>VWYE01012404.1:0-74971 GCA_013398995.1 Alaudala cheleensis
TTTTTTTGGTTTTTTTTTCTCTTGAACATTTTAATTTCATTTTTAGTTCATTTCTTTTGGTAGAAGGATAGGAAGCATTGGATAAATACTTTCTCAAATCCTTGATTTATAATAAATCTAAGTTAAAATTGACTATCCAAAGCATTTTACCAGATGCACAACTACACTTAAAAAGGAATATGTTAGCATTGGGTTTTTTTCCATGTTCAAAGGCAATCAACTTCACCCCCACTAACCCCACACCACATTTTGAACTTTCAGCAGAGAAAACAAAAAACAGCTTTTGAACTACACAACTTTACGACAATTAAGCTGTATGAACAATATGAAATGTTTTTCTAAAGCACTTCAGAAAATGACTATTATTGAACCTGCAGTCTTTGAGGCTGTAATTCAAGTACTACAATTCCAGCCACACAGCTCAGGTCAAAAAGGAACAAGTCAAGCTGACAGAAAGCAAGTCGATGAATTCTTACATGATTTTTCAACACACAACAGATGGACAAGAATAGAAGCCACTATACAATAAAATACTTCTGTGCTACAGTTTCTGACACAAACATCAACTTCTCTTGCTGTTACTGTCTTTCACAGGTTACAGTGTTCTCACATATTTTAATTTATCAAGTTTTCTAACCCCCAATTTCTTTCCTGTATCCATTATACAGGATAGCATCAATAGCATCAAGGTAATAGCATCAATTTATTGCCTGTGAGAAGTGTGCAAGAAAAAAAACCAAAACAGCCATTTAAAAAAATCCCTAAACTGCCATATAAACTGAATTGCATTGTGCAAAATTAGAAAGAGCAGGCTGAGACTTTAACAGTTGACTCCAATGAAAGGCACTTTGGAGGAACTTTCACTCTGTACCAACACAGCAAATTTTTTAGTCAGATTTTAGAGTTCCACATTGCAGGGAAGTTAAAAGAAACAAGATTACCCAACCAAACAAAAGATTGGGTTGAATACTGAGGAACTGTTGTATTTTAGGGGGTTTTAAAAGTGTGGTATGACTGCAGTATTATCTAAAGAGTGAGGCCAAGTAATGATCTTCAATTGAAATGCCAGATATCAATCATTAAAAGCTTTGCATCTTTTGCTTATTTCCACAGGAATTAGAAGCTCCAGTCAGTTGAACAGGGGCTCTCTGGTCACTTTTCCCACCTGTGCCATGGGATGGGAATTCTTTCCCATGGAATACCCAGGCAGAAGGACAGCAGTGGCTCCTGCCATCACCAGCTCTGCCTTCCCCTCTTTCCCTGCCCACCACCCCTGCCAGCCCCTGGCAGCTTTCACCCTCTGTTTGGAATGTGGATGCCCAGAGGGCAGGGAGCAGCTCTGCTCCATTCCTGACACAACCTCCCCACTCCACCTCAGGGAACATCTCCCAGCACACCAAAGTTAACCCAACATCATCTCCCCTGTCCAAAGAAGGGGGCCCCAATCCTTCCTCTGGGCAATCACAGAGAGCAAACTTCCTCTGAGCAAATCACAGAGGGGACACAACTGTGACTGTCAATGGTTCTTTGCCAATTATTTTTCCAGCTTTGTGGTAATTTTTGTGTCTGCCCCCTGGATTCTGTCCATTTGGAGTCCAGATTGCTTGTGCTGTCACATTGTGCTTGCTCAGAGTCTGAAAACAGCACATTTTGCATCATCATGTTTCCACTAGTTTCTATTATTCCAGCATTTCAATTTCCTCCTAATTCATGGCATGCAAATGAGATCTCAAGTTTCTCAAGAAACAAACTGAGCAAACACAGACTTAGCACTAAGGGAGACAAGTATTCAGACTTTTTTTATCTTTTAATCCGAGATAAACTCTCAGACAACCAGAATTTCTAGTGTGATATAAGGAAACCTCAGGGGAAATTGAAGCACTAACATACAAAAAACACAGGGTTCCTCAACTCCAGCTTGTATGAAACAGCATCACATTCTGGGCCCAGAAACATTATATATCCCCAGCACATACTGGAGAAGTCAACAAAACTAAAGCCTTGTAAAACTGGAATAAGTAGACACTTAACCTTGTAATTTCCTCTACTTTTAAGTATTTGCAAAAATTGTTTCACACTAACACATGATTAAAGCTTAGTATTCACTGAGCACAATATAAAATGTTTTTGCCTCTGTTTTCCAGTCACTGTCCAGGCTGTAAACAGTTTCTCTGGAATGTCTGAGGCACTGTTCCCTGCTGTGTTTAGATAAACACTAGAAAAAGAATTGGTACTCATATTTAAATTATGTACTAATATTTAAAAACAGCTCCAACCTGTATCATCTCTTGTGCATGATGAAACCCTTTAGAAATGTGCCTGTCTGTGCAGAAACTCCAGAATGACACTGAACCCTCTTTCTCTGCTCCACATTAAGGCATTATGTGTACTCCAATCCTCCAGGAGTGTCCTCTGTCCATCAGCATGTCACAGCAAAATTCTTGTCACAGTGTGCAAAGGAAGGAGGACCTGTGTAAGTCTCTGGAGTTCCCATCACCCAAGGCACTGAAGCAAAGTGAGCCCCAGAACAGAGCAGCTTTGGTGCTCCCATGGCCAGATCCCTGCAGGGAGCTGCACCTCCCACCCCAGCCAGCCACTGCACAGAGCTGAGCAATCACAGCTTTTCATCTCATTACTGCCACAGGGCTTTCTCTTCCCTGAAAAAAGTTTTCCTGCTCTTTGGTAGCTTGGGAAGCCACCAAAGTGACTGGCATTAAATGACATCATTTGTCTCCTCTGTACTCATTTACACACAAACTTTGAGGCAGCTCAAATTAAAGATGATCTGTGGTGGAGATTCACATGTGTGCCTGCTGCTGGCACTCACCAAACCCCCAGTGACTCCATATCCATTGCATTCTTTAAAGAATGGATACAACAGAAAATGTTCACTTCCTAAAGCTGCATTTGCAAAGGAGGTAAGTGCAGTGTGGTGTTTTAGTTTAGGCTAATAGTGCTCTTAAAATGAATATACAGAGCACACATCCAGTCACTGCAAATCAAGTATTTCAGCACACTGCTTTGGAAATAAGTCTCAGGATAATACAATAGTCTGACACATGAACATTTAAAAAGGTTCAAATCTCAGGGCCCCAAATCAGTTCAGCTATTTTAAATCATTGTTGTAAATATTGAATATTAAGTGAATAAACCTAATTTGACAATAAAAGCGTTACTTATTTCCTTAGATCTTTTTCTATTTAATTCTTCCCACTAAAATATCTCTTGTGAGGTCTATGACAGCTCTCTGAAAAGTCCTTACATTTTACAGCAAGTAGTAAGGTAACCCATCACATCTTCCCACACACAGTCTCTTTCAAAAGGAGAAAACTGCACAGAAATTAATTCAGCCAGCTGGAATTGCTGCTGAATTTCAACCTACAAGAAGAATACCTGCATCAGTTTCCACCCCTCTCTTGGTCCAGGTGCCAATTTGATACTTTGGAAATGTTTCAAAGGTTTTATCATTCAAGAAAAAACACATCTACAGTAGAAAGAAAACCCAGTCCCTGAGGAGAAGACAAGAGCTTTTGGATTTTCAACAAATTAGTGCATTAGAATAAATATCTACCATTCAGAGAGCTTGCTATAAACCAAAACACCCCAAATGAAGGGGAGAACTATTGTGAAATATTATATGAATGGCAAAAATAACATCTTCAGCTATAAATTTTAAAGAGCTTTTTATTGTATGTTACAACAAATCTCTACAGATGAGATTTGAAATTTTAATCCAAGTTGCCACATTTAATTACTAAATAAATCTTGGACAAAACCATTTGAGCCAATTTTAATAATTGAAAAATTTCCTCCTACAAATCCTTCCAAAAGAGAAAACTCACATCATTTAATATAAGTGTATGGCTTTCTGAGCCCTGTAACAGGGAAATGCAAACTGTAAAGCATTACTATAACTCTGGAACATCTTAGGTTTATTTAGTATTAATATTCTTTTGTTGCTTATTTTTCTGCACAGTTGTCTTACTGTGGTCACACATCTCTGAAGAGACTCAAGAGTTTTCAGTCGGGTTTGGCTTGAATAAATCCTCAGACTTTATCACTTCCATCTTTAAAGATCAACATTTGACTTTCAATACAGAGCTGAACTTGGGTTTAAGCCTCATTAAACAGCATCTGGGACTTTGATGAAGCTGAATTTCTAAACAAGGGAATGATTTTGTAGGTAAAGACACAGCCTAGATTTTCTTTTCTTTCTTCTTTTCTTTTTTTTTTTTTTTTAAGACAATTACCTCCATTTTCTGAAAAATGGATTTCCCTAGAATATGCTCCCACAGAGTCAGGCTGCTGCTGTCAACTCTCTTAGCACTTTTTAGATAAAAATATATCCTGCTTTACTTCAAATCTGTAGAAGTCAGTGAATGATAGTTAATTGCTCAGTCATGTAGCATGTACAGCTGCAGACCAAATAATGTCTGCTCGTTTCCCAAGCTCATTTAAGTGTGTTCTCATGGGTCCCTCTATAATTCCCTCCTCTCCATCCCTCAGCCAGACATCATCTCTCCCCATCCCCTGAACCAATTTGTTCTATTTCTGTTGCCGCTTTACATTTAAGGTAATGATGAGCCTTTTGTCCTTGGTCTCCAGACAGCTGAAAATCTGGGTCTGGATTCTTTCATCTGTTCCATGCACAAAAATGTGCCTGCACTGAGCCCCACTGCCTCCTCAGCAGGGCCTAATAAGAGCAGGTTTCTAGATGTGCATGTCCAGTGACAAAAATCTGCATTATGTTTCCAGCATACAAGTACTTTCAATATTTATGATGCACAAGTGTCTCTCTTTCAACAGCAAGATGATCCATAAGATCTCATCATTTTAACAGGAGGATTCACAGACATATGTTAAATACTTCATAGTGCCTATAGATTTCTGGGTACAGTATATTTTCATTCATTTATCTTTGCTAAGTCTCAAGACTATTTTTGCATTATTATATCACCAATAAAAGCACATCCTTGTTAGGAATTTATTGCAAATGCATTAAGGGTATTTTTAGTGAGCTTTTGGGGTGTATTCTGGAAATCTAAAAGGCTAATACTCTAAATTTTTTCTTCAGGTACTTTTGAAAAATCCCACTATTCAAAATTATTCCTCACTATGTAAATACTTCTATTAGGAATAAGACTTGAGAATTCATATGCTTCAGGCTGACAACAAAATTTCCATTTCAATTAAAAAAACCAACCAAACAAACCACAAAGCCAGCTAAGAGAAAAAAAATCTCCATTTTTTCCCCTTCCATGTCAAAGCAGATCTCTAGATAGGATATCAGTGCTCACAGCTGAAAATCTCATGTTGTCTGTGCAAAGACTGAACTGAGCAACTACAGTCAGAAGTCTGCAATGTGGTACAGTACAGGTTAATAATGAGATGTTTTATCTGTGTCACACAACTGTCTTCTAGATTATCTTACTGAATCAAAGATCAGCTGGGAGGTCTGTTAATGGCTGTGAGACATCAGTCCACAGTGAGAGAGGAGACTGGACATCTCCATTCTGCACCAGTTACACACACTGGCTGAGAGGAGACGTGGTCTGTGTTTCAGAATGAACCAGAGCTAGCCAGCCCTGTCCCCTGAGGTGTCCCACAGCAGCCCTGGGGCAGGAGGGAACACTGGAGCCAGCACAGGGCTGCTCCCAGCTCCACCTCACAGCAAGGTTCTCTCTGGGCACAGTTCATTGTGTTACCTGACACAGGAGAGTCTGCTCTTCTGGCCTAGCTAAGAATCTCAATTTCAGCACAAAGGGAACACAAGAGGTCCCTTTGGAAGGGCTGGATTTGAGATCAGGAATGGACAAGGGCCTTGCCCAGTCCCCCAGGACTGCAGGAAGCTGCCCATCCTCTGAGGCCACTGACTTTGACCACACTCAGTGTGAAGAACTCTTTACTGGCATCTCCTTGAAACTGCCCTCGCTGAAACGTGTGTCTGTTGTCCCTTGTCCTTTTGCTGCTCAACTCTGAGAGGAATCTGGCTGTATTTTCTCTCTAGTTCCTCACTGCCCTTTCTGTGAAAGGCAGAATTGCTTCCCTTGGAACAACACTTTCATAATTCAGAAGTTATTTGCCTTTTACAGATAGTGAGTTAAAAGCCTGATTAAGGAAATCCTTGACGAACTGCAACAGTTACATGGGACAATGATTCCCACACACCTCCCCCAAATTAAATCAACCAATCCGTTTCCCAGAGCAAAGCAAAATGGATTCAAAGACATGGGGAACTGATGGCTACTGTAGTTAGAAATTACTCAGCCTACACTTGTAGAAGATGCTCTTAAACCTACCAAAGTTAACAAAGGCCACAGAGCAACAAAGGGGTCCAAAGGGAAAACATAAAGTTATTAATACACCAAGCTGCTCAGCAAACTATCACATCATTAAATGGGAAAACTGCAACAGAGCAAAAAAGTTGTTTGAGAGAGATCATGTCTCATTGCTGCCTTATGACTGCTAACAATATTTGTGCTCTCTGAAAAAATAATTATGACTCCAGGAATATTCCAGACACATTGCAAACTTATACAACACCAGCTATAACTTCACTACTATTTATTACAAGGAAAAACCTTTTAGGAATACAAGTAGCCAAAGAATAAAACAAAAGTAAAATGGTGCAGAATTTTTTCCCCTTAGCATTTATTTATTTATATTTTAAATTACTCACAGGAAAGGAACTCACCCCTCTTTTTCCAATGAGAGACTTTTCAGCCAGCAAACTTAGAGCTGGAGATCTTTGTCTCAAAAAGGCCAAAAGACTAAATTATTTACAATTTAACTATAACCTAATTCCAAAGGAACTGTGCTCGTACAGCATTTTTGTTATGCAAGCACAGGCCAGCTGAGAACAAACAAGGCATTAGCTGCACACGACTCCAGATTCCTAATTAACCATACAGACTGCAACAAGCAGCATCACTGCACTAAACAAGTTAACATGTAAATTATTCTTCTGTCAAGCCAATGTTACAGAGACAACAGAATTTGGAAGAACAGCAGAAGAACCAAGACTCCAGTTTTAACTCCACTTCATCATTATAATCCAATTTGCTCTCCTAAAAATTTCTATAATAACAGCATATAAATGCTAAAAGTAGTCTACAGCATTGCTTTTGGTATTGTAAAAATAAAAGGATTAGAGGCCAAGGTTTTGTGCTTATGAAGAAGTAACCATCTATTTACACAATCTTTCATATGCTTTATAGACATATCCAGACATCATATGCATTTTTCAACCAAATTTTTTCCCATGCTCACATAAGAAGACCTGCCTCTGAACTGAACACAGAATCCATCTAAGATGATATTTTTTCCAGCTATACAAGTTTATACTCTACAGCTCAATACAAATAAATTAAAAAGTCACCAATAGCATCCTTCTAGAAGAAATGGAACAACCAGGAATTGCTACATTCAGTGGAAATACGTAATAATTTAAAATAACACATCAAAAAACTTTGTGACTTCCTGAAATGAAACCTGTACTAAGGTGTGCATCCAGAAAAACAGAATACCATAGCACATGTTAAAAATGGATCCTGAACCACACTCCTCCTACCTCAAAGGCAGGGCTTTAGGCTATATCTGGATTAACAGGAAAAACTGAGTAGGATTTAATGATTCCCTTGGCTGGGATGACAAGAATGGCTGCAGGGCAGCAGGGCAGGGAAGCAGGCAGCAGTGCTCAGCAATCACTGGCTCTTCTGCATCCTGCAGTGCTGTGTGGCCTTTCTAACCTTCAGCTTAAGCCATTCCCTCATGATCAGAACAGTCATACTTCCTGGTGCTGGATTACTTTGTCACTGGTAATGCTGCAGGACAGGTCACATCCATCAAACCAGGAGAAACCCCAGAAAGATTTATCCACAGCTTTGCAGTGCAGCTGCTCACAACAGGCAGGGAGCAGCCAGCATCTGACACCACGGGTGTCCCTCCTGAGCTACAGCTGGAGAAAAAGAGGGCAACCAGAAAGCATCTTAACTTCTTTAATGTTCTTCAAAGGGAAAAAAAAAAAAAGGATATGCAACTACACTGCAATGCTCAGTGTTTTGCATCTGAAAAAAAACCCAAACAAACAAAGCAACAAGGAGGCATGGATAGGACACAACACAATTATTCCAAACTAATGTCCATCAGAGCAACTATCCACTTGCTGTGCACACATGCCTGCTTCTGCTGATCTTTCCCCCCTGGAACTCCTCACAAGGTGGCACCAGCACTGAGCAGCTGTGGCTGGGCACACAGGACCCACAAGTCTCATTTCATTTCACTGCAGTTCAGAACAGAAGAATGACAGAACAGGATTGCACTGAGGCCAGTTCTGCCCCTTTTAAAATTTCCAGCAGTGAAAAGCAGATAGGTGAAGGGATTATTTGGATAGGTGGGTGGAAATGCTGTACAAGCTGTCACACAGACACTGGTGACAGACACCAGCCTTTTCTGTAACGCTGACTATTAACTGATCTGAAATACTGCAGTGGAGAACTTAGCCCTTAACAGGGGTACAAAGCCAGAAAATCTGTAAATTAGGGACAGGAAAAATATCAATAAAAAACAGTGACTACTTTCCATAATCATATCTGATTTGAGCCCTTTTGGAGCAAGTTCCTGTCCCTCAAGAAACATATTGTGTAAAAGCTATTAAGTATTAGCAAAAAACCTTGGGCAGGACAAATAAACTAATCAATAACTGATGCCCCTCCATCAGCTGCACAGAGCAGATCACTTATCCAGAGAGACCTGGTTCCACACTGAGAAAGAACTAGAAAGTGATGTATAAGGTCATAGTCTAACACTTCCTACCACGCTAAGAGACCTCAAGCACTTTAATCTTCACATATGGGGTTGCAGCAGGTGCCCAGCAAAAGCCTGGGGAGGCAAATGCAAACTTCTACCAGCTGGCAGCAACTCGAGACATCATGACCTGGACTTTATCAGTTCCTGCTGAAGAGCTCCCAGATGAGCTGCATTAATAAAGCTGTAGCCTAACTAAACCACATCCTTCACATCTCATGCTCCCATGTGTCTGGGAAGATCAATGCAAACCAAGGCACCCCAAGTGGGAATCATTAAATGCCTCTGTGAGCCACGACAGATCAACAAGCAATTAGACACACAGTGTACCCATCAGGACAACAACACAGCCTCGTGGTTATGATCTCATCAGCTTAGCTTTCCTCAAGTGTACTTCCAGTTAATTATAAAACATTTCTACACCAACAGTGGCATCTCTAAGTGTCTACTTTAAACACCATTAACACTGTAAATAGTCTAATTTCTGTAAGTAAACAACACAGCCTTTGTCTCGACAGCAATGTCTTACCCCACTGAAACTTTCTGTGCTGTTCTGCAGCTACATAATTATACTGATATAGCTGCAATCCCTGAATGGAGGGAATGGGAAATATGTGTAAACATACCAACCAGGACAATGAGCTTCCCCAAAAACCAGGGAATAATGCATTTCAATGAATATCAAAAAGAGACAACACCTTTTCAGATTTTCAGGAACCCACTCAACAATCCACTTAAAGTTTTTAACAGACAAAATGAGGAACACACATGCTACAGCTCTGCATTCTTGGAGCTCACAACATTTTGCAAAGATCAGTGCTGCCACTTTCTGGATGAGTGCATTTACCCATTTCCCAGATGGGTGAAAAGGCTGTGCAGGGCTGCACTGGCTGGGCTGGAAGCTGGGCCAGGCAGGCACAGCTTGGCTGGGAGAGCAGAGGGCCCCACACAGCAACACTGCTGCAGGTTTCTTATAAACTAAGGGAAAAAATCAAAGGAACAAATATGTTTCATATATTGAAAAGAAGAACCTTTAGGAGCTAGAGAAGCATTAATAAGAACAGAATGAAACGATCATCCTTACAGCCTGAGCACCTCTTTGCATACTCAAAACAGAGAAAGAACTCATCAAAGAAACCTCCCCATCACTGCTCTGTGCTACTCTGGGTCAAATGGCTGATCCCAGAGCACCAATATCCTGATAAATGCTCTGCTCTTATCATGTAGACACGAGCCTTTTGCTACAGTCCCCAGATACTCAACACAGAGAATCCATCTGTCCCCTTCTCTGAAATCTCTGACAGATTCAGAACATTTTGTTTGTTTTTTTCAGAAAACAAGCAAAACAACAAAAAAAGAATCCCCAAACCCTACTAAAGCTGAACTAGGTAGTCTAAATTATTATCAATTACAGGCCAGGTGGACTTCTTTGTCTGTAGCACCAAAGGAGAGACAATTTTTACTTGCATATTTTTATTATGTTTACCTGCTTTTTGTTTTCCACAGTGCCTAAAGAGTCTCCTTTGCAGGAATTTATCAACAAATGTTTGAAGACTAGAAGAGTAATCGTCACTTATGATTCAATCCAAGCAGTTTCTGTAGCAGTTAGCAATAACCCCCCACACACAGCTGCATAAATTAGCACTGCCAAATAATTCAGATCAACCTAGGTGACTTGGTTGATCATATGATAACTCAGTGAGTTTTCACTCCTAAACTGAAATTCGGTTTTCTGTAGAATTGGAAAAGCAGTTAATCCAATAGAGATATAACACCAATATCATCGTGTCAAATATTTGCTTCAGTCAATATTAAATATTGAATTTTGTAATAAATAACAATGTATTGTACATTATGGGGCTACCAATCTTTGGTGACCCAGGACAGAAATGTGGTGAACAGGAAGGAAGGAGGTGTACTCTGAGCAGAACAGCCAGCTGTGTCACCTCTGACTGTCAGGGATCCCTGATTCAGTGTAAGGATTTAAAATTGCATTTTTCACTTCCATCTGCTCTGAACCATCAGTCCCCTCTTGGTCTAGCAGAAAAAATTCTCCACAGACATCCCCTCACAGTGATATCTGCAAAGAAGCAGCATTGGTGCCACCCAGATCATAAGATTTCCAATTCTCAGGTTATCACAGAATGAAGAAATGCATGCAGACATTTCAATGAAATACTGTCTAATTACTTCCTCTCTTAGTGAATGTTTCTTAGAGCAGAACCTAAAAGGAACTTAAAACAAATCCCACCCATTATAAAACTATGACAGGGTTATGACTTTGCATCTCTTTCAGTTCCTTTTTTGAGCCTCACTAAATTTCATTTGGTAACAGCTGCCTTCCCATCTTTAGGTTTTAGGAATCTCACACAGGTTAGAACTTGCCAAACTGAGCTCTTGTCCACCTTAGAAAACTGTAGCAATTTGCTTATCTTCCTGCAAACCAAAGAGTGGAGAAGATGCTCTATCAAAATAGCAATAGCCATGCTGATAAAAGTCACTTATTCACTCACATAACTCCTGCATTTGTCTTTTCCTGAAGCTATCATTATAACTGTACTTCAGGAAAAACAAATCAAATCTAAACCAGGTAGAACAGCCAAACTGATGCACAGTGTTTTTAGTATTACTGTTTACCTTAGCAGGCAGAAGATGGAAAAAAAATTAAATTTGACACATTGTTGTCCCAGCAATAAACACAAAAGGAGAAAATAATAAAATAATATACCTTACAACAGAGCTGCATTTATGGCATTTGCTACCATCAGCACAATACAGTGGATACCAATGATAATCACTACATGACTGCTTGATTCCTTTCTTCATATTTGCTACCTTATTTTTCCTTCTCTCACAAAATATCCAGAGTTATCAGTATGAACAAGGTAAGGCTATATCAAGGGTTAGAAGAACAAAGAGACAATCCAGAGGTGTCTTCCTCACAAGTAAAACAGAGGTGTGGGGAAGTGTCAGCTCCAAACCCTGCATCACTGCCCAGGGCAATTCATATCTGGAGAAGCCAAGATGTAAACAACAGGGTTTTGTTGTAAAAGGAACATTTAAATAGGTGTGCTCTGGAGGAAGAGAAACAGCAGGCTGGAAATGAAGGCTGACCAAAAGAAATGGAAAACTTGCTCCAGACCGACACATCAGAATAATTGCTCAGGAAGGCCTCACACCCTGGGAAACAGCCTCAGAGCTGCTCCAAGGTCAGCAGGATTTGGTCAGCAAAGGCAGCCTCTGAAGATCACTGCAGTTATATGTGCTCAGTTCCTAATCCAAAAGGAAGCTCCTTTTAAAACTGGCATTGCAAGTGATGGGAGTCTGCATTTTTTTAATCAATGTGGTTTTGGTTTTTTTTCCTCTGGCAGCCTGGGAATTGCTGTTCAGTAGTTTTAGGGATTAAGTAATTTTGAGGTGCACAGGACATTTTAATTAGGCTGACACTGTTTTATACATTGGATTGATTTTGCCCTTTTTTGGCTATGAATTGATTTATTTTTTTCACTTGAGGATATGAACTTACCATTGATTTCTACTAAGTCAAACAGGTGAAGGATGATACATCTACTGCAACTTGATAAAATGCCATCAGGGAAGAAAGTTTCCATTTTACCTGTTTTCCAGGTGGAATGGCTGCACAACCACAGCCTCAGTTCTGCAAGAAACCACAGCCCTGGATTCTGGCCACTGAGGAATGTGATCACTGGCAGCCAAGGGAGGTGCTTGTGCACATCAGGAGAATGGGAGCTTGTAAACACAATCCATCACCAGTGGCAGTTACTCAGGATGTTAGAACACTCACCTTTCTTTATTCCAAACCATTATGCATAAGACACTGTGAATAAAGATTTTTCAAATCAGATCTTTCAAATCAGATCCTCCTCTTCAGCATCCAGGAGATCCAGCAGAGATGCCAGACCAGCTTTCCTTTAATCCTTTTAGAACAGGATTTACTCTCCATCAAAGGACAACATTGCATGAGGGTTTATATGCCCTGCCCAAGGTTTTCATGTTCACACAACCAGATGAAAGATGCTGGTGCCTGCTTTTCCTCCCTGTATCTCATCATGCCCAAACATCACAGCTGGATCTTTGTAGAAATTAAAAAATAGTCGCCAGAGGTGACTTTATTATTTTTTCCCAATGACACTATATTTTGGAGAAAAAAATATGCCCAAATCCCATTATTACACACCAGTCACATGCTGCATGCTTGCTCCCATATTTATAAATCTTACTGAAATTAGCAGCTTAGTCTACCAGTGCTTCTCCAAGGACATAAAGTTGTTTTCAGCAATACCTTTTAATTAATTGTTTGGGAATTTCAACCACCCAATATTGGGCCTGTGGGTTCTAGAAGGAAGATATTGACCTGCCCAGCTGATCATGGTAAGGATGCTGTGGCTCCAAGAATGGCAATTAGATGTTTGTGTCAGAGCAGTTGCAAGTCTGAAACATGGAAAGGCAGAGAACTGGCTGGGATCCACTGGAAATCTGCCCTTGGAGCACTAAGCACAAGAGAAGCTTCACACAGACAGAGCAGGGAGATGTTCTCTTGCTTTAATTGCACTTGACAGGAGCAGGACCTGGGACTGAATTTTACCTGGCAAAAGGAAAGCTCCCATTTCCAAGTGAGCCTGATGCAGTTCATTTAGCCTCGGGACAACCTCCAAACTTAGAGTGAGCAATTCTGAGTAGCAGTCTTGCTGATTCCTTTTATGAAACCAGAAGATGGTGAAAGTTTGCACATGAAGGATGGTTAAGAGGAGGAATCCTCAGCTAATAATGGCCATTCTTTCAATACTTTATTTTCATTGATGCACTGGGCAGAGCAATTATTGAACCCAGGGTCACAGAATGAACTGCTAATATGCTGCTGAAGGCTGCAGCTCTTACTCACTTTATGAGTCATGAAAGTAGCACCAGTAACTTAGAAGAGAGATGGGAGTCAAAGCTTCTTTATGTGAGAAAAGCAGAAAGACCTGCAAGATCCATAATTTTGCCAATCTGCAACATTCTCACAGCCTGTTACAGCACAGGTGGGGTGCAAGTTAATATTTCAGTTTAGTACAGCAGTCCCTGGGATAATTTGCAAGGGGTGTTTCATCAGATCTACTTTCACTGAGTCAGACAAATGTACTACATGACATGCAGTGAGAAAAGAATAATTTATATATTCAGCAACAGTACAGATCCTGAGTTGCAAAATAACTGTAACCCTAACAGACTTCATCTAAATGAGGAATTGCCATGTTAATACTACACTGCATTTTTAATCCCTACTTCAACCAGGAAGTCTAAAGAACTGTAAATATTTGTTTCTGTAATAGGTAATATGATCTTTGTGTCTATCAGAGGCTCAAAGTTGATTTTACAGGAGTTTCACCTGCCAGTGGTTCCCTATTGCATTCCTACTCTAACAACTCTCATCTTCTCAAATACATTCATTTCTTTTGCAGGATAATGTTTCCAGCTCCTCTGCACATTTATATTACAGCCCAGCTGCACAATACCCTGTCTTAACCCATGAGTCTGACTGCTCTGATTTCCAACAGCCTGAGGAAAGAAAGGAAAAGGCAGCACCAACACAGTTCTCCCCTTGTTTTGAGTTAACATGAGATCCCATTTTGAGGCTCCATCCACCATAGAATTAGAGTTTCCATCCATTGATGCAGCCAAAAGAAGTAGTAAGAGAGAGAGGATGAAAAGAAAATGTTCCTCAGCAGTGCTACTCAACTCAGAGCAGTAAAATAAAATAATCAGCCAAACCACTTGCAATAGCAACAGGCAGGGAGTGAATCACTTAAAATTTCTTGGAGCTCTATCAAGAGCAAGGCCATTTTGTAGATTAATGTAAAATGAGAATGTAAATAATGCTTAGAATTTCAATAAGCCTTTTAATTTATTGCTTTGAATCTAATGCATTTAATAGAAAGTAGGTGTCTTCGAGGCAAGGTCTCTGGTATTTGCATTGAGGACATTGTCCCCTTCCTTCTCCATACACTGATAAATAATAAGATTAAAGTGTAATGTGCCATTACCCATTTTTCACTAGGAAGAATCCAGCTAAATGGAGCAGCATTGACAAAGCAACTAAGCTTAGTAACTGAAAGCTCTCCTACATCACAGTGTCTAAGGCTAACTGGTAAATAAACATAGACATTCCTAACAAGATGTTTCCCTTGCTCACTACACACAGTTTTGAGAAATTTCATTTGAGTCTCATTTTTGGTGGCTGTGTATCAGGTTTGGATGAAGATGTTCTAATGCATTTGGGAATCATTAGCAGGGAAGTGTTGATAACGGGGATGAAATGGAGAGGAAGAAAATCTGTCTCTCCAAAGCATCTTCAGTCTCTATCAATCTCTCTCTATAAAGCAGCCTCAATACTCTACTTCTCTTCAAAAGGTAGTTGGGTATGAAAGTCACAGATGTGCAGCAAACACCAGGGTCACCAAGATGCTGAGGGAGTGCTTGGGCCAGCCTGGCCACGAGGGTCCTTTACACCCTGAGGGGCTCAGAATGCTGCAGTTTCAGCCTGGACTGTCCCAAACTCAGTGCTGAATTGAACACTCACTCACTCACTCACTCACTCACTCACTCACTCACTCACTCACACCAAGTGCTGAGCTTTGTAGAGAACTTTATCAATGCACAACTGCACCAACACGAATTTCTGCACCACTCAAGCACTGAGCTGTGCAGTTGGGTTGCCTGGACCCTTCTGAGCCACTCCTCTCATGCATTCCATCAGTGGTTAATACAGGCCCAAATGTATGTCAGAGAAGAAAGGAAAGGAATCTATGGAACTAAAGTATGCAGCCTCAATATGAATAAAGAAGCAGCATTTTACAGAATATCAGTGGAAGAAATCCATAAAATTGCATGAGATCAGAGATCAAAAACCACTGTCATTAAACTACAAAGATACAGAACTCAATTTGGAAAAATATAACATTGGCAACCTCGGGGGCAGGAGAGAGAATTGAGCTGTGAATGTTTAAAACTCAGCATATTAAATGACTATGAGACAAAAATTTAATCTGAGTGTTCAGCAAATAAGGACAATACAAATTAGTATTGCTCTTTCAAATACTAATGTTGCCCCATCTATCAAAACATTACCAGTTCCAAAGCTTTGTTACAACATTTTATTACTTTAAAGCAGAGAGACCAATAAAAATATCACAAGAACTCCTGAATCCATAAAAAACCTCAGCTAATTAACTGCAGAACTAGAAGTGCAGAGATACCCACAGTCTATTGATGGACAAGCATAGCTTTAGGCTTGAATTGTAAGTCTCAAATCCTCTTAGATAAATTCCTCTACAAGCTAGGGAGCTCTGTGGCATAATGCAAACACCAAATCCAGACTTCTGATAAAATGCCACATAAAAGTTAAGACTGGTTTCTGACATGTATCAAGATATGAATTTCAGTTTTAAAACACAGCTTAGCCTAATTTTTCTCCAGTCATCTCATTTTTCCCCCTTGTGACACACCACTGTTTTCAGAAGAGTTTGTTTATTTACATGAGCACATACACAGCACATTTTGAATATTTTCTTCAATCTATTTCCTGGGAATGCACATCAAAATCTGGGAATTTGAGGTGTCTTTAGGGCACCGCCCCACTGAGCACTGAGATATCCTGTCAGAGCTCTGAAAAGTGGCACTTTGTCCCCTTCAAAGTTTGCAAACGTTATTCAAAGTCAAAAGGGCACTAAGGGAGGGGGGAAGAGGGTCTGAACTCCTGAAACCAGAGAAATGAGGCTCTGCTCAAGGGAGGAAGTATTTTGTTAAGTTAATATGGTGGACTCTTAAGGAACAATGAGGACTCTTGGGGATTACTTTGCTTTGGAGAAATTTCTAATGTTTCTATTGCCTGTTCTATGCTTAGGGGACTGTTTGCTTGAAATCTGTTCCTTCCTCTACTCCCAGTGATATTTTTCTTTCTGTTTAAAATAGAATTGTGCTAAAATGTTCAAATTAAAATGTGAGAGCCCACATAAGCAAGGCAAACCCACAGGATCTCCCTGTGAAAGGAGAGGAGAATGCCAAGACAGGATCTCTGAGAAGGCAGCAGGAGGTGTTGTGGAATCCACTGGGAACTGCACATCCTTTGTGGCTGCAGTGAGAGCAGACAGCAAACAGACAGGCACATTACCACTTCTCAGAACTATTTACCCATCCCTGCACTTCACACAGAAACAAGTGACCTTCTCTTGTCCCAAAGGCTTTAACAACTCTGATAAATAGTTCAGTTAAAAAACAGGGAAGATGTTTAGGAGGTGATGATTTATTGGTCAGATCTTCTGAAATATATAATTAATTTTTCCCCTTGTTGATGCAACAGTCAAACCCAAAACCTTGTGTTTTACTGTTCCTTCCAGTTTCTGTCATAAACACAGAGTTCCCTTCTTCAGAGTTCATAACTGAACCTGGTGTCTATATAACAAATATAAGAAACTATAAAATTCTCCTCCCACAGGCAAATCCAACAGGAATTCACCTCCACTGTTTGGAAATAAAATTCCAACATGTGTGAGAATGATCTCTTACACTGAGAATCTGCAAAATGTATTTAGCAGTATTTTCCCCTTTTTGTTCAGAAAGAACACACTGTCTGCTCAGAAGATTGCCCACAGCTCTGACACTAAGCCAAGATGTTCTTTAGAAGGGGAGGAGTCATCAGCAACCAGAGGAGTGGTCCAGTCCTGCTTGGGATATTTGTTACAAATTGGAACACTGTGAATTCCTAATTTTCCTATTTTTACACAGTGTACCATTGTTTGCTACTTATGACTTAGCTGAAAAAACAACCAGATCTCACCCAAGACAGAAATGCAGGAAGTGCTGAAACATCTCAGATGCAATTCTATACTGCTGTGTGAATTTTGTGGTCACAAACTGAAACTATCCAGAGTTAAAAAGGAAAGAGAAGCTTTAGTGATGGAAATACAGACCTGCACTATTGTGTTCACTGACAGAGGATCACTACAGGAACCTCTGTACCTATGGGATAACAAAGTGCTCACAGAGGATCAGATGAAAAGCAAAATTAATTCAAAAACTCATCCAAGGGCCAGAAAAATCCAAGTACATACCACTGCTGCAGAGAGAGCATAGAGGCTTTCAAATCTCTTCTAGAACCACATTTTTACTCAAAGATCTGCCACGAGGTCCAGATTCTTTCCTTCACTGATACCGTGCCTTCCACATCTTCCCTGTAAATTCAACAAGATGTCACAGGTGAAAAACACTGCTGAGGGCAACAAGGCTCAGGCACTGTTAAACATTCAGAAAAAATAAACAACAGGATGATTAATTATTATTTTCAAAGCTGGAAGGCTTGGTTTGGATGGGGTTTTTTTAATTGCCTTAAAATACAATAACTCATCCTAGAACACAGAAATTCTGGTATCATGGTAGGCAGTGTCATATTTACTAGAAAGTACACAGAGTTCAGGGATGCTGAAAAACTCCCAGACAAAAATAACCCCAGACAGATTTCTTGCACTTCCCCATTGCTGAAGTTGGGACCAAACCTCTTCCTATAATTGACACAGCTGAATATTCACCTACTGAATCAAACAACACCCTCCCCCCACCAAAAGCTCACTTGTTTTATCAACTAAACTTTTGTGATCTTTTGGGCTCCCCATGGTTCCACTTTCTGAGAAGGCCAGGCTGGAACACCCAGGGAGCTGCCTCATCCTGCAGGAGGCACAGAACAGCCTGTCTGCCATCCCTTCCTGTTCCCGGCACTGGAGAGCAAAAACACAGCCCAAAACTTCAGCCTCTCTCAGGGAACAGAGAATATACTGATATTTCATCTATCCTGGGATGTTTTTTACTTTCCTAAGAGGAATGAACTTAGGGGAATCAGCCCCTACCCCACAGCAGATGGATAAGCTTGGGGATTCTGTCCCTGTATTATGATGTTTTGTGGTATAAAATATGGATGTTCAGTGAACAGAACAATTCATGCTGAAACATGCACAATATCAAGCCAAGGGGGGAGGAACAGTCAAGTTTGTTGCTGCTACAGAGAGATTTAAAGTGGGCTAATACAGATGTCACCACCTGCTCTGACACAGACAAAAGGACTGAAACAACTCAGTGTAATTAAGATGAAGCACCAGGTTACCTCCTAGGAAAGAAGAGGAAAAAAAAAGGCAAAAAAAAAGGTTTTGGGAGAAGTTGGTGCATTCCAGCAGGAAAAGACCCCTCTGTAACAGAAGCAGACAATAAAATCATGTTTATATCCAAACTGTGAGGGATTCTGCAACAACTATTACTTAGCAATTGTCTTACCTTTCCTTGCACATAATGGATTGCTTTCAGTAGTAGTAATTTGTTATCCTGAGATGCCTTTTTGCCACATCAACTGTGCAACAGCTAATTATTTTACCTACTTTTCATCTATCTTTCCAGCCTCTCACTTCAGCTGCTGTTTTGTTTTCAAGTTTTATTATGAATCTTGCCATAATTGGGACTTTCAACCAAGCACTAACAATGAAATAGTGGCATAACATTCCCAACTTTCATTTAAAATCTCCACCTTGTTGCCTGCAAAGACTGAAATGTGTTAACCAAATGAATTCAATAGCTTCAAAGAACACAAAAGTATTACTGCACTTCCACTGGATTTCTAAGCTCTTGACCTGAGACTAATGGAAAATAATTATGTCAATTCACTGAGTACAGAATATATAGATGTGAAATAATACCAAATGCTGAAAAATACTGAGAGTACAGAAAGTGGTGGGTTTTTTTCTCCCCAGTGAAGTTAACTGCTTCATTTCACAGAAACTGCTCCTCACATGGAGCCCTGCAGTACAGGGAGGCAGCACAGACCCTTCCCATTTGCACAGGGACACCATGCCCAGAGCCAGGGCTGGTCCAGCAGCAGCTGATCCCCTGAGCACATCACTTTGTTTCTCAGGGAATCGGTGAGCCAAAGGAAACCAGTTCTGTAAGGAATGCTCAGAGGTGAGAGCAGCTGGGTGGGAGGTCAGCTGCTGCCTGGAAGTGCCTCCTCATTCCCTGTCAGCTGCTCCAGGGCACACCAGCATCCCCTCAAATCAATATCCACCCATACCAGTATCCCCTCACACCAGTATCCCCTCACACCAGCATCCCCTCACACCAGCATCCACCCACACCAGTATCCCCTCATATAAACATCCCCTCACACCAGTATCCCCTCACATCAATATCCACCCACACCAGCATCCCCTCACACCAGTATCCCCTCACACCAGTATCCACCCACACCAGCACTGTACCACCTGGACAGGGGCTTTGTCAGCAGGACCAGGCAGAGATCACCAAGGCACTGTCCCTGTCCTCATCCTGAACCAGCCCTGGTTCCTGCACTCTCTACTCTCCAGGAGCACTAAGAGAGACTGAGCAGCTTCTCAGGGGATTAGGGACCCTCCTACACACAGCACTCAGTAAAACAGAACCCAAGTCTGGCCCAATTCTACTCTTCAATAAATGTAGAGTGCTACTGCTGACAATAAATCACAGGGGGAGAGGCAGGTTACAAACATCTGAAGCACGAGGTCTTCTGCAAGCCCCAGTTCCAGCACAATCTCCCAATCATCAATTTGGCTCAGTTTACAGCAAATTTTAAGGTTTTTTAGGTTTAATTAGAACACCGTCTGCCTGAAGTTTTTGGGCTGACTCAAAGAGCCCAGAAGCAGGTTGAAGCATATGGTACTGCAGCAGTGCTAGAATAATAAAGCAGGCAGGCTTCCACAGAAGTCCATGGAATAATTTAGATGATCTTTTTGCTACTAGAACATTTGAAGAATGATTATCCTTTCTGAAATCCATGGAGTTCCTGTTAAAGGAGCAGCATCAAGACCCCAACCTGGCAGCTGCCTGTACTGTAAAATTACTCAGGAGGATCTCTATAAAGAGCAGTCTGGAAGCAAATGAGCAGCAGTAATATTAAAATATCTCCTCCTAAAAAAAAAAAAAAAAGAATAAAATGAAAAATGTAGCTGCACTGTTCAGGTTGGAAGTGCCATCATTAAATATAGAATCCACTAAATAAAAATTGAACATGTTACTTCTATATGTACATACAATGAATGGACAAAGAAGCCAAATTTTCATCAAGATGTGTATTTTTCAGATCTATGACAAGGAATTTACAGTCATAACAGGAAATGTAGTTTGCAAACTGATTAGGTCAAGTGAAAATATTTACATAACTTTACAAAAAGGAGACTAGATCATATTAAAACATTAATGCCCACATGTTCTTTATATATGCAGCCAGTGCCTAGGCAATAATTTAGTGATACAAGATTTCTGTATCCCATGAATTGCTGTGTAATGTTCTACATGAAAGAATAACATGTCTAATTTTACTCTGAAGACAAATGATTTGTCATGCAGAAACGTTCATTAGATTTAACCATTACTAAAAAACAGGGTAATAAATCATGATTTTGCATCAAATGAAGAAGCAGCACCTTTCCTAGCTTGGTTGTTCAGTCATAATCATGATAAATGAACATCCTGGGACAGGTGAATTTTAACAAGCATTCAATACCCTTAGATTAATTAGATTTTTGTTTTCTAGTTTCTGTTCTCTCTTCCTTTATGAATGAGACTGGAGTTGGAAACAACACTGAACAAACAAGTGTTCATTGTTGCATTAAAAAGCTGTTTGCTGTCACAAGGAGTCCTTCAGCAGTTTCTCTAGCTCTGATCATTCCACCCTTCCTTACAGGAAAAGAGAACATGCTGAAAGAAATCTACATTTCAACTTAGCATTTCAACCATAAGTAGCAAAAATATCATCCTGAAACATACATATGGGTGTTTTCACTCTGGAAAAACTAAATTCTGGCACACTGTGAACATACAGGCAAATAAACATTTTTCCCACCAATTCAATACTGTAAAGTCTCCTGGTACTTGCTGCATCACTGAATCTTTGTGGGATGGCAAAGAACAGGAACAGCAGGCAAAAGAAACCTATGGGTGAAACATCTCAACATTTAATCCAATTTCTTACAGTGGTGGGACCTCCAGGACAGAGCTCAATAAATCCCAACCACTCAGTGACTGAGCAAGTCCATCCTTGCATATTTGGCTACCCAGAGGTTTTTTCCAGGGGCTGAGGACTGGAAGTCAGCAGGTGTGACTGGAAGCCAGCAGGTGTGACTACAGGTATGATGGCATGGAGCCTGAAGAGACTGTGATTGGGGATTCAATTTAAATGTGGTAATAAGTCACCAGTGTTATCTCCCAAATGAGGTGTTCACAAGAGTGCACTGGGAAGGAACAAAAGCAGAACCAAAACAAACAAACAAGCCCCATGGAGCCATCTTTAAATGTTACATCTGCCCAGCCTGGCTAAAACGTGGAAGGGGCCCAGCATCGATATGGGAATTGAATGATTTGTTCAGTTGGAGCTTTGCTGAGGAAAATGGAATCTAACTCTTCTATCTACCAAGAGACCTGTCAGGGCAGGATGAGCTGAGTCAAACTGCTGCCTCTGCTGACAAAATGTTCTGTGCATGGTAGCAAGGAAGGAAAAAACTAATATCATGCCAACAAATGTTCTGATTTGAAATCACCAGTCACAGGAAAGACTATCTTGGAATGCTAATTAACCAAGAGAAGAGCAGAGATTGTCCTATTCCATACTATAGTGCGTGTTCAGTGCTGCATCCTGAACATGAGCAGAGATAATTTAGGACCATGCCAAAGGAGCAGACAGGAAAAATCCCTCGGGCACTATTGAAGATTAACGTGGTCAGCAGAGTCAGAAAATGTCCTGTCAGAAATGAAATGGAAAAGAAGGAGAAATAGATAAGTTATTAAAGAATGCTGATGAGGAATGTGTTACTCTGGACCACAAGGAAAAGCCCTGCTATGCTTCACTTGTAATGAGAATGTATTTAATCACTTCTACAGGTAAATAATCACCAGCTATTCCAGGACAATGGCTAGAGAAAAGCATGCAGGAAGTGGGCCAGATGCTCAAGTTCCTGGAAAGCAGTGTAGAGCTTTTACTGCACACACAATGCAAATATTAAATGAAGAAAGAAGAGAGCAAGTCAGACACCATTTGCAGAATTTCCTTTTGAAACTAATTTCACTCATAGATTTTAAAGGTTTTACAAAAAAATGCCTGATTTCAATGTGAATTCAAAATAATTAAAATGCACAGTGTACATACAAAAAGGCTGAATACTGTAGGAAAATTCACCCAAAAAACCTGGCCCTGGGGAACTCCATGACCTACAGTCACACTGCTGTAGTACTTTGATGTTCCCTTTTTCCACATTCTCTACATGATACACACTGGACACCTCAAAATCCAGAATACCAACCCTAACAAACAGGAACAGTCCTTGATTGCAGGATCTGAACTCCTTTCTTACAAAGGTCAAGGAAATAAAGAATTTAAAGGGGAAATCCCTATGAAATCTGCCCTACTTCCAAACTTGTTCTTTGTTTTCAATTACACTGATTTTATGATATTAATAAGGCTCAGGAATGTCTTTCACAATTTCTTAAAGTGTTCCATTTTCAGCATCTATATAACACACTGATTTTTTTTAAGCTTTGGAATCCCAGAAAACTTGAATAAAGCAAGACTTCTGCCACTCCAACTAACATCTGAGACCTTCAAGTAACACATTTGATGTCATTCAGGAAAAAACCCATCCACCAGATATGACATTCCTGATGTAACATTAAACAAGACAAAATGCTGTAACTTGACAAAGACAAATGGAAACCAAATCATCCCCTCCAAGGCAGCAAAAGAAAAGGCAAAAGTCTCCTGCAATTGACCTTAAGGAAGTCACAGTGCTGGTGTATTAAACCAGACAAATCTATCTGAATAGAGTTTCATGGTTCAGAGTTACATGTGCAGAAGTCATGGAAATCAGAGTCATTCCCACAATTGTTTAACGTGGTTCAGTGGCTTCCTCACACTGAGGGCACCTTCTCCTCCCCCTCAGCCAGGGCTGGATCAGCTGTGCCCACACGTGTGTGAGCAATGATAAGCAATTATGGAGACTTTACAGGGAAAACTATTAAATGAGAATTGTGACTGCAGTTCAGCAAAGTAATATTGCTGTGCTAATTAACAGCACAAAAGGCTTAGAGATTTCTTCTGAAGGGAGTGCTGAGAAATGAAGCACATGCTGTTGTCATTGTACTATTTAACACTGCTCTTGGTCTCAGCCAAGGGCATGCAAGTTTATGTTATCTGTGTTAATTACTGTAAAGCAAAAATTCAGCCTGAGACCCTGCAGTTATGCAAGATAGTCTGTGTTATAAATGGGACATTTACACCAGCCTACATGTTTTATGGCCCTTTTGTAACCCCAATTATCTATAACATACTAGTCTGAGAAAATATCAGGACCAAGGGCATTGCACTGTTGCTTAATGATCAGAAATTATGAGAAATTTCCTTAATTATGAAATTTTAGGGTACACATTTACCAGAGTTCTTCTATATAATAAGAGCCAGAGCTTTAGTCCTCCAATTCCATTCTATCCATAAATTAAACCATTTCAGCCAAACAATGACTCTTTAAATCCTAACAGCTGCTGGATTGGGGCTTTCACTAGAACTACAGCATATTTGCAGGCCAACATATTGAGTGGAAAGAGAACCAAGAATAAACATTTATACCCTAATATCTCCCAAAGATCCTCTTAATTTTTCACCTATGAATTTTACACTCACAGACTTTAAAGAACATGAGTGACAAAAACCTACAGCTTCCAACATCCCAAAACTGAACCAAACTTTTGAGACACCTCAGTACAATCAGGCTAAGAAAAGGCAGCAGCAAAACAAAAAATCTCATGCACTTATCAGTTAATGTAGCATTAAAGCTGCATATTTGTTAATAGACAGGAACTGTAGGGATGTGAAAGACTATTTGCTAATCTCAATTAGGCCAATGTGAACCTGACAGCACAGATATTTGTGATTTACATCAATGCAAGTGTTATCAATAAGTGATAAAAAATTTATTATTGGGATGTTCAGATAACTCCCCAAATACCAACTAATAAAAATATATCTATTCATGAGGCTTCCATTAGTAGTGTTTCATTGCACTTTATATGTATTAGATTAAAAGCCTTCTCTTCAAACCCTTCCTGAGTAAATGCTTTCTTTCCTTCCATCACAAGAAGTAATAGATGAAAAAAAAAAAACCAAACTGAAAGAACTAGACAAAGTTTCCAGAGGCCAAGTCTGCAAGTACAAAAACAAACAAACAGACAAAATAAAGTATCTACCTCAGTCTTGTATTTACTCTACAGCTTCTCTGCTACACTCAATTTAGGGTGGTTATAAACCAGAAAACAAACACCCCAGACCCAATATGATCATTTCTATATTCTAGTGCCTTGTCTCACACCACTCTCAGAGCTGGCAGCATTTTGAGTTCTTCAGGCTCAGGTTTGCTTTGTGTCCCACCCCTGCAGACACAGGAACACACCTCCCACCCTGGGAGCACTCAGCTCCTTTGGGGAATTCAGTCACTCCTGATGTCTTTAGAATCCTGACTCTGTCAACTACAAGCCAGAAAAAATTGATTACTTTGATCACAAAAGGTGCATTTGCATGAGTGAATTTTTGATTGTAGCAAAAACTGTTAAGTCAGGATCCATGAAGCAAAGAAATGGATTTGCCACCACAGCTTCAATTAATGGTTTCAGTTCCCAGTGGCAAATCAATGTCCACCAACTCTGACTTTCTCATCAAACACAGGCAGGCAACACCCTCTACAGCACTTAAATTGCAGCTCTTGTGAGAGCTGGGGAGCTAGAGTTCACAGGAACATCTGATTTTACCTCAGCACAACTTATAAATTAGACTCTGCTCTTCTGCTCCATCCTGAGAAGGCTTTGGCTAGAAGGGTAGGATAATTCAGTATTGCTGAATGCAGAAATAAGCTCTGGGTTATTATTATCTTAAATCATGTTTATGAGTTCCAAAATAAATACACCAGCTCCTGCTTTGATTTGGACAAATGGCTACTAAACATTTTCAGTCCAGTAAAATTAGGATATGGCCTAAAACAAGGTTTGAATGAAAAGAACCCAGGGGCTGCAGAGAGCACTGCCTGCAGAACCTGCAGTGATGGCCAGTTGTTTTAAAGAGCTTCTCAAGTAAAAAACTACCAGAGAACAAGAGGAAATAAAGCACAAGCCCACACATCACATTTTATTTCCACATTAGGAACAGAAGAGCAGTGATATAACAAAGGCCAGAGGAAGCTTTAGGGAAAAATATGAAGTAGTAGATGTGGTGTCATATAATGTAATTGAGCAGCTTGTTCCTTGGTAATAGCACTTGGAGTGAGTCAGCCCAGCACAGCCTCTTCTGCACAGCACCTCATCTGTGTACTGGAACATGGCTCATGAACCAGGCAATTAGCAAAGACTGATTTCTCTTTGGCAGTTAACTGTAAAAACACCCAAAGACCTCACATAAATTTTGTGGGAAGAGTAATGGAGCTCAGCACTGCACACCAGGTGGTGAACATCCTGAAGGACACAGCTCAGAGCTCTGGAGCTTCCCAGATGGGGAATGCACAATTCCCAGGGGTGCAGCTCGCAGTCCAAACATGCTTCCAAAATACTTGAAAAAGTTTATCACCACCCCAGCATGAGAGAAAAGCAGCTGAGCTTCCTCACAGGTGCATTTGACATGGGCATCTCCTCACTGGATGATGCAAGTGGCCAGTGCAACTTTCCTAAACAAAACACTGACACACAGTGGGTGTTTACCCTACAAGGACACTGACTGCACAGAGCCCTGCGGGGTGGGTTTGGAAAAACCCATATTTCTTGAGTGACTTCTCATAGCAGCTGATCATGCCCATGCACAACAATTACCCAAGTGCCCAAGCTGTGTTTTTGCAGAACGTTTGCTGCTACTGACACTTGTTTCCTCTCATTACTGTCAGCAGTGTCTGCACTGTGTACTGCAAATCATTTCATTTTACTAATTCCTCTCAGATATGCCCTGGGCTATTGTCCCATTGTGCACTCCCTTTTCTCCTGGGCTGTACCGATTCTGTTCCTTTGATAACACAGTGGGACCCATAATTCACTGCTGAGGTGGATTTCACTGCTCTCTGCATTTCCAATCAAACTCCCTTCTCACAGCACCTCATCTCAAGCCTCTTTAACAGCTCCCCACTCCAAACACTCCCATCTTGACTATAAAGACATAATATATTCTGAAAAAAAATCCTATTTGTG
The DNA here is from genome assembly GCA_013398995.1 of Alaudala cheleensis. Classification (NCBI taxonomy): domain Eukaryota; kingdom Metazoa; phylum Chordata; class Aves; order Passeriformes; family Alaudidae; genus Alaudala; species Alaudala cheleensis. The sequence goes on from VWYE01012404.1 coordinate 27,082, forward strand.
CCAGAAATGCTCACAGGGTACAGAGAGAACTCCTACAATTCATTTGCCTTCTCTGTGATAATCAACCCCCTTTTAGCAGTTGAAAACAATGAACTCCTGAAGAGTTGAAAAAAGACTGATAACAAGAAGCTGCTTTGGCACATAACAGTGTCACCATTCAGGCCCTGGGTCTGCAAACTTGATGTGACTCCTGCCAAGACCTCAGGAGTGGAACATTTATTAAATTTACTTCGAGAATGGTTGTGAAATAAAATAAGGAATTAGTGGACTTGTCTTTTGATCTATGCATATTAAACAAATAAAAGGCATTGAAACATTTGCCTACATTCTTCAGTGCTTAAATTTAGTTTCTAATGTATTTAAGATTTGAGCACATCCTTAAGTATTGTGTTAAATCAGAATTCTAAGGAACTATTTTTAATTGTATCAGAAATCACCCGTTAGTCTGAGGCAGAGTGCTTGGTGCTAAGTTTATACAGCTGCAGAAAAAGATGTTCCTGGTTTCTTATGCAGTAAGAAAAAAAGACAGCTGATTAAAAAAAAACAACCTCACATATAAAAGTCCAAGAAAATAATATAAAATTTCATAATTATTATATAATATTAAAGTCTCCTAAAAAAGGGGTAGAATTATCTATTTGGAGGTTTTTATGAACTTTCCTCCTACACAGCCATCAGCAGTGACTGTTCCAATAACTTGTTTCTCAGTCTCTCTAGCAAACATTTTCTAATTAATGAGAAATGTATTACCATCAGGAAGAAAGCTGTCATTTATCTTCAGGTGAAATATGTTAAATATGAAGTGCTCACAAGAGTTACATGTTCATGGCCTTTAAATGATGTGGAAATGCACTTTAAGGAAAACTTAAAAAAATTTGGAGAAATTATCTATTCCATCAAATAAAATGTATTAAAACAATTATCAAACTCTTACATTTGCAAATTTGATCATATATTTCTTAACACAATATGAAATTTGCTTCCCAGCAACCTGCACTCCAGCAAATACTCAGAAAGCAAGAGAATTGTACAAATGGAATGAAGCTGTTGATGACAGAGAAGAGCCAATATCCCACTGATGCAAATAAATGCCTCAAGAAGAATGTGTGCATGTGCACAGGAGCAGACACACACAGAGCCTCAGGGGGCATGTGAAGATGTGCTGGCTCCTGAATACATTTCTGTATCACCAGGAACCATTTTGGCACCAGTATTGATACTGGTAATAAATAAAGCCAGTCAAGGCCAGATGAGATAATCTAACTGGAGCATTCTGACCTCCAAAAAAAGTTGAAAATGTCTTTGAATGTCAGCTGTTTGTATTTAAAATGGAATTGAGGGCTGTTTTTGCTGCTTGTTCTGTCTCCTCTGCCTCTCTCCCTTTCTGGAGTTGACAGAACAAGCTGAAATGGCAAAAGCACTGTTACACTGTTATAAAAAGAAATATATTCAGGCTGGACTTTTAATGGAAAAAAAAAAGCAGTAGCCTGACAAACCAGCAAGTGTGGAAAACACCAGTTTGTGAGAATTCCCAAACCCATAATGCCATTACTACAGGACACAATAGCCCCTGTTTTAGAGATGTACAACACCTGCTCTATGACACATAAAATGAATTTCCTGCAATATCCACCACATTTCTCATTGTGAGATCTTATTACAGCTCGTGGAAGAGTTCTGTTGAACTATTTCAATTTTCCATTATAGCAATCAAAATACAGTAAAAATGAGAGGCTACAGTCTATGGCAGGAACATACAAATAGTCTGACAAAAATCTCCATAAATCATCTGCTCCATCTCCTGAGCTATTGAAAATCAAGAATACCCAAGACAACCCCTGACAGATGTTTTCTTAATAGTTCCTTAAGAAAAGCTCTCTAAGGATTCCCTACCACACACCCAGGTGCCTGTTTCTACTGCTCCACTGTTTTTATTGAGGAAAAGCTTGGGGTTTACAAATACCTGTGTTGTATCTTCTTTCCTACAATTAAAGCTGATTACTTCTTGTTCTATCCTCAGAGAATACAGAAACAAAGAAATCAGAGTCCTCTTTGCAGCATCTTTTACAGACTAGATATTTGTTACTGTGGGTTTTCTTCAGCCTTTTTTTTCCTAGAGCAAAATAATTTAATTTCCTTGACCTTCCCTCAGAGGTTAGATCTGCTGAACTTCTCATTTCTATTTATTCCTTCCACATTTCTCTCATTTTTACATGTCTGTCTTAAAGGGTGAAACTCAGGATCATATCCATGTGTGAGATGAAGGCTCAAAAATCCCAGGAAAAACAAAGCAATGTCCCTCCCTCATGTTAGATGCAAAATTCCAATTAAGACATCCCAGACTAAAATAAGCTCCTTTCCCCCCCCCAATTTTGTTAACAGCACTGCATTTTGTGCACATATTCCACATATTCAGTTGACAATATGCTAAAGCCACCAGACCTGGTTTTGCTGAGCAGCTGTCAGGCCAAATATTCTCTGTTATTTGTGGGTTTCCTTTGGTGCCTGTCTGATGCTTGAGTCCAGTTCTCTGCTTTAAAATCATGTTGAGCTCAGTAGCACAAACAAAATTACTGATGACAGAAGACAATTTAATAGGTTTTGTGATTTCTTTTGGGGAAGGCAATCCCAAAAAATATTGGGAGAGACAAGAGCATTTGAAATTGCTTAGGAAAAAACAAATGGCTGATCAGGGAGGAAAAGACACACAGGGAAACTGCATCCACAGGTCTGTGAGTGGGACATGGGTTCAGATGCAGGAGATATTAAACAAGTTTCTATTTGCTGCAGGATCAGAGGAGAATAAGGAGAAAACTCCCAGAATCTCCCAGGCTGCTGAACAGTGGGGACCAGTGTGGATCTCAGCACAAGGGGCAGGCACAGCTGATGAGGACACTGCAGATCTGAACCAAGAGAAGGTCTCTAAGCACATGATCTGGAAGGAGATTGTTGTTGTATGCACAAATCCAGTCACTGCACACACACAGGTAAAGAGAAAAGGGGTTGAAGGTGAAGGAGTCACAGACACTGAGCTAACACAGACACAGCCATGAGTGATCCCAGCAGGGCAGGGGGTGCCTGTGCTGCCCAGCACTCAGCAGGGAGGGCACTGAGCTCAGGGACCAGCAGCTCCCAGACACAGCCTGTGGCCCATCAGGGATATGATAATTACAAACCAAATCCACCCCCACTCACTTTTTGCCTCCATCCCTGTGCTTCCAGCAAGACTGATATTGTAAAAGGAACCTGCACTTAGGTTAATAACTCTTGTGCTGAAAAAAGTAAGAACCCCCATATTATTATTTGAGAATCCTTCCAAAGATGACAAACACAGGCTTTTGACCTGTGAGGTTTCCTGAGAGACACTCTGCAGCTCTCCATAAACAGGCTTTTCATTGCAGCTGCACTGCAGGACAACTGGAGAGGAGAATATGGAAACAACCAGGGGCTCTTGAGGGCATTGCAACTGTTATGTAAAAGAAAAACTGTAAATGGATTTCCTTGCTGCAGCACACTTTTAGAGGCAGAGATGTGTACTGAGGTAGAAAACTATTTGTCTCTGCCTGCAAGAGCTCTGTATTATTTTTCTCCTCTATGCCAGGGTGGTGATCTCTTGGATACAGACTTAAAGAAAGCACTTTCTATAGAAACAGACTGTGTGAGTCTAGAAAATTCTTTGTGTGTCACTCATATTATTGATGTCATAAAGGACAAAAAGAAATTGATTCTTGTTTAGAAAGGCTCTCAAAGCTTATTCATCAGAAGTGTGTGCATTTATAGGTGCCTGTCTACAGACACATGTATACTCATACACAGTGCATATAATTTTTAAATTAGTCTTACATCTTTTACATTTCAGCTTAATTTCTCAACACATATATTTCATGTTGTGACTGAAAAGAAAAACATGTTCTTTTGCACAAGAATTTACATCAGTTGGCAAGCAAAAATCCTGTCAAAATTCCTACCATCACTTAAAGTGACATGCAAAGAATTTGCCTCCTTTTTGCAGAATTGGATTGATTTAGTCAGCTAATCATCATTATATTATAAGCCCTTATTAGGTCTTGGCAATGCCCATGGTCTATCTTTAGCCCAAGCCATTGTGCCAGCTCTTTGTAAAAGGCAACTCTCTAAAAGCTGATCTGTTACTGTAAATGCACTTCAGTACACAAATAAAATAGAACTTTATCTCACACAACCACTGTCTTGAGGTCAGGTGTCGTGCATTCTAACCCAGATTTCATCCAGTACAAGAAATAGATGCCAGTGTTGAGGTGCAGCCAATTCCCCTGTGCCCTGCCATCCTGCAGGCCATGGCAGGGCAGCAGCACATGGTGAAGTTGGTGTTTTATGGAGATCCCAAAAGAACTGCTGCCTCTGAGACACAGGGCTCAAACACTGAGTGTTCAAGGTTTCATTTCTGCCCCCAGGAGAGAGAAGGGTGAACATTAACTGGTATTCATCACCAAGTGCAGTGTAATAATGATACCAGGCACTTTCTCAGACTCTTCTGTTCACTGGAACTTGGTGTAAATTAAATGTTTCTGGTAGCAGATGTGTTCCAGCAGCATACTGAGAAGACAACCTCTGGATGGGAACCTGAGCCTCAGCATTTCTCCCTCCACAGTGCCTGGCACAAAATGTTACTGTTCCATGCCAAATCCTGTCCTACTTAAATATGTTTGGACTCTCAAACGTTGTCCATCACTGGACACCACTCTGCTCCCATCTCAGAGGGATCTGTGATGTCAGTGCATTTCTAGACAGATCTTGTGTTCCTTCCAGCATCAGCCACCTCAGAAAGTTACTTACACAGTGGGCCACAGTAAAACTAAGAGCCACAGAAATGTGAAATACCACCATTGTGTAGGATTATGAGTTTGGAGGAGGAGTAAAAAAATATCCAAAATCAAAAAACCCAACCAGACACATTTGAGTGGCATATCATAGACTAAATAAACCAAGATTAAACAGACACTGAATCTGCATCATCTGCATGTATCTGTATCTCAGCACAGGATTGCCAAGTTTCTTTTGCTCATTGCACAGCAGAGTCAAACAGTCCCTCAAGAAATAAATTTGATGCAGTAAATTTGGTTATGGTAAAAGGATTAATCTGTGCACTCCTCTGCTGATCATTAAATCCAATTTATCCCAGCAGATACAAATCTATGAAAGAATTAGTTTTCCAAAGCAAATAGGATTTTACATAAGAAAAATCCCTGCCTTGTGAGGATAGAGTGCCTGTTTCTAGATGTTACAAAGTTCTCAGATCACTTTGATCAAAGCAGGTCAATAATTGACTCTAACCAGCACTCCTTTGACCTGTTAGTTACTCCTCCTGCATCCCAGTGAGCCTCAAAGTAAATGCTTTGTTTTCCTTCATGTGACAAAGCCCTCACCCCAAGATCACAGCGAATCACTTCCATTCAGATGACGACACAATAGGGAAAAAAACCCCAAACCCAGTCAGTGCAAGTGGAAGAAAAGCCTCACATCTGCCAAGCAGCAAGGTTTGAGCTGAGTGCTGGAAGAAAAGCCTCACATCTGCCAAGCAGCAAGGTTTGAGCTGAGTGCTGGCAGCAGGCAGGGCTGAGCTGCTCTGGTGATGGCAGTGGGCAGTGGGCAGGGCACCAAGGGAGAGCTGCTGCTCACACAACCCAGCCTCACCCACCCGACCCCAAAGCAGCTCACCCTGGCAGAGGGAAGAGAAATGCAACTGCTCCCATTTCAGCAAAAACCAGTCCTGCCTGGCACTTGGCTCTGTGATAACCCATGATATTAAAAATCAGAGGAAGGGCTGATTTCACAAAGGCAACTGCTAAATTCAGCTAACTTCTGTTATCACGCCACATGCTCGCAGAGATTAAAAATATGGTTAGGGCAGGTGGAAATAACTACAGCAAAGAGTAAATAAACCCAGCAGCAGTCACAGTCCTCCCTGTTCACCCCCAAAATCTGCATCTACAGGAGGGAAAAGAAGGCAAAAATGCACCAGTTTTAGCAAAACTTAATGATTTATCATTTTTAAAATGCTGGAAATTATGCAGGAATTATTATTAAAAGGCAGAAATTTCATCATATTGTTTTGCTTCTTTAGCTTAACTTTGGCTGTGGAAGGGGAGTCACTAATTTCTGCACTAATTTGATATATTTTTTCTTACTTTCCTTGCCAAGGCCACCAGCTCTACATGACAGAACTTGCCTTTAAAAATTAGGGGAGTTAATTTTCAACCTTGATAACTAGTAAGATAAATGTTAGAACATAAGAGATGTTGGTCCTGGCTGAGCAACCCTTTTAGCACACCTGATGTGTGAATTCCTCTGTTCCTCTCAAGAGTGAGTTAACTCTGGGGTCCAAGGCCATGTCAGGACAGTTCCCAAATGCATTTAGCACACAAGTAAGTGTGTGCAAGCAGGAGATGTCCATTCCACTTTTCCCCCATTTATGCAAGAAGTTACTGTGACTGTACAGGCCAATTATCCTATTAATTAGGAGAACAGCCAAGCAAGGGAGGAATGCAAAGAGCAGCTCATCAGCACTGCACTCAGACACCTTTTCTCCAGCTGCAATGTCCCTTTCCTTCAGAGCACCTGTGATGCAGCTCAAGGGGAAGCCAGGCTCCAAGAGGTGCAGCTCATTCCCTTCAGGAACCCAGCTGACATTTAGGAGGACAGAATGACAGTTTCAGCCAGTTTTTGTCCCTGTCTAGTGGCTTGCACTCTCCTGGGGCCCAGGTAGCTGTGGCAGAGGCTCTGTCTTGCCTGACAGTGAGAGAAGGGGGAACCTCTCTGTTCCAAACACAGGAATCCTTGCAGGGCCACACTGGACACCAGCCCCTGCCATCACAGAAACACATCTGGACTGGGGCTGCAGCCCTGCCTGCAGGTCTCAATGAAAAATGTCATTTTGCCTTCTTGCAGAGAATGTCTGACACCAGTGAGAGCCAGGAGCACACAGATCAGCAAAGGAAAATGTGTGAGGGTCTGTGCTACAACTCCTGCTCTGTATGAACAGCAAGGAGGGATCTAAAAGTGATGTGCGTGAGATAGATGAGAAGAAGGGAGCCAACATCTGGCACTTATCTAATTAGCAACTGGATGTGGCTGCTGTTTCAGAGATCTATAGCTCAAAATCCCTTTTTATTGGTGCAAAAAATGCCTGCATGTACATTGGGGGAAGCAGTTACACCATGAAAAATTTTGGAAAAACAGGTACTTTTGTGCTGAAAGCATCTGCACTGTAAGTAAAGGTATCATATATTTGTTTAACTAGCTGGGTAAGGAGGTAATACATAACATCTCTGAGATCATCATGAGAAAATTTAGCATTTCTTGAGGTTCAGATGGCTTTCAGAGCATAAGAACCAGACACTGGCCAGCTCTTCATGCAGCACTGCATCCTGCCAGCTGCCACAACCCCAGTCCAGCACATAAACCAGGGGCAGGTGGGAAGGGCTGTCTGCTGCAAGGTTCCCTCACATAAAGCACTCAGGTCAAAATCATTGCTATCACATCCAGGGAAAGCTTTGAGGGCATTACAAAGGATAAAGTCATTTTAATGTTGTGCTTTGAAGGTTCAAACGTTGTGGATGATTGGAGATGTCTGAAGCAGATCAGAGCCTGTTATTCAAGAGTAGGAAGAGAGTATTTGACCATGCAGACCACCATGCCAAATCTAATCTGCACAGTGACATCCAGTCTGACCCAGCACCAAACCCAACATCATCCCTGAAAAGAACCCTCAAATCCAGCAACTTAGTGTAGAAAACTTTGGAATCAGCTGCACTTTGGGGTTTCCCTGTGAGGACATCCCTGCAGACACTGGCACATTGCAGCACACACTGCATGAGCTTTAGGAGAAGGTTTCTGCCTTTGCCAAGGCTCTCAGAGGAAAGACAAGGTGGTAAATCCAAGTGCTAGCATGGGAGTCTGCTCTCTCTAATTAGTTAAACAAACAGCTTGAAAAGCTTCAGGGAAATAAAGACTTGTTTGCTGTCACACTTCAGTGCTGCTTTCACTGTTATTGTCCAGAACCCACTGCATCATTCTATTACAGCAATATCAAAATTATTATAAAAATCCATAAGAAAATTCCCCAAGCCAAAATCAGACCAGTTCTTTCCCAGACACATCTATGAATTGCCTGGAAAAAATGGGCTAGCAATTCAATCCAAAAGCTAACAATCCTCATCTAAATGCTGCCAGACTTGGTCGCCCCATCAGGACAAAATGATCCACTGGCCTTTCATTGGAATGACCAAGCACCTGCACTCCCTAACAGAAACACTAATGTAAGCCAAAAGTGCCACCTGAGCAATCCTCTGTTACATGCAGTACTTCCAAAGCCATAATCCATAAACATCATAAAAATCACATATACAAAAAAGTATACCAAAAAAAAAATCAAGTCCAACATTTAAAGTAACAGGAGGAACAGAAATGTGGATCACAAAGCATGTGTGAAGCAAATTTCTTACAAGAATTCTTACAACTAAAAAATCCTTGTATGCCCAATATGGTTTAGAATTACTTAAATAAAGATTAATGCAGAGCTATACATACAGTACACTAAATTGTTTGCTCCAATATTATCTTTAGATACTAAGAGCAGTCAGGAAAATACTTTCAAGATAAATTGGCATTTGACAGGGGGAAAAATTGCTCTTGAATAATTTCTACAAAAGAAAGGCTATTATAATGAAAGAATTGCTTTCAAGCCTTTTAATTATGATGAAGAAAATACTTCATAGCATTTCATATGCTGAAAAATGTTGGATTCATGGCGAGCCATGAGAATGATCACTTGCCAAGCCAGTTATCTACTGAAATCTGAGACATAATTACAGCCAGTGAAACTCCTAATCCTTAAAGACCTGAGATTTAATTCTTTGCATGCCCAGGCTCTCTCTCTCTGGATTCCCCCCATGTTACACAATTCTGTCCCTCTGAACTGGGCTGAGGGAGGATTCCTCAGTGCCTCCTGCAAGAGACACATGCTCATCATTCACCTGAACCTCCTGTGTGCTGGGACATGAGGCAATGGCAGAGACAAAATCCCATTTCAGGGGTTCCCAGTCACAGGGGGCAGGCAGGGAATGGTGCAGGCACACCCCACACTCTGCTGTCACTCATCTCCACAGGCTCATCAGAGGCACAGGCCAAGCCAAGAAAGAGCAACTTCCCTCCCTGACTTTGGAGCCAAGGCACTGCAGTGATGGCAGAACCAGGCAGAGGTGTCTGGGTGTGACTGTGCCACTGCCAGTAAGGCAGGCTCATGTGCCAGGTGGGCCACACTTCTAAACACAACAAACATAAATGGATTAAAGCATTATTTTTGGAGTAGATTGCTGGCAGCAAGGACTGAACACAAGATCTGAGCTAAATTACCCAGATCTGTTAACTCAAACACTGCAGCAGACTCCCAGCTCCATGTGGCTGGGCACCAGGGGGAGAGAGAACTACCAGATCTCCATCAGTTACTATCTGTAAACAATAAACTGTGAGAAGCTGGCATCCAATAAATGATACCCTAAACCCCATGGTTGCAAACTAGAAGCCTGAGGCAGCCTGGAATGCAGTCATTCTCCATTCCAGATCAATCCATGAAGTCTGGACTCTGTATCACTCAGAAAGCAAAATGCAGCCTTTTCTGGTAACAATTACTGCTTCTCAGATTTCAAACTACAATGGGAAAAAATCTTATTGGGATGTTATTTCACCTGGAAAAACATTTCAGCTTTGTCTGGAAGGTGTGAAGGAAACAGCTTCTTTGGAACTTACAGTCTTCCCTAATTAAAGACTGAATTGAAATCTGGTTTTATCATGTAATGACCCTTGGGAAGGTCCCTGATTTCTGCATCATTTTGAGAGGTGCTGTTATATTGTTTTCAGAGAACCATCCAACACACATTGCACAAACAACAAAGATGACAGGGTGTTCTCATGACAGAGAGTTTGAGATGACTGACAGAGCATCTTGGAGCACACAAGTACATTCCAAACTGCTGCCATATGGTTCTTTCCCAAAAGCAAGGAAAGAAAGCAAGAGTTTCTCCCTATGACAGACCCTGCTGTAAGTCCCAGCCAAGCACTTCTGCAAACCTGCTTCAAAATGAACTAAATCTGAAGTGAAAGTAGTTGGATTGTGTCCATCCAGCTCTAGTGCACATTTAAAAATACTAAAGCTGCAAAGTTTGCACTTGGAGTCCCTGATAGAGGCTCATCAGAGCATCAAGAGAGAATAACAGAATAATAACTATGCCAGTGTTCCTTCCTACACTATTATTATTACTATTATTATTATTATTATTAGTCTCTGTGACTGTGTTCTAGTAGATCTTATTATTTCTTCCTCTCATAAACACCACAAATTATTACATTTACAAATTTAAAAGTTAACTTTTAAAGTTCATCACATTCTACTCCCCCATTTAAAAAGCTGTGTAGGTGAGTGAGACTGAATGTTTGAAGCTTTGCTCTTATTGTAAAAAGTCTACTGGTCTTTTCTCTTTTTGGGGAGTCATGGAGTGCCTGCAATTTGCACTGGATTGATTTGGTATTGACAAATGCTGAATTATGAAAGCCTATAGGTAAAAAGAGGTTCAAATCAATGTAATTTAGGAGCTGCTACAAGTGCCAGTAGGAAGATTCTCATTTTGGCAATCATACAGCAAAATAATCAATATTTAATACTATTACTAAAAAAATACTGGCAAGTTACATCTTTCAGCCATTTTATTCATTCAGGTAACTCCCATATTTATTTCTGATAGGAAAGGAAAAAAAAACTATTTCATTTCAAACACCCCTTTGAAATAAATTAATTGCAGAACAATATAGGGCAACATTTCTGATATTTTCTCCCAAAAAGAAGGAACTGAGATCTTAGCTACAGTACATGGTTAACTATTTTGCATCAGAATGAAAAAATATACTTCATTTTTAGTAGTAAGTTTAAAGTCATTAATCTGCATAAATATGTAGAAGCTATGCTACAAATGCCAGAGCAGCACTTGTTGTGAGAGGAAAACTCCCCACCAAACTTCATATTGCAGTGATCTGGGTTATTAATTTTTGAGAGCAGCCATCTCCTTCTATCAAACCCCAAACTATCCCCTTTTCTCCCTGTCCCTTCAGTTCATCCAGCACGTGATTTCCTTCATGTAAATCTGAATAGATTTATTGACTGAGATGTTTTGGACTATTGGTGAACTCTGCTATTTGCAGTGGGACACCATTTATTGCCTTGCAGGTGCTCCAGGGGAGCTCCATTGTTTGGTGTGAAAGGAGGGCAAATGGAGAGTGTGGTGTTCATTAAAATGGATCTCACAGCCAAGAATCAACCTCTCCTCATTCATGTGGATACTGATTTTTTCCATTTCTGCTACACTGAGTTTATCACAAGAGAGTGCACCAGCAGCTGCATCTGTGATATTCAGATTCCTTACCAGAGCTGATGAAATGTCCCCTTAATTGTGTTTGCTTTTTGCTTCCAAATGACAAGAATAAAATGTATTGTCTGCACTCTCTGCTTCCAAGCACTGAAAGCTCATGTACACAAAAAACAATTAATTTCTTCTTTCTTGCCCCAAAAAGATACATTAGCTGTCTTTCCTTTAAAATACATCTAAATTGAATTTAATATAAATTTTGTATTGAGTTTTATTTACTTTTCCTACTAAAATAAAACCCTAGCTATTGATTCTTTACTGTTTTGAAATAAAATTGTATAATCTTTTTTCTTTGGTTTCAAAAAAAACCTCCAAGTAGGCACTTTGGGTGAAGATTTAGTAATTTACTAACTTACTGCTGAGTACTAGATTTGTTTTAGTTCTTCCCTGCATAAATTTTAAGAGATATCTCAAATTCTATTTCTGAAAAATAAGTCCCAAAGTTTCCAAAGTATTTCAGCCCAGGCAGAAGCTTAATGCTGAGGTTAGTTCATCAAATCAGCCAACTAAGAGAGTAACATCCCTGACAAAGCAAAACCATTTGATGGTCACAAAGAAGGCTCAGGTCTAGAAGTAAAGGAAAAACTCTCTAAAACCAAAAGCTGGGATTTTCCATGGAAGAGAGGCAGATCCTGAGAGAGAGAGGAACAAAACTGGTGGTGATCAGTCATGGTCCTGCAGCCCCAGACTGTCCATCACACCAGTGTGGGATGTCTCCTCAGCTCTCCCAGATGCAGCCAGCACGGAATGCCTGCACTCATCTCCTGCCCTGCCCCAGGAGCAGCACAGGGGCAGCAGCTCCACTCACAACAGGCTTAGACAAACCCAGCCCTGGCAGGTCATCAGCTAATTCTCCCTGCTGAAAACCTTGCCTGAAGGGTTTCCAGTAATGCCACAGAATTCCAGTGGCAGCCTGGGTATCCAGCCAAGTGAGAAATCCTTAATACAACACTGTCACTCCTGAGAGCCCAAGGTAAACACAGCTCTGAACTCTGGACAATAAGGCAAACATCTGGAATTTGGTGTCTGAATTGCCTGGTTGGCTGATTTGCTTAATATTCACAGAAACCTAAAGGAAACCCTGACATCAGGGCTTTCCAACAAGGGCTGCAAGGTTCCTGATAACTGGGCTGCCAAGCACAGACACAGGAGCTCCAGGAGAGGAGAACTTCAATGCAAACACAGGGGAAGCCAATACCAGGTAACATCCCTTGAGCTTCAGAGCTTATTTAAATAAACCAACACACCCACAAAAAACAAAACAAACCACAAAAACACAGCAGTGTTTGAATCTGTTCATTTGTATAACCCAAAATAAATGTAATGGCAAACCCAAAGAGGGGCAAGGAGCAGTGACTCCCTCATTACTTCATCTCTTGGCCAGACAGACCCAAGATCAGCCTGTCTTGCACAATTTCTTGTGATCACTGAGACTGAATTTAGAAAACAAGACTTTGTATGTGCTGGGCTAGTCAGTTCAGACTAGGAATGAGACCATGGCAGGCAGAAGGAATGGAAAGGAAAAGCTTTTTTCTTCCAATTTTGATACAGCTGCTAGCCCATCTTCAGCTCTGTCATGTAACTTCACTCACCCTCAAATTATATAAACCCAGACACACTTCAGTGTTTTTCCAGTGCTTTCAGCCACTTTCTGAAATGCTTTTTTGCTGCTGAAAGGCTTTTCATCTCTGAATAGAGCTGGTGGAAGAGAAGAAATGCAGGTGTCCAGCTAGATGTGCATAATAAGCAAGGGAGTTGGAGGTAAAATTTGCACCCAGATTCTGCATAGGAACAAGCTCTGCATGATTGATCCTGGTGGGAGTAGAGCTTCTACTTTCACTTCAAATCATGGCCAGTGTGAAGGGAGTTATTTTCAAATGCTTACATTCATTACTTTGTCTTTAGTTCAGGTTTGATAAATACTTGTGTAAATAGTCACAGATGGTACAAACCATCAGCTCCATTTAGGCTCCTGCTGGACACTTCAGAAATGGATACAGACAACAAACAAACAAGGCAAAAAACACCAACCTCCCAAAATTCAACCCAACCGAAACAACAACACCAAACCCAACACCCCCAGCCCCAACCCCTGCCTTTGATGCTCTTACAGAAATTAGCCTAAAAAAGACACTGACTGTGAGAGACCAGCTGAGTCCCACCAAGGGAATAAAATATGACATTGCACCCCGAGGAGGGATGCCAGTAGTACGATGTTACAACCTTCTAATTAGTTTGAGGTCTGCTAAAAAGATTCCAGTGCTGCCTGTGTGTGAGAGCACAGCAGCCAGCAGCTGCCCAGCTGGAGGGTGACATCACCACCACGACTGGCAGCTGCAGCAAGTGCTGAGCACACTTCTCCCCAAGAGAGAAGTTTGCATCCTGCTCCAGAGCAGGACTCTGCTGAGCTGAGCTGCACCAGCCCACCCAGCACAGCTCAGGAGAAGGAGGTCACAGCCCCAGCAATAATTTCTGATCACGGTTCTCTGTGGACTAACCAAGTCCCACCTTTTAAATCATGGCACTGAGAGCACCAGAGCTTATCATATTCATATTAATGGCATATTTAGGGCTGCCACCAGCTCTTTCCTACTGAACAAGTGCCTCTAAACTCACCAGCCTTTTGCCATTTATCTGCCTGACTCTCAGTGAACAGCAAATTAAAAATTGCATCATTAAGGCACCAAGATAGCAGAAACTCCACCACAGGCTGAACTGCTGAAAGTGGTGCCACGAATAGAGGAAAGTTTCAGACTCCCACCTAACCAGGGCAGAAGGAAGAGACCAAAGGAGCAGTCAGTCCCCAGCTGATCTCACTGCTATTTTGTTGACAAAGCAGAACAAACGGCTGCTGTTCAAAGCAGATCCCTGAGGGAATGGGTAAATTCCCAATTCTCATACCTGGCAGCTGCTACTTCACCCAAGGGTATATTGCCATCTAGCAAAGGTTAGAATCATTTTCAGAATGCTCAGTTCTTGCTCATCTGCAAAAGACAGATTAATACTGAGTGCATGCTATACATATTCAATAAAAGAACATTCCAACATGCCTATTTGCATATTCAGGAGGAAGGCTACAGTAGACATTTTCACACTCTTCTCCCTTAAAAACACATTTTCCAGAGTCCCCTTTGCTACAAGTCCATGTGATTCAGAGAAAAGAGCAATCCCTGACCCCAGCTCTGTGGATGGCCTGGATGTCACAGAGCATCACAGCACCAAACCCAGACCAAGGTGCCAAGTCAAAGTGTGCACCCTTCAAACTGGTGCCTTGTAAAGGGGTCAGTGCCATCACTGGAAAGGGCCACAGCACAAAGTCAGAGATGCAGAAATCACCTGAAATCACAACACAGAGATGCAGAAATCACCTCCTGTACTGAAACAGAGCAGAGCACCTGACCCTCAGCAGCAGAGTGTGAACAAGCTGCTACTGCATGGCACAGTGAGAGCCAACCAGGATTGAACTACACACTGCTACTGAAAAGTCTGGGACATTTTTTTAAATTACAAAATGTGACTGTTCATCCAGGAAGTCTTAAGTTTTGCATTTTCAAGTGTCAATTCAGATTTTATGTTCTGTCACAAATCTCAGCCATTTGTTCAGCTACATGGCCTCATGCACAGATTTTAAACATACTTTTGTGCAAGTGTCCAGCACACAGACTCCAGCTTGCCTGAAAGACAGGAGTTAACTAACAACTGTAATGAGGTCAGGAGGGTTTGATAATTCTTACAGCAACTCCTCCTTTGATTGAAACTATTAATGGAATTATAAAAAATTAAAATTTAAGCATTCTGATCACCGGTTGCTGCAGTCATCCTGGTGACAGCTTAGTATTCATCTATCATCCTTCACAGGTTGCACAAAATTCAGTAGGTAACAGCAGATAGAGATCTAGAAATCTCAGAAAGTAAAGTGTTTTAACAGCTTCAAGCTATTTCTACATTGCCATGCTGTATGAAGGCGTTGCTGATAAAAAGAATCAGTCTTTCAGCTAATATGAAGTTATAAAACTGAATTGAATATAAAAATGAAAGTCTTAGTATCTGTCAGTTAAGTATTAGCCTGAGTTAGTCTCAGAAGAAGATTAAAGTTTAATGGACTGTTTTGATCATGCAGATGTAATGTGAGCCCAATTCATGCTTCCTCTGCTATAGGATTTTTTTACTTCTTTTTTTTTTTTAAGCCTATCCTGGGGATTTGTTGTCCTGATATGGATTCCTCATGGAGGAAGCCATGTTCCAGGTCTCAGCTGTAGGACTGCATTGCTCTTACAGAATCTAGGAGCAATGTTACACATTTCTGAACACAATTAATGGCACTTTAGAAGCTTGTTCACAGGCTGACAAAGAAATAATCAAGATTGAGCCTTTTTTCCAAATCAGAAGAAAGCAGGCTTTTAAAATCAATGGCAGCCAAGAAAGTGATGACTAATCCTCCTCAGTCTTAGTTCAGTTGTAATTATTTTGTAGTACAAATATTTGATGTATGTAAAATACTGGAAAGAATCACATAACTGATTAAATGTTTCTGTGAGATCTCTCATCACAAACTGATAGAACATCAGCAAATAAATGGCAATGCTAGAAAATGAGGAGACAGCAGAGAATAAAATGGTTTCTCTGCCTCAGTGTTGACCCCAGAGCTATCCAGCACAGAAATCTCAGCAGAGGATTTTCTTCACTGAACAAAAGCACATTTTGTTTACATCACACCTGCAGAGCCACTGGTGTATGTACTGGTAACTGTGGTGCATCTGCTGATCAAACTGGTTGATTAACCTTGGTTAACTCCATGTAAAAGGGTTGGTGAAGACATTTAGAGATGGAATCCACCCCAGGCTATGCAGAGCTAGGAATGTATTCTGCTTCTTCATCTGTGCTTGATCCTCGGTCACCCCATTTGCAGCACATTCATTATCTGTGTGAGCTGGCTGCTATCAATACATTCCTGCTTTCAATTTACTCAAGACAAACTTCCAGTGAAACAAATGTCTGAGTGAGATAATGCTGCTCAGTGCAGTGTATGGGAAAGAAGGTAGCCAGAAGATTAATTACAGGATTTTAAAATAGACTAGGAAAAGAAAGAACAAAATGCAGGAAGAAACTTTCAACGATCTGGTGAAGAAAACACTGTCACAGAACCTCTGTGTATTCCATATTCATCAGTTATCTGGGAAATGGAACAAACATCAAAGTGCCAATGGCAGATAAACATAAACATAAGTCCTTCTTAAACAGTAATAAGCATATAAAGCCTCAAGAGGAACACAGGAAAATGAACAGTGAAAGCAAGCACTTGGTGAAAACTCATGCTGACAAACTTGTATCAAGCACAGAAAAACAGCGAGTGTAGCCTCAATTCAGACAATGTCTTACAACTTGGAATCATTCTGGAAAGTGGTGCAGTGTGACCAACAGAGAAAAGCACAATAAAACTGGCAAGTTCTTGTCACCTCTGAAAACTCCACTGACTGGAGAAACCAGTATTTCTGCAGGATTATACAGCAGGCTTTGTGGCAAACCTAACAGATTGCTGTACCCATGAGGGCTTGAAGCTGCCACACTGCTGCCTGTGCCCCTTGACACCAGATCAGGAGCAGATGGATGCAAAGGCTGGCCCTGAACACTGGGGTTTCCAAAAGTGTGCACAGATAGGTTTGTCCAGAATCAGAACCCTGCAGGTGACAGGAGAAATGGATAAACCTACACCCAGCCAGAGGGATTATGGCAATGCATGTTCCCTGCAGAACATGCAAACGTGGCAATCTTAATACCATTTGAAACTGTTCTACCAGTAAAATTGTGGGTTTTCTTCAACTGGAGTTAACAAAAGTTCATGGAAAAGTATTCTGAAAGAAAAAGACATTTCAAGATTAACAAGGCAGCTAAGCACCTTTAAAAGACCCATGAATGTATTAATGAGAGATCCTGAAATGCAATAGCACTGTGTTTATTTCCACGAGCATTAGAGTAAAGGGTGAGACTCACTAAAGATCTTTTATAGGTGGGAAAGGCCTGATGTATAATTTATACACCACGGGCATCTTTTAGAGTAATTCCAAGTTTATGTCCCTTTACAATGTCTTTACACATAAAAATTATATACAAGCCATCTTCAGAGTTATAACCATGGCATTTATGGCAAAACCAGCAAACTTTCTTGGAAGGATTACTCTAATTCAACATATTAAATACAGTGAGAAGGTTATCTAATTTGTTCTCTTTCTTTTCAAACACAGCTGCTTTGGCTGAGCCCTAGATAAACAAATATATTTCTGAAGCAGGTAATTTTTAAAAGGGTCAAATATCAATGATATATTAAAAATTCATTCCATTTTTCAAGAGGAAGAAAAAAAACAGCTAAGTGGCTTGTTCATCATCAGCACAGGGAAATAAAATCAGGTAAAGATGCAAGAAAATAGATTAGCAAAGATTTCTTCATTTAGTGACATTTTCCTGGTTTATGTATTATTTTCCTATTACTGACCTCAAATTTGGATGCACAGGGG
Source organism: Alaudala cheleensis (assembly GCA_013398995.1). Lineage (NCBI taxonomy): Eukaryota > Metazoa > Chordata > Aves > Passeriformes > Alaudidae > Alaudala > Alaudala cheleensis. The sequence continues at coordinate 45,050 of VWYE01012404.1, forward strand.
CAGATTCCAATGCACACCTTGAGCAAGTCACACAAAATGTTAACCTGCTCCTTTCCAGAGCCCTGCCCTCCTGTCCAGCAGCTGCCCTCTGGGCAGCAGCAGTGTCAGTGTCACAGTGCCAGGCTGCTGTGGCCAGCTGGGTCCTTGCTGCAGTCACTGCCCCAAACTCAATCCTTGCAGCACAACACTGGCAAAAGAGATCAGCACAATGGGGACCTCAGTGCACCATCAAACCCAATGAAGAAATCAATCTCATGGAAATACACCCTGATTAAATGGTAATGATTAATGATAATGAAGAACTTGGCTTATTCATCCAAAAGCTCATGTATTTGGGTTAAAGTTTGTATATGACCAAGATCTCAAAAAAAGACCTTGGGAAAGCCTTGATTGTTAAGGCACTAAATAATAAGACACATTATGAAGTAGTACAGACATGGCAAACTTCATCAGAGGAAACAGTGTTGTTATCCAATTCTGGTGTGCAGCTCTTGCCAAGCAGTCTGAAATCACAGTATCAGTAAATGAGAAGAAAACACCACTGGTAATTTATTGACATTTGAGACAACATGTCTGTTCTCATTAACTGAAGAGTAAAAAATATCACTGACATCTTAATACCATTAATGATTTCAACTAATGCTTGAAACAGGAGCTCTCCACCAACTCCTACACAGCTTTTTCTGAGGGTGCTGAAAATTCACTATAAACAATTGCAATTCCAAGGAATCTGCTGTAACAAACCTGTCCTCAGCAAGGGACAGTTAACTCTCCTGACACTCCAGTGAGTTTCCTTTGTGCAGAGCAGTACCCAACACACCACACTGACAACAAATTGCTGCAAGTTCCACAGTGGGATCGTTTGATCTCTGAAATTCAAGTGTATAAAAAGCAGTTCTACTACTGCAAATGTCCCCAGGCTGCTTCCAGGGCATCCCACACTGCCCAGAGCTGCTGAAGAGAGAATCCCACTCTGTTAAATGCAGCCCTTCTCATCCCATGTGTCTGCTGGCAATTATTTATTGAGCACTCCATTAACAGCCTTCCAGAGCCCTGTATGCCACTGAGTAATATCAGAACTAACAGAAAGGTTCAGGGCCCCACTAATGAAATATAATGCATCACAAAACCTCAAAAGGAAGATTTTGAAGTGGGTACAGAAGTGCCAAAGAACCCTGTCCCATCTCAACTGCTTGAAGAAAATATTTCATCTCTAGTCACAGAAATGAAAGATATATCTAGCATTGAGCCAAATTACACATTGACATACAAGTTAATTTGTAAGTAATCTGGTTTTTCAAAAGATTAACATGTTTCAAAATTTCCAAAATTAATCACTCTGATGTTCGTAAATAAAATTGTTTTTATTCCCTCCCCCAGAGTATCTTTTTAAAAACATCATGTTCTTGTGGCCCAGGAAAAAAACAGAGGAAGGAGACTGCAAACTCTTTCCAACCACCTGTATTAGATACTGACCTCAGATAAAATAATTAAGCATCTTTATTACTGTAACTGAAATCTCAGCAAACATTCTAAGATTTCTAAGATGCCATCCCAGGACTGCACACTGGAGTTGGATTCCTCTGTGTAATATTTCTTGCTGCCCTCTACCAGTGCCAATAGGACATGAAGCACATTCTGTGGGACAGGAGTGGAAAGCCTTTGTCTCTCTTTCTACCCAGGACACAGATCAAAGTGGCCTTGGATGGATTGTCCCTCCCAGCAGGAGTGTTAACACAGACTAACCTGCCATTCATTCCTTGTTCATGCTTCATGATGTGTTACACTGCCTTTTATTGACTCTATCATCTCATGGGGGTTTTTGTGTTCAGGGATTTTCTGGGGGGAAGTATTTTTTTTTGTTTTCCAACATTAATTATAGCAGTGTGGTAGAACTGCTGATACATCTGCACCAAAACAAACTCACATGCTTGGCATTTTAATTTGACCACTGTTCATATCCACAGTTTTGAAAATTTCCAAGGAGAAGCCTGTTTATAATGCTGGAGTCAAAAAGAATTTTAAATGAATAAGATAACATATGCCCAGATAAGTAAGTTATAGAACAAGAAATCAAAGTCATAGATGATGGCACTGTTTTGACAAGCATACTTAAATAACATTAAATGTTCTTCTTCTTATAAAATGTATCAGGAATATTGTGATTAGCTTAATGGAAATTACCTCTGACAGATTTTGGTTAAAAAAAGATATGGTTTACACTCTAGGGGAAAATTAATTTCTCTATAATATTTTAGCATAGGGATTCTCTGGAAACATATGAATTCAAATTAGGAAAATTTAACCAATCATAGTAATCCTGCTATTTTTAAAATTCTTACTTTAACTGTCTTCAGACATTTACAGAAGGAGGTGGACACCACAGAACTTTTAAAAAAAATTGAAAAGCCAAGATAAAAATTATTCTAATAAAAACTTTTTGCCTTGAAAACCAAGAAACTTTTTTTCCTTGGACAGACTCCAAATGCTGTTCCAGTTGTGCATCACTGAGATTAATAGTGATGTAAAGGCAGTTGTGAATTTTATAATGAGAATGTACTGATGTATTGTCTAGGGGCAGCAATCAAGCACTGGCAAGTATTTCCATGTCCTAATTCCTGGTAACAGAAATTCAGAGAGTTTGAAACTAGTACCTGGGTAGAATATAAAGTTTGATATCATCCACTCATTTGACCTGGAAATCAAGAGCACAGGACACAATCCTAAGCCCTCAGATGCACAACTGGTCTCTCCAATCAGAGCACAGTGAAGTTATTTCTGTGCACTTGAGTTCTACCTTGAAGAGAATCCTGCTGACATTAAAGTCCCTTTGCACAATTTCACATACTACTTTGATTTTGATAGCTCATTTTGCTGCCATTTCATCTATCACCCCAAAATGTTTTGGGGGCTTAAGTCCTTTTGCAAAGACCAACCAGCTGGAAAAAGGATTTCATCTCTAGCCCCAGCCACACACAGGCCTGCCATGCCAGATGGCTTTTATAGGGCACAGAGATTCCTCATGCTTCTGCAGTAACATTTCTCTTTGCTGACATCCACCTCCTCCTTCACTGTTATTACAATATCACTCTGCAGGCAACCAGGGAAGAGAAATAAGGACCACTGTCCTCTTGAAATTCACTGCATGTTACTTAGTAAATGAAGCATAAATACACCCTTCACACATGGACTTTGGGGGATTGCTCGTGCTCCTCTGCTCGAGCCAACACCATCTGTAAGGACCTGGCTGGGGCTGGGTGAGAGCAGGGTGAGAGTGTGGGGCACCCCAGAGCTGCTGCACAAACAGGGCTGTGCAGGGAGACACAAACAGCACAGCCTCCGTGGGGCAGCACACAATCACCAATATTTATTTTGTTTGCTTTGGATCATTAGCAGAGAAGTCAACACCTCCCACACAGACCAGCTGTCGGGGCTGTCCAGAGACGCTTCACCGAGCACAACCACAGCACTTGGAGAGAAAAATGAGCCAGCCCAAGCCTTTCCAGAATGAAACTGTTTCTTGCACAGACTCTCCTTATGGCTTCTGCAGTTTAGATTTAAAAGCCCCTGAGAATAACAAACTACCTGATATTCAGCTTACCTTTCCCTTTTTCTTAATTTCCTCTTGATACTCCTAATTATTTTACCATGTACCACACTAATTGGTGCTCACACATGGCCAACTCAGCTACAGCTGGTCAAATTTACTGTGTCATACACTTTGCACAATTTCAGATTCCTTAAAATTCCAGTTGTGTCTGTTGAGCATTGCCTGTAAGCAGGAAAATACAACTGCACTATTATCAGTTTCCTGGGTTCCTTTTTTCCCAGTTTGTTCTGAAGAAAAGGCAGGTTTTCAATTTGCATTCACCTGTTTCCACCTCTTCCTCCCATGGCAATTAATTTAAACTACCACAGATTTAGACACTGTCACAAGAGAAAATCGCAAAGAGTGGAGAGGAGTCTTCCACTCACAACCCAAACTACCACCAGGCATCCAGGATCAATCCAGCAGCAGTTTTGTGGCACCAGTATCAGATAATAACAGTGGATTGCATCAGGAAAAGAGCAGTTTTAAAATGTACCAAAAACTCACATAAATATCTGCATTAACACCACGGTAAATGCAATCTAAAATGAGCTATTGCAATTCTATGCTATTAACAACCCCCTCACTATAGAATTTTCACAAATTTAAGGTATGATTGTGAGCTTTGTGATGAATCTCCAATGCAGGGAGATGTGCCAGCAACCCGTTCTACCAGACAGGGGGCCAGGTGATGTAAGCAGGGTTGTAAGGGCAAGCTGGATGAAAAATAAAGCAAATTCATGCTCACACCAAGCCACAGACAATTTCTTTCTCCAGAAATTAACTTAGAGAATTCTTGGAAATCGTACAAAGTTGCAGAGTTTAAGCAAATGACTGCATGGACTCACACAAACACCTTGCCCCTGCTCTATCAAGGCAGCACCTCTCCTTCCCCCTCTGTGTGACCAGCAGGAACTCAGTGATCTCCATGTCAGGGTGGCAAAGGACAGAGCACAGCCCTGAGAGGTGCAGGCTGAGCCAAGGGCTGCTCACCTCCCCCGGGCACAGGCTAACACAGCAACCTTTGCAGCAAGGCTCGAAGCACAATGATGAGAAAATGCCTTTTGCCCGAGGCAAGCAGGAGGTTTGTGGATGTCCCCAGTGCCTTCACCTCTCCCTGTTTCCCTGGGAGAAGTGTCTCCTCCATCAGAGCAGCTGTACACAAAAAGAGACCCGACTGGAAATGCAAGGCTGACCAAAGCAGAGGAGCAAGGCTGTGCTGACTTGCTGAGTTCTCCATCTATTTTAGCACCATGCAAGTTCACAAAACAGGCCATGATCAAGTTTCACAGGTTTCTACAGACTCCAAACCAGGCAGAAGAATCCCAGGGCAGGGAGCCCACAGGAGGGAAGGTTGCAGTGAGATGCAGCTCTGTGACTAAGGGAAAGCAGAAGGCACCAGAGGAGAGATTTTCATCTCCACTAATGTGTTGGGTCTTTTTGGGTTACAAAAAAAAGTAAATAAGACTTAATTTTGTTTACCATAAAAGGCTTTCATTGAACCAAAAATGGAAGAAAAATATTATTAATGATCTCTCTTAACGAGCTCTAAAAATCTGTGTCACCACCAAGACCTCGCAAAGTGTGGCATCACACCCCAGAGAAAGAAAAACATCAAAATCCAAATTTAAGGCACACTGCTTCACTGGCTGTGAGTAGAATTAAGTAAATAACTCTATTAATCCAGGACTTTTAGCACATTTAGTCCCACAGGACTGTTTGCTCAGCTCTGAACTGCTCAGGTGCTGGTCAAGTGCACCTGAACAAACACAAACCAATCCTATATTTTAATTGTTTTAAAATGCTTCAGAGATTATGTAATATCTGGCAAACTACACCTAAAATTTAGCAATATACTTTTTTTAATAATATGGCACAATTTGGTTGTGCACATAATAGTTGTAGTTTATTTTTTTCATTATAGATGGCAGTTGATATTGTATATTATTACAACATAGGAAATATTTATGCATTTTTCCTTCACACAAATGAGATTTCCAAACATTAAAGAAATTTGATATTTCTTTATAGATTTCTAATTATTAGTAGTATTCATTGCCTTTCGACTGTGGGGAGAACAAAAAAGGAAGAAATAAATTCACCTTATTGTACTATATTGAAATTAAACTCAAGCTGCAAAACAAATTATCTCAATTCACAGGGAAAAAAACCAAACTCAGAGCTGAGAGGCAGGATGAAATTTTTAAGAGTTATGTAAGAAAAGAAGTGATAATTAATAAAATTATAGTAGAATAGAAATCCTGGCCTGTGCTGATTGACACAGGAAATACCCAAATCTGTACATGGCACAGGCCATGACACAGTCCTGGAAATGGGGGTGCCAAGGGAAAGGAGAACACTTCTTGGGAGGACAGCAAACAATGGAACTGCACTGTCACTCCATGGTCACCTCGAGAGGAAAGGGGCAGCTGATGGCTCCAGTTCCTGTTTTGTACAAGGATCCCAAGGCTCAGGAAGGAAAGTGGTGCCCAGCACATTTTGCCTCTTGTTCTGCTCTAAGCCCCTGAATCCCCAAAGGGATGGACACCAGGGCAATCCATGAACGTGTGTCTCTGGGTATATTTAACAATTCCAGGGGGGCAGCCCTGCCTTCAGACACATCCTGACACAACACAGCATTCACCAAACATGGGCTGGGATTTATCAGAGGTGAGCCCACAGTTCTGCTGGGGCAGCTCCTGTGCTCTGCATATTCCATTTCATACAGTGAAACTGCATTTTCATCTGAATCATCCACATTTAAGGTATTTGTTTCTCCTCCACTTCCCTAGGATGTGTCTCCACACAAGAGCAATTCCAAGTGTAGGTTTTGTGCTGGATGTCTCTGAAGTTCAGAGCTCCCCTGAACGTTTAGATTCAAAACAACATGCAAATCTTGATAAAATGTTTTAGTAGATCCAAAGGCCTTTTTTTTCAAGAGGTTTGTCAGCCTTTGTGTGGGCCCATTCCTATTTTCAAGGCCCAGCCCACCCATCTGTATTTATGTGCAGTTCAAACAGCTTTCAACACAGTGTTGTGTTTTTTCATATGTATATTAAAGAAAAAAAGAAAAGGCAATTTTAATTTTAAAATGCAATCTATCCTTTGTGTAGAACTGGCAACAGTGTGGATGTAAAGCTGAAACAATCAGACCACATAAACTTAATAATGTGCTGCAAAGCAGGAGCATTTAATTGATTTAGAGTGCAGCTCAATATATAATCACAGTGCTGTGAGTGGAGCTGTGAGGTAGCCCATTAGTTCTTGGTGGGCTTTCTCAAGAGCTTCATTCACAAGCCTATTAATTAGCTGGGGTCCTTCAGTGTCCACCATTCAGGTTTAAATCACTTGTCTCCCATTAGTGTGTTCTGTGCACTGCAGGCCCATCAAATCAGACATTAATACTTCCATCAGCAGGGCCTCTGCAAGTCAGCTTTAATTATTGCAGGTAAAACCTTCCTAATCCTTGCAAACAAAAGTGATTAAAACACAACGAAGTAGAAATTCAGGGATAGTGTTAAACACTGGACTATGTTATGATCAAATGCCATAAAGTTTATTCCAGTTAATAAGAAAGATCAATATATTTTTTAAAATGTCAAAAACTCACATGGCTTTGCAAGGAAATTCAGAGAGTAAATAGATAAATTTAAGGGCTTTCCAAGTCCTGTAAATGTTGCATTTTTCATCATATCCTTACTAGACTTTGTATCAAGTTCACATGAAAAAATAAGCCAGATCATAGGGCTAAAATTGACAGCAACATTTGCTGTGTCACATGCACAAAGCTATGATATAAAATTATATTTAATGACTTTTAATATTTAGTTATTCATTCAAAGTGAATACTTCCATATAAAATGGATTATTGTATTATTTAATGTCATGTTCCTCACTTGTATTTGAGCACAGCTTTGGTTTCATCGTAAACTAAGATCTAAAGCTGCTACTCAGATGAAATAGGTTTTTTTATAACTTAAATAAAGACTGGATTTCAGCTGGAGTGAAAACAACATTTTGTTGGTTCAGCACTGGGATAAAGTCAGAAAACCTTACAGATGAAAGGGAAGAAAGTGCTTATTGCAATACCTCTGAATCAGAGAGTGTCTTGCATTAAAAGGCACTGCTGAGTAGCATTCAGGAAATGCTAAGAATAGATAAATTGAAAGAGATAAAAATCCATATCCTGACATGAAGTTGAATGCAGAATTCCATAGATGCCAACAGAAAACTATCAGGGTGTGACAGGCTTGGGGCCAGAGGCAGAACTTTTAAAGATATTTTGAAGATGACACCAAAATTAAAAAACTTCCCAGTGACTACCATGAAGCATTTGCTTCTGTTTTGGAAACCATGTATAAAAAAAGTTCTGTAAATTACAGAATTACCTTAATCTTTTATCTACCTCAAAGAAAAACCCGATGGTTTCCTTCTTGTTACAGTGTTATTAAGCAAAACAACCAGCAGTTGCAGTAAATAAAAATCCCATTTTGGCAGCTGACAAACCTCCCGTACTCAGTTCTGGAGCACATGAGCTTTGCCCATGGATACATTTTGTGTTCTTTCACTTGCAATCTCAGCTCCTGTTCCCTGAGAGCTTTGAGAATCCTGCAAGTCTCAGGGAGCAGGAGGGTGCTACTGGGGTGTCCTGCCAGGACTGAGGCTGAGGGCAGCTCCACCCTTCCCCTGCCACATCCTGCAGCACAATCTGCAGTTCCCTGCTCCAGCACCTGCTTTGTTCAGGAATGCTGGAGAACATTCTGAACACAACCTATCTGCAATGTGTCAGCCACTGCCTCTCAGCATAACAACAGTGAGCTCCAGCAACATCCTCCCAGGGAAATAATTCTGATAAACACTCCTGGATGGATTCTGGAGGCTGTTCTTCTTTGCAGTAAAGAGCCAAGGCTACACACACCATCACTGCTCACAACAAAGATCTAGAACAGCCTGAGCTCTATCTCTGGGCTTTGAAGTAGAAACCACAAACCTTGAATTAAATAATCATTTTGACACTGCTGAAATCCATATGACACTGATAAGTTATTTCACTTTTCCTGTTCAGGTGAAAAAATTCTGAAGCCTGGAATAGTTTGTACATAATATCACATGCTTTCCATCATCACCTTCAGCAAAATTATTTACTGTCTTTCACTCTAAAGGTTTATTAATTTGAGCAAGGGCAAAGGATAGGTAGCATGTTCCACCAGTTAATAAAGTTTATAAAGCACTAGGGGATCTACTTGGATGAGAATCATCACAGAAATGCAAGACTTAATCAGACCAAAACCCGCTGCTAATGCCAGAGAGATGTAAAACTCATTTAGAAATTAGAAGGGGTGGCTGAGCAAGCAGACAAAATTGAAAAGTTTTATTATGAGACACAGGTGCAAAGACTTTTAACCTAAGTTAAAGTTAGGCTTTTAAGGCTTAGAAAGAAAGTACTGTGAAATGCACTTGAGGTGAACGTTGAAAGGCTACTCAGACATAAAGGATCTGCTAATTGTAGGAATTTACAAATGGGAGTAGGAGGTTCTGGTAGAGAAAAACTACATTTTAAAAAAACAATTGAACACTGAAGCTCTATCAACATTACATGCTCTGAATTTCAACAGGAGTGACAGAACTAGAGGGCTTTAAAAGAGCACTGCATGAGCCAGTGAGGATTCAGAGTGCAGGCTGGGAGCTGCTCTGAGCAGGCTCATCACCAGAGCTGGGGCTGTGTTCAGGGGGGTCCTGGACTCCCAGGCACAGCCAGAGTCAGTGACAGCACATCCACGTGTGTTACAGCATTCCATTGCCAATAATCCAGTGAGAGCCAAAGGCAGCTAAAGAATGGCAACACTCATTGCTGCACTCTAAAATAACTCCCCTGGTTTTGGTGTTGTGGGGTTTTTTGTAAATAAATGGGGAGGTGTAACAAGTGTTATTACAGTGCCATCTAGTGCAAACGAGGCCTTGGGATGAAGGTGGCAGACACTGAAATATCTGCACCACTGCCTGCCCAGAAGGGGAGGAAAGCCTCTCCACTGGGGCCATGGAAGCTCCTTGTAGGAGTTAGGGAATCTGGCTTAATTAGAAAAATATTTCCAGCTTTTCCTTTGGGGGAATTGTCACTCTGAAATCAGTGTCACACATTTTAAGTGTCACAGTGTTAAGATTATATGCTGGGCTACTTTTTGTCCATCATTGTTACTTGGTTCTTCCTCTGACACTCAAGTGAGAAGAGTTTTGTGCTGACAAACTGAAAACGGTCTGAACATGAACAAAACAGAACTCTGCTTTGCTGGAATGAGAGAAGGCTATGATCAGCTTAACAAGTAATAGTCTGTGAAATACTCTCTAGCTCAGACAGATGGGTACTTGGGCACGGGCCAGCCTTGCACCTACAACTGCTCACTGAACACAGGAAGCCCCTTTCTCTCATGATACCTTAAACATTGACGAGGTGGTCCATGCAGCAGCCGAGAAGAAAAGAGAAGCAGTGGTTAACTGTGTGTGTTGCTTCTACTAAAGTCTAAAGTGAACCTCTAAGTCTTAACTTAGGCTTTGCAAATTCTTTGAGGAGGACATAGAAATTGCAGCTGCTCACAAATCTCCAAAGAGAGCCTGGTTAGTTACTGTGGATGCTGGTGACCTCAGGTCATCTCAATCAGCTCCTCAGGGGAGCTCAGTGCAGGAAGAGCCACTGCAAGATGCTGCCTTTATTACAGAACTTTCTATTCCATCTTTTGTAAAGACAGATTTGGGTCCAAAATGAGAATGTCTGCTCATATCTTTGCTATGCAAGTGACAAATACTCATTAAATCTGCAGTAGTTTCCATGTGAACCCTGGAGAGAAAAAAAAAAAAAAAGAAGTTCTAAGGCGCAGCTGCCATTGCAGCTTCAGAGCAGCTCCATTCACTTAGCTTCCTTCAAAATTATAGTCTTGGATAAATTCTGTAGGCAATACAGAAAAGCATAAAACTTCCTATAAAAATTATGAGAGAATTGCTTTGTGACACATGAGCTGTCCCTGTTCCCTCCCAGGGAAGAGCACCCAAAAATCCCTGAGCTGAGCAAGGCCAGGGGGTGCAATTCCACGGAGAGCAGTGGGGACACAGCTCCTTGCAGCAATGCATGGACAGGCTCCACTCTGCTACACCCACTGCCTCCTCACTGGCTGATGTCTGACCTCTGCAGCCTGAGAGATACAATCAATCCTGGTCATTTTACACCAGATGAGAAAATTCCTCCTGAAATCACAAACCACAAAGGAGGAGCAGCACACTTCCCTCCTCTCCTGCCTACACCCCAAGAAGCACCCACACACACAAGTGCACTTCCTAGGGGAAGTCAGTGACACCACTGCTGCCCTCCTGGCAGCCACAGTGCTTGCAAAAAGCATTTTCTGTATTTCTTTACTTCCTTGAGTTCTTCACTCAGTGATTCATAAAAGTAACATCAGTAACATTGCTTATCCAGATGGTTTCAATGCCCAAAAGCCAAAACAAAGGACCTGTGTTAGTTTGGACCTCTCTGATCCTCTGGCCAGAGACTTGTTTTATGCTCTGGTCAAACTGTACTTGTAGCTATCCTTCCTGCATGGAAGAAATCCAACATTTTTGTTCTTCACTAGCTCCTTCCACTTAGATATTCTGTATACAGAAGGGCCATATAAATCCCAACCCCTTTGTTTGGCCATTTATGGCTCCCTAGAGTCACATTACAATAGCTTTGATTAAAATACAAACCAAGTGAGTAATTGCAGGCTTTTTAATTTTACAGTGTCAGTTTGTCATTGTAATGGATATGTTGGAACATGAAAGTCTCTTAATGAATTAAAGGAAATGCATATTTAGAAGGACTTAAAACTGTCCATGACCAGCAACCTCATATACTCACACAAAAATAGGAGAGGGAGAACAACTTTTCTTGTCAGTGATGCAAACCCCTAGTAAAAATGACAAACTGTATGGCAACTCTCCTCCTGGTGGCAACTCTCAAAGTGCCCCGAGGCTTCATCGAATATCATTAAGCAGAACTTTTGTGAACTTATTTTGAGCAGGGTCTTCCCTCTCTCTATATCCAAAATGCTGGAAAAAAAGTTATTTTTACAACAGAGTTGAATAGAAAATAAAAAGGAAAGTGCTTAATTAATACAGTTTATCCCCTCCAATCTGTAACATCTCAAATCAATAATCCATACATTTCAGGAATGCTTGTTTCCAGGAAGCAGGCTCTTTTCCCTTCTCTGTGCTGTTCATCACTGAGTGAATTTCACAAAAGACACAGTGGAAAGCACACTGTGGTGAAGGTGCTGGAATATCATTTTTATTGTGAAGACCTAACGAGTAGATCTAATCACACTTGGACTCCCCTCTGATAAGCAGAGCAAACCCAAGTACCATTAAGGAAACTCATGAATTTGTCCTGATGCACACACTAAGCATGGAGGAAATCCATTCTGACAGCTGCTGGAATGGAAAAATCCATGGCTGAGTATTTTTTTGTTATTTAAAGGGCAGCTGAGTAAAGTAATTATTATGGATTTACACACATATCGCAAAAGTAACATTGGCTGGTAGAGGGCATTTCATAAAGGGGAGACCTGCTCCCATCCCATCCCATCCCATCCCATCCCATCCCATCCCATCCCCTTGAATATAAAAATAACCACAGGTAACAGCAGATCCACAGTGTCACTGCTGCAGTCATGCCACAGAGGATTTATGCAGCATTGTCAGGACCACTATTATTCATCACATTACATGGGCCATATTAAACTGAATTTTGTAACAGAATGCCTCTTTTTCCTTCCACTTTATGCATGAAAATTACAAACGTGTGTGCGCACAAAAAAAAAATTAATTCGAATTTTATCCCTTTAAGGAAAGGCATTTCTGGGCATTAGAAAAGAAACAGAGCTTAAAAATAAAATAATAATTTTAAAAAGACCAGAAACAAAATGTTTTTCTGCATATATCAGAGCTACCAAGGCAGGAGCAGGCTGTTTTTCATGGCTCATTGCTCCCCTCCCAGTGTCTCTTGGCATATACACACGACTCATAAAGATTTCTGGGTTTGGTGGCCACTGCTTTACATGGCAAAGCAATTTCTGCAGCTGAAAAAACACAAGATAACACTACACTAAGCTGTTTAAGGCAGCTGTGACTCTTGCTTAGACACCCTTGGCAATTTGTCGAGTTGCACTGTCAGAATGACTCAATTTTTTCCCCTGATTTTAGCTTAAATCCTCAGCCGTGCCAAGCACCTGAAATTCAGAGTGATTAGAAAGTGGGAAGTATTCAGTAACTGCTCTTGCAGCCTGAGATCATAAGCTCACTCCACACTCTGAGGACTTTAATAGCTTTTCCCTGGCATTCACGCACTGACCTTTTAGGAAAGCACTTCCCATCTCTGAGAGATGCAGCTCTGCTTGGACCTGGGCACACACAGAGTGACAGAGGGTTTTAAAAGGGAAATGCACATTTCTACACCTGCTTCCACAGGGCTCCTCCCACAGCCACTGAGCCCACCCCAAGGTGATGCATCCTGCTGGTCTCTACCCATCCCAACCCCATCCTTTGGCACTTGCAGCTCTTTAACAGTGCCAACACCACTGCATTGAACCCCCGGGTGTCACTGGAATTATTTACTCCCAGGAGGACTACACTGAGTAGGAGTCCAGTCCAGCAAAGCCCTGTGCACCCCTGTCTGTGCCCATGGTCTCAGTGCCTTCAGTGCAGTGAGAGATGGGCATGTCCAGGGAGAGGAGCAGGGCTGGGTCCTGCCAGAGCATCACACTCACCACTGCCTTACTCAGGTAATTGACCCTAACTGGGCTTTTGTCCATACAAATGTCCCCATCCACACCCCTTCCACCAACTACTGTGAGCAAAAACTATTCAATGCAATGCCTGTCAAAATGAGCCTGTCACAACCACTGATTTTATAACTCTGGCAAAATATCTCAGTTCCCCAATCACGTTTATTTGGCAAACAACTTGTCATATGTAAAGGAAATAAATATTTTTAATAAATTTACCTCCCTTCACTTGAATATTTTTTTGCTAAAAATCAGCCCTTTTCCCAAAAGCAGTATGTGTTTGGTAAGTGTAAAATTGACTCTGCTTCCCTTTTTTGGCAAAGGGATGTGTATTAGGAAATAAAAATGCAAACAATTGTTCCTGCTGCTTGCTATTCATTGCTCAGGTATTGAAAGTCTTTTTATGAATAACATGAATTGATGTTCTTGTCAGAAGCAACAATATTTACAGAACAATGCTACATTTAATGTTACATTAAAGATGAAATTGAAAGTAAAGATGTGATTCTACTAAAGGAGACATCGAAACATGCAGACTATCTCACCCTTGCAAAGACTGCTCACCTTTTGTCAAGATGTTTTCCTTAGTATTCATAAACCTTTTGTATTTGATGTTGACTATTTAAATCCGTTATTACCTGTCAAAGTCTCTGCAAACATTTGTGGTATCAAAAGGAAATAAACAGCGAGTTTTGACAAAGCATAACAAAACACTGGGGTATTTCAGAAGCTATCCAAAGTTCCACCATTCAGCTGAGGATGTTCCCTCTGACAAACACAGAGAAAATGTTCTGAAAGGGAAATACAGAACTACTGGAGCTCCTCTGATTCCCAGTGCACTCAGGAGCTCCTGCAGGGCCCCAGCACAGCAGCTCTGTGCCCAACACTACCCCTAAAACTGGCACAGAGCTGGTCACAGAGCAAACCACAAAGGTCCATCAAAACCACTGAGCACAAGAGGAAATTTCATCTGAATGAATTTATCTCCACCATTTTCAAGGTGGGAAAACTATGGTATCAATTCCTTCCAAATATTCTGTTTAAAAATTCCTTAACTCATGAAAGGAGAAGAACGATGCATTGGGCACACAGTGGAGAGAAAATGATCATGTTTTATTATTCACTTGGAGATCAATAAACACCCCCACAGCCACTGAAAGCTCAATGAAAACTCACAACTCATAAAATCCAAATTAAATTTCTTCTTTTTTCCAGACACAGAAGCATAATGCACCAAAATATATCACAAGAAAATCCAAGAGATGACCTAGATTGGTTTTTAGATGCTCTTTAACCAATGCAACAGGGGAGAGGATTCCAGAGGCAGCCACCTCAGAGCAGTGCATTTTGTCAGCAGTGCTCTCTCCTCCCTCAAGGAGAAACCAACCCTCTTCCCAAAGCAAGGAGGGAATCAGCTCAGGAGATTGTGGAGTAGCCTTGCATAAACTCACCCTAGAGAGAAAGAAATGTAAAATAGACCCTTTAACACAAATATTTTGAAATTATGGACAGCTGACACAGGCCACTTAACAGAAAAACCAAATAACAATCCCAAATAAACAAAACAAACCCCATAAAAACAACAAGAAAAACCCCAAACTGAACAAAAAGAACAAAACAGGACATCTGGAGAAAGAGGGAAGGTGTAAGGTAATGTTTCACCACACAAGAAAAGGAAAACTACTTCAAAAGATTACTGCAAGTTTTAAAATTAATAAATAAAATCCTAATTATACTGAGTATATCCAGTAGGGACCATGCATGAATGGAGAGCTGATGCTTTAAACAGGTTTTTCTGTTACAGGTTCATTCAAAGCAGACAATTTTGGAAATAAAAAGAAGGAAAACTCTGTAGATGAGTGAAAATGAAAACAGTACTAATTATATGCCCCCAGAGAATTTGATATTAAGCACTACTAGTGACAAAAGGAAAAAAACCCCAATGATTCAAACGTATTTCAACTATGATATATACCCATTAAGATTCTTATCTCTCAAATTTTACATCTCTCCTTCCTCAATGAAATCAGAAAATGGCTTATGAGGAAGAATGGAAGGCTAAAAAAGCAAATCAAATGGAACTGCAGCAGGTAGATAAAAATCAAGCCATGCTTTGAGCCAAGACAACTTTTTGAATGGATTTATATTATTGCATAAATGAAGGACTGTGCCATGATCTTGGACAGACCTGCTGAGGAGTGTATTCCCAAAGCCAAGCAGAAGATGCATAGTGACCCAGAAAATAAGTGGTCCTAATTTGTCCATGGTAATGAAGTTGTCATCCTGCAAAGTGCAAAAATTTATATTGTTTTGGTGAAAAGGCACTTTTTTTAATTTTAAACATGCTTCCAAACTTCATTCTTTTCTGCTGAGTTTCCACAACTGGCATCAGCAGACTCCCACAGCTCATGGCAATATTTGGTAGAGCAGGCTGATGCCTGAGAACTCTCCTTTTTGTTTGAGGCAAAGAATGCAATTTTCTTCTGACTGCACAGTGAAATGGGGTACAGCCAACAGATCCCTGCAGTCAGTGCAAGAAACCAGACAGCAACAGCAGAAACATCATTCTACCTATAACAAATCTGGAATAGCCAAACTGGCCTTAAGCAGAGGGATAAAACCACACAGAGCTGAGGGTTCCACCCCTCTTTGGATGAACCAGTTGTTAAAATACTCCAGTGGCAATGCCATTTCTGTTCCTGCTGGCACTTGGGACAATGCTGCTGAGGGATCCCCCCTTCCAGTTCCCCCAGGAAGGTGTTGTGTCCTAAAGCAGTCATTGCTCATCCCTTCCTCCAGCCCTGCTGACACACACACACACAGCAGCACTCTGAGTGTGGCCCTGTTCCCATCTCAATCCCTCCCTACCTCATTATCCCTTTCTCCAGACCCACAGGGACACAGGTACCTGCCCCTGCTCTCCTCCACACCCTGTTCCTCAGGCACACTTTGTGTGTGGGGCCCTCTCCCTTCCAGAACTGCTCCCTGGCCCCGTTTTTCACTGAACTTCCCCAGCAGAAACAGCACCACAGCCTCCCTTGAAACTCTCCTCAAATTCCCAAATTCCCAGTGCAGACACACATATTTGGGAAAGAGATTTTCCTGAGTAAATACTGGATGTTGTTCAAAAACCAGTTCTTGTTACAAAGAACACAAGCACTAATTTAGGGATATGTTTCTGTTTTATCAAACCCAATATCTGCTTTCTAAAACCTTGATTCCCCTCCTGCCAGGCTGCTGACCAATATATTCTGTTTCTTTTCACTGAAACTCGTGATCATGCTGTGTTTTCATGTGGAGATGAAAATTGGAAAATAGGTGTACAGGTTTATTCTGTCATCTTGACAATCTGATTTTGCCCTGTGATGTTTTAATCCACTTCCCATACCTTCAACACCAACAACTTCTGACAAACTTTTCCTCATCCTTGAATACAACATCCTCATAAATGACTTCACACTATGTCTGAGACTTGAAACATGAATTTATTTCCTTTTATCACTTTGTACTAAAAAGGAAGAAAATGAACCATTATTAAAAAGGGCTTTCCTCCCCTCCCTTTAAATTCTCCTTAGGAATAACAGTTTCTTTTCCTTTTATCTTTTCCTTCTGAACTACAGGTACAGTCCTATTACATCACTTGCTGATGCCTTTAAGCATACTATTTCAGCTCAAATGCATTCCCCAAATCAATGAAAATGAATTAAATCAGTACCTACAGGCAAAATAAATTAAATAAAGTGTACAATAACACAAGTCTTAAATGTTCTCCTCTGTGCAAAACCAGTAATATTCAGTGACTGACATTCAAATAAACAATTTTGTGCCACTAAAATGAAATATCCCTATCCTTCATTTTTTTCTTTTTAAAATTTAAGATTTTTTAAGTGTTCCAATAGAAAAAGGTAATAATCTGTTTTTCTACAGAGAAGTGTAAGGTAGAGGATCCTCATATTTGAAAGAATTATACCACTGACAAAAATACTGGTTTTCTAGGAGCTAAAAGTTAATTTCTTTCTTTTCCCACAGAAGAAAACAAAATCAGTGGGAAAAGCAGCCCATGTTGTTTCCCACCCAGGGTTATGCTGTCAATGTGGTATTTTTAGGAGCAAGAGTTGTGCACATTGTGCTTGGAGCACCAAGTAAGGATTTTATTTCTGATACAACTTTCATCAAGAAGCAAGGCTGAGCACACACCCACATTTAAAATGAGATGCTGAATGTTCAGTCACATTGTCACCTTGATTCTCCTAGGTGGAATTAGGATTTGTGCCAGCTGTTATTGCAATGTGTTCAGCACCACCTCCAACATCCTTGCTTACAGAATCTGAACTATGTGTTATAAAGCTTTTCCATCTAAACCACAACCAAAAATCCCACCTTGATTCCAAAATTAAGGTTCACTGCATCAGAAGTTCCTTAGAAAGATAAATAAATTGTAGAAATGAACCTTTTGACAACTACTATTTGCATAACATTAAGAATCTAATCTGTGTGGTAGCCATAAATCCAGGGGAAGGAATTATTGCAGAAGTACCAGGGCTGCATCAGTGCCATGAATGCATGGACTCCTAAGTCTAGATCAGGCAGGAGTCCCAAGGGATATTTCACAGTTCTCTCTCTTTTCTTCTGAATTATCTAAAATAAAGAGGGTTCAAGCATGTGCTAGAATTAATTTTTCCTTTGAAAAATAAGGAATTTTAGAATACAGGGCAAAAATAATAGTAAAAAAGCTTTCAGAGTTGCTTTCCTAAGCTCCTTTCTGTCTAAAACCTACCTGATGACCTTGTTTGGCCCCAGCCACTGAGCACCCCATGATTTTTCATGTATTAACAAGGAACATCTCAGATGAGACATGGAGACAAAGTAAATTGCCCAAGCTGCTCTCGAGCCCACAGATTTCTCAAACTCCAGCCTAATTCCACGACCAACAGCCCATCCCCTGGCTTTGCAATAGCTGAGAACCCAGAGCACATTGCAAAGCTCATTGTGAGTTTGGTTTTAGCCTCCAAGAGAACTCCTGTGAGCGTGTGGGGAAGGCTGTGGCAGCCAGGCTGAGCTGCTGACACCTCCCCAGAGCCCTGCACAGCCCCTGGCAGCTGCCCACGCCCAGAATTCATCCCTCGGCTGCCCTCGGCGCCTGGTGCTGGGAGAAACCAAAACACATCCTGGCCAAAGGAACACATGCTCGCAGGCACAGATGAAACCTCAGCCCTGGAAGGCCTTCCTTTTGAATTGGAAAAGGATGGGTTTTGTGGGCAGCTATTTTTAAATGTTTCCTTTCAAATACCCGTGAAAGCATCTACTAATTTCAGATGATGTCACGCATAGAAAGTGAGTGAGCACACTTTTTTTTTCCCCAATATTTGAAACAGACTAAAAAGAATAATTATTTCCTCTTATTTTTAATGAGAATTGCCAGCCCCTCAGCAGGTGGAAGGACACTGCCTGCAGGAGCTTTTTTGTTGGCTAAAAACTTGGTTCATATAATCAGCATGGTAATTAGCAAGCTCTTTGCTATTAAAAGGAACTCATTACTGCTAAATTTTGCTGATTGATCCATACTCATGAAGTAATTTAAAAATGTAAAAAGCATTTTTTTGAGCCACTTAAAATCTTCAATATGAATATTGAGACAATGCAACTGACAGTTGTCTTTGACTAAACTTCAATCTGTAATTCTTTAGCCGTTCAAGCAAACCCACGGGGAACTGGAAAATGAAAATAATTCCCTACAGTCATACATTGTCCTCTGCTGCTTGTCAGAATTGCCTTGCAAGGGATGGGGCCTTTGTATCAAGTACCTGCTCACCTCAGGTTCAGTGACATTTTTTGAGGTGATCTTGCCATCAAACAAAGCTCCCACACAACTCTCTGGAGTCACTGGATTGCCCTGGCTGACTCTGAGCCCGCTGCTCTTTGCCCTCAGGGCTCACAGGAGCCTTGCCCTGCCCATGAAGTCACATGGGGAGATGGCCCTCTGAGGAGCCATTGGAAGGGAGAATCATCTCTACTCAAAATTAATAATTTGCACGGATCTCAAACCGTTGTAGGATGAGTTACTTTCAACTTTGGACCCTCTGCCAGGTTTTCTCATGCTTCAAAAGGAACTGATAAATTATCCAACAATTTCTAATATTGAAATGCCAAAAGGAGGGAGAAGAATGAGAGAAAGATGACAAGAGGGTGGACACATGTCAACTGCTCAAAGAATTTCCCTTATTCAGGGAAATCTCAAGTGAAATTCTGCCTCCAATTAAGTCAACACACAGCTCATTGAACTCAACAGTGCCAGGATTTCATCCTTGACCTACTGCCTTG
Source organism: Alaudala cheleensis (assembly GCA_013398995.1). Lineage (NCBI taxonomy): Eukaryota > Metazoa > Chordata > Aves > Passeriformes > Alaudidae > Alaudala > Alaudala cheleensis. Next base: position 64,769 of record VWYE01012404.1, read on the forward strand.
GACTCCATCCTTTAGTGCTTCTAACAAACAGCCTGTTCCTTTCCTCCTGACCAGCTCAGGTGCCACTTCATTTCCACGCTGGCTGTGGCTCTGAGGCTGACCCTGTTCTTTTAGGCATGAAAAAAGAATTGCCATGGCAATGCAATCTGCTATTTATAGGCTCCACGACAGCCCCAAATTATTTTACAGCCCGAAAGGACATCACTAGTAACTGAGACAGATCCATTTTTGACAGGGATCATAAGTAACTACAGCTGGCTCAATTCACTTGCTACTAAAGTAAAAAGCATACTCCACTGAGAGCTGCCTCTGGACCTGAAATCATGCAGTGTGCTCACCCAGCACCTGCAATAGGAATGCAGATTTCAGCTCAGACAGTCATGAGTCAACATCTGCCTCCTCCTGTCGTGGGGACAAAGGACAACCACACCCTGTTCATGTACCTCTGTGTAATTTGATAGGCACTTGATATGGAAAAGTGATTTGCACAGCTCAGCTGGGTGATTTTCACTCCGTGCTCCTGCAGGCAGATCTTCCTGCCAGCACTAACACTGCCGATGTGCTGTTCAGAGCAATTCCTTTAACATAATGAATTTCAATATTTAAAGATCTATTTCCCTTCTCTATGCCTTCCCATTTCCATATTTTGAAGATGAAAGGATTATGCTATTTCAGCCTTTGCTCTTGTTTTTTTGGTGTATTAAGTATTTTTAGGCTCTTTTTTCCACCCACAAAAATAAGTGCTTATAACATTCATTTTGCTTTAAGAAATTTATTCTTGCTTTCAAGCTGCGGAAACAACTCTTACCAAGTATTATTTTTATCTTTCTTAGAGATGGATGATTTATTTTTAATTGCTTCTTTAGGTCAGGATGCTGCTTACCAGTGTGCCTACATTTACTGTGTTCATTAATTTAAGCTTTTTTAAAAAGTAAGATGTCAAACCACTTCTTTCCTCCTGGAAAGGGAAGTCATGGCAGATGAGTTAATCAGCATTAACCAAAATTAAAAAAAAAGAGAGAAAAAAAACCCAAAAAAACCACTAAGAAGCATCTTAAAGACTCAAGTGCTCTGTAGAATAAATTTATACCACGTCATACTTTTCCAGCAAAAGCTTTCCTAGGAAATTAAAGCACAGGGAGATGGAGGTCTAAATCTTCCTATTGAGGTACTCTGTTTTTATTTCAACACACAAAAAAAAAATCCCACTTAAAATTTTTAAAAAGTAAGGAAGAAGGAAAAAAAATATAAATAAACATAAAAGAACAATCTCCAAGGTTACACAAAGATGAACATGAAAACAGAGATCACAGCCTGCTCTCCAAAATATTGAACTTCAGTTAATCCCAATTCAGCTGTCCATCCCCTCAGACTTAATAAATTAATATATTCATAGAATACAGGATCCTAAATCCAGCAAATAAATTGACCACCTACAGAATTGCAAGTAAATTCACCCTTTTTAATTTCCTGCCCTTTAATTTAACAAATATGAAAAAAGCACATGTAAAATCTCTTGAAAAAAATCTCTGCTTCTCAATCCTGTATATTTATTACATGGAGCACAGGGGAGAGCCCATAAACATCCATAAAATGATTTATAACCTGTTCTGCTATGAAGCAGTGTATTGAAAAACAGCCAGTCCAGAACTGCCTTGAAAATGTGAATCAGTGATCCAGTATATATAAAGTACAAAAATAGCTTTGAACTCTAACTAACATTATTTTTGTCTATTCATTCTCTGCTTGGGGAAAGTAAATTTGGACATGATAGTGCAACTACTACACTGTGCTGAAGTTTCTGCCAGAGAATAAATTCCATATAGAGACACTTCATCTGTTTCTACAAATAAATAAAAGTTAGTGTATCAAATAAAAAATGCCTTGTGTCAGACACCCAAGAAAAGAGTCCACAAACCACACAGAAACTTCTCTCAATAATCATCTTTCACTTCAAAGAACAGCATCAAACCAAGAAATGCAGCCACTTTCAATCCTGGGATTTGCTGCTGAGCACAAACACATTCTCATCACTCCCATTTCCCTAAGATCTGCTTCAGATCACATCCCTGGAATTCTAGGATTTGGAACTTCTCACCTGTCTATTATTTCCTGCTTTACTACACGTTTAAAAATGAAATAATGGGGGTTTGCTATGGAATGAGGGTGATTTTCCTCATTTTAACTGTGTAATCAGAATATATTGCTCTTTTCTCCTTTCAGTCACTTTGGTGCCACAGGCAGATTTTTTGTATTTTCCTAAGAAACCTGGTTAGTATATTCTACAGGGTCCATGGTTTCATTCCAGTTCCTCACCATATCTTCTGTTCCACTCACACTCATTTTCTGCCTGTTTGAACTGTTTGTCTCATAACAGGCAAGTCCCTCCCTTAGAAAATGTCACTCATGGGCCTTCATTGCTTTATGAACCAAGGCTGACTTTGTGCCAGCAGTCTTGTTTTTTAAATAACTAATTTATTCATTACTCCGGGCTAAAGTGGCTTTTATTATCAAATGAGTCTGCACTGTGAGCTGAACTGGTTTCCTCTTTTATCACAGAGTTCTTATCTCATAGACCTGACCTTGTGGACAGAAGTCAACCTGGAGCAACACACTGAGTGTCAGAACTGTCCCCAGTGTGGCTGACAAATCCACTCTAAGGGACCACTGGGAGCTGGAGCTTAGTTTGGGAATGCATTCCAGCCTGGCACTGAGGTCAATTTTCCTGCACAGACAAACCTAAGGAAGATATTTCAGTGGAGCTTATGTTGTTGTGTTCAAGAACCAAATAAAATCACCCTGTTCGTGCTTTTAAAAGCTTCTCTGCTTTATAGTGTCCCTTGAGTGAAATTCTGAAAACACAAAGCAGTATTTTAGAAGCCCAGTTTTTTTCCTGTACCCAGCATCTTTGCTGTGTCAGGCAACAGATGAAGTGAGCTGAGACAGAAGACAACTCCTGAGCTCTGACACAGTATTTATTTTAAACTTGGAAAATAAATAACTTATTGCTCTCCCTGCTACACTACATTCATGGCATTCTTTTCATGTTAGTCTTGATAATAAAGGTTGGGTTATTTTTGTAAAGATTTTAAATGTGCCCCACTTAAGGTAATGATGGCAAAGGAACCAATCTGTCTGGGATTAGTGGAACTGAGAGCTCAGAGTTTACACTGCTCCCATTCTGGGCTGTAAACTGCAGTGTTCACCTGCTCCTCTGGCACCTCTTTATGCTCTTAGTTTTAAGGCCAGCCAGCAAAATATTTCTTTTAAACACGATACAGAATTTGAGAAGGACACTGTGGAAATTTAACTACACTTTCATAATGAATTTTCTTTTGTCTTTTCAGACTTCAGTAAACAAGTGAAAATTTCGAATTCCTTCTCTTCACACAATGCATCTTCACCACAATGCCATGACACACTTTGCCACTGCTCAGCATAACTGCAATAACTAAAGTGAAAAAAAGAAGAGCCTGTAGCAGTATACAAAAAAAATCCAAAAAACAAGCAAACAAACCCCAAACTAATATGAACGGAAAGGCAGTACCAGGCCTCCTTATTCTAGCTAATACAATTTTGTTTTTATGACAATAATTAATAGTTTAACACATGGAGTTACTGCTGACAGCAATGAGAGTTCTGTAACAGGGGACAAAATTATATACATGCACTTATATAAGCACTGCAAAAATCACCCTTTTTGCACCTTTCTTCTCAGATAATCCCACATCAGCATCATTAAACTAATCTATATCCCTGGCTCAAGAAAAGTAAAAACCCTCAGCAATTAGCCATTTCCTCTGAATGAGCTTTGAAGCATAATCTGCATTTTTATTCACATTGACTTCCTTTGCTAAATACACAGGGACATGTTTCAATAACTGAAATCAGTGTATTTGCTCTCGATTGCATGCTCAGCTCAGATTTGTTGTTTATTTAACTGAACAAGCACTCCACAGCAATTTGCAACCACCAAGATTATCATCTGACATCCCTGAGACTGACCCACAGAGACACACTCACTGAACTGTTTGGAAAAGTAACTTTGGGATATTGAGAAAAACATTTACACATTCCGTGACTCAGGAAGAACTTTCTACTTATGTGGGCTTTGTATAATAAAATCACTATTTCCTGTATCTGCTGAAAACCTCATATGGGAAATCCCAGAATCCCACTACCTATTTAACACACACCATGCACCATTATACTTTGATCACCCACCACGTATCTAGATCTTCTTTCTTCTCATATCAATTCTGATGAAAAATCTGTGATTTGTGGTAGAAAAACTTGGTGTGAATGCTTAAATGTTCTTGTATTGCATGATACTAAGTTTCATTCTAACTTTAAAAAAAGTTTTCTAATTCTTTCCATCTTATATTCTGATTTTTCCCTCAGTAAAGAATGTTTAGTAAGTTTGCCTCAGCAGATTTCATTAGTATATGTCTACTTCTTGCACCAAGGGTCACGAAAAGCATGAAAACATGAAATATAACCAATCTAAAAACTTGGAGTAATTCCACTGGGAGCCATTAGGAGCAGCCCCAGTAGCATAATTATTCTCATAACTAAGCACAAAAAGAGAGGAAAAGGCTTTTATTTACTTTCTAGATAGAAAGCACAGAAAATAAAGGCATTACATTAAAAAAAAGCAGATTATGAAAAAAATTCTTATGCAATACAGGCAATATATTATGCAATATGCTTATATATAACTATATATATATATATATATATATGCAATATAGGCAAGTTTCCATGAGCTACTGTTGAAGCAGGTGCTTAAAAATAGCCCTAAGATAATTTAGGTGATGATGAGAGTGGGCAACTGTTGGGGCTCTTGTTCTTTTTCTTGTTCCACCAAGGTCAGCATGAATGATACATGGATATAAATTCAAGTTGGGACTTGGTGATTTATTATATCTTATCTATTTACAGATTATTTACAGACTCACAAGCTGTGAGCTCTACCTAACAAGCCAGGAACACAAGGTAAAATGGCCACTACTAACTTTTCCAAGGTCTTTAAGCACTATTTACCCAATGAGACAACACTTGTATTATTTATGTTTCTGACCCAATGGGGACCTTTTTCACCCAATTACAAGGAAACCACCTAAACCCAAGAAGGAAGAAGAAGGTAAAAAGAAGAACTTTAGACAACACCCCAAAGCCTCCATCTTGGCCCACACACATTGCTATGTACTAAAATCTTAAATCTGTGTTTTTCACCCTGTGAGATCACACACTTCTACAAACTCCTCACCCATAATCTCAGTGCTTTCACTCCATGTTGGAAGCCTGTTCCAAGGCCTCAGATCAAACGTGGTGCTTTCTTGAGGGTCGGTCACCACCCCTCAAACACAAAAAGCCTAAAATTCTCAGCTTCCTGGGCTCCAACAGGCAATTAGCTCAGTTCAGGCACAGGTTACCCCCCATCACTCAGAGAGCTCAAGCTGCAGTGTGAGAGCAGCCCCAGCTCTCTGTTCTCAGCACGGTGGTGTTAAAGTGCTGATGTCCCCTTCCAGCAGCACAGAGCTGCAGCTCCCAGCTCAGAGTGACGCAGAACTCACACTGCAATATGTTACTGTTTGTTGGAGAGTCAGCTCCTCCAGTTCCACTGCAGCTCCCAGCTCAGAGCTAGGCAGGAACACACACTGCAATCTGTTACTGTTTATGGGAGAGTCAGCTCCTACAGCTCCACTGCAGCTCCCAGCTCAGAGCTAGCCAGGAACACACACTGCAATCTGTTACTGTTTACTGGAGACCCAGCTCCTCCAGTTCCACTGCAGCGCCCAGCTCACAGCAAAGCAAAACACATCCTGGAATTCGTTACTGTTTATGGGAGAGTCAGCTCCTACATTTCCACTGCAGCTCCCAGATGAGACAAGGCTACAGGCAAAGCCTCTGCACAGCAATTCTTAGGGGGGAAAGGGAGAAAATTATGACATGGGGACACTTTCATTGCATTAGCTCTTCATGGCGTGGTTCTGCATTGCCAACAGCTCCAAGCATTACAAAAAAGCCCTTCCTTTGCCATTATCTGCTGTGTGCTGGTTTAAAGCTGGTTTGAAGCCAAGGTCCAGCAACCTTGCACCAGGGAAAAGCTTACAGGAGAGTGTAACGACGATCTGGATCTGTACTACACACCATGAAATTGAGACAAAGTGATTTCCTTTGTCACTTTTTAAATGTTGTCCTCCCTATTCTGCCACTTCACTGAGGTTTCATAGTGGCATACCTACACACACAGTAGCAGGGGAGATTATTTTGGCCCTGCATCAAGCAGCCAGCTTAGCTCAGGTGCTGCTATTCCCTCTCCGCTTCTGCTTTGCAGTCCTAGGAAGATGGTTATTCTGACAAAGCAATAATTTATGGTCCTCTGCAATGTTTTAAATTTCTGTAAACTTTGTGCTTAACTGTGCAGCTGTGAGAGATTTGCCATCGATCTCAGAAGAGTGAGTTGTTACAGCATGTACAGCTAAAGCTTTAAACAACACCTGGGGTTTCACCAACCAAAGGCAGGGCAGTGACACTCAGCAGACTGGGAAGTGGCAGTAACTCCTAATCCCTTCCAATGCACAGCTCTGGGGACAATTTCTTGTTCCCATCCCCACAAACCTTGTCAGCTGGGCACCAGACACAAGATGGAGTTCTTCAAATGTATTCATTGCAAGAAAGGCATAAGCAAAGCAAAAGAAGCCAAGATTCTCCTTTGTTCAGCCTCTCAGATTTTAGTCAAAGATGGGCATGAACTTGAAAAGTTTTGTTTCCAACTTCAGGTGTCATAAAAAGCAAATATATAATAGTGGAAGCCAGATGGGAGTCAAACACATGCCCTTCAAGAAATGTCAGGGATTTTCCATGAAATGTGAAGAGGGGAAAAAAGAGGAAGGGAGAAAATATTCTCCCTCAAACTGACATTTTGATGATGCTCCAGGCAACTCCATTTAGGCTTTAGCTGCTGCTTTGCTGAGCAGCCTTTGATGCTGCCCCAGGCAGTTCTCATCTCGCCTTTGGCTTCTGCTTGGTCAGGCACCTTTCAGTGCCATTTCTGATTTGTGTGAGCAGATCTTATCAATTTCACATATATATGACTCTTTTTGTCCATCTCACAATTATGCAAATCTTCGATGTAATCTTAGATCTTAGGCTTAGTCTTTTAATTCCATTTCTTTCAATGTGTTTTTTTTTTTTCCTCTCTGACTCAGAAAATCCCATTTTTTCTGCCCAATGGGATGGTTCATGTTTTGATGTTTTCAATTTTTTTTTACGGTTCAGAGTAGAGAAATATGCTTTCTTCCTATTTATCTCTTATTTGAGTATTTTATACACAAAATGTTGAGTGCATGTCCGTCAGAAACAGATATTCCATGCCCTTCTGCTCCAGGCAATTTATCTTGGCCTTATCACACAGGGCTGTAAGAGATCTAGAATAAGATGGCTGTGAACACCTGCTGATTACTCCTGCATTAATAGCAAGAGTAGTAAAAAGCTGCCAGCAGATCTGTTCTTTCCTCTTGATACTTGAATTTAGTTCTTCCTTGACCTGAATTTAGATTAGGCTGTAGCACTGAGATGTCATCATTTCAACTAGTATGAGTAGTGGGAGAGAAATGTTTGACCAATTAAATATTCCTAGATTTTTTTCCCCTCATTTTTACTGTCCATTTTCATTCCTCATATTTCATTTACATTCCTTTAGATCACACCCTGTGACTTTTCAAAGTGATAGACCAACTTCAAAGAGCATTCAAAGAAAGTCTGACTATTAAAGGGTCTCCAAAATTTTAACCTTAAACAAACTGTACTGCATGCACAAATCTATCTTCAAATTTATATGACAGCTTCCCCAGTGCCACACCACGAGACCAAAATCACTGTAATGGACATTAATTCTGCAAAGGAACCACTGCAGGCATTTGGAGCTGCTGTCAGAGTAGGGAGCACTTATCCAAACAGAATGATGACTGCTGTACTAACAACACTCCACAGGTGAAGTTTGGTTGGTTGTTTGTTTCCTTGGTTTTTATTTCTGAACAAGCTTATTCAGGGAGAGAAAAAAAAGATCAGCAATTCAAATCCAAGAAGTAAATGGGAACCCTGAAGTTTCAAGTTTAGTAGCACTGAGTTTTCAGGGCATAAAAATGATGCAGGATGGCAAAGAACTCAAAGAAAGATGACTTTGTGGTGAGATCACATTGCCTGGGGTGACCAACATTTTAGCAAAAAGCCATCGAAGTTCTTTATCTCTAAGGAAAACAAACACAAGAATGAATTCTACATGGAGAAAGGCACTGCACAGATCCAAAAGCATTACAATGCTTTTCATCTACTTCATAATGCTGCAGCCCTGACATCTTATAGCTTCTGTATTGATGCAAATGAACTTCTAACTTTAGGAGAACAGGAACATTAAGCAGGATAAATTTCCATGAGGCTGATGTTTGTGTGAATGCACAAAAACAATGACAGAGGTCTGTCTGGGTGGTTTAGACAATGCCATGCTGCCATTTTACTTCTATGTTTGGCTGGAAAATGCTCAGCATCGATGCTCAGTAATACAAGCTGAACAACAGTTCTCAAAGAAACACCTACACACCAGAATTTCCTTAGTCATTTTAAAATTAGAATTATTCTTTTTTGAACTCTGACAACAGAATGTAGTCCCTTTTTGATGTAATATTTTAATGTCTTATTCGTGTTGTAGCTGCACTGGAATCTGAATTCAGATATGTCTTCAAAAAAATTACAACCATTCTTTCCCAAATAATCATAGAATGAATATTAAAGAATTGGAAGGGACCTTAAAGATCTTGTCTGCCATGGTCAGGGACAGCTCCCCCTAGACCAGGTTGTTCTAAGCTCCTTCCAACCCAGCCTTGGACATTTCAAGGCTTGAGGCATCCACAGCCCCCCTGAACCTCCTTTGGTGTCTCACCACTCTCACTGTAGGGAATTTCTTCGTGGTACCTAACCTGAATTTACCCTCTTGCAATTTATACCCATTTCTCCTTGTCCTCCACAAGTAGCAAGCACATTTTGCCAAATATCTCTAAGAACAGCCCCCCCAGTCATATATATCCCAAAAATAGATTGTTTGGGATGAAGCCATATCTGCCAAGCAGCTGACCTGGGTTAGCAAATTCAAAACTTTCATTGCCAAAACTCAGAATCCTTAAAAAAGCAAAACAAAAACCAAAAAACCAACCAACCAACCTAAACAACCCACAAAAACAAACAAAAAACCAAAAACACACGAAGACACACACAACCAGCCCACACCTGCTAACAAACACTTCTATACATATTAGCCAAAATCCTCACTTTCATGGGGAAGCACAAAGTATCTCCTTGAGCTCTACTAGCACTTGTTCAGTTGGGATCAGATCCCTCATGCAACCCTGCTGTGCTCTCACAGGAGAAGCAGAAGGGCAGGACCAGATCTTTTCACTCTTGTGACCAGCGACAGGACTTGAGGAAATGGGTGGAGCTGAGTCAGGAGAGGTTTAGACTGGAGAGCAGGAAAAGGTGGGCACTGAGCAGGCTCCTCAGGGCAGTGGGCACAGCTCCCAGCCTGGCTGAGCTCAGCAAGTGTTTGGACAGCACCCTCAGGCACAGGGTGGGACTCTTGGGGTGTCCTGTGCAGAGCCAGGAGCTGGACTCAATGATCCTGATGGGCCCCTTCTAATTCAGGACATTCTATTGATTCTGTGATCATAGTTTTATTATCTGTTAGGTAATGGAAAATACCATGTTTCTGCAGCTCTTTTCCTCCTGAATTATAAAACTTGTACTGTTAAAATGGCCTTCCCAGCTTTCTGCCCTCTCTACCTGAAAACTGTTTATTCCCACCCATAAATTGAGTGATAGCTCCCAAAGTTTCTACAAATTACCTTTGCTCCAGAATATTATTATGGTGTCCTTTAATTACTGCACCACCAGTGACTAGAGTTACCAAGAGTACAGTGAACTGAGTTGGGTAAGTCATTATCTACTCAGGCTTAGATGTCACAAACGTGCTGGGAAAGAAATAAATTATAGATCAATAGTACTGGGACTGGAACGATCCATCCCACTTAATTAGAACTACCATATTTCAGTACAGTTAACAGTTAAAAAGAAAATGAAAAAGTCAACCCTTTAAATAAATCCTAATAAGGCCGGCCCTTAAACTACCATTCCACAAAGATGGGGGGG
>VWYE01012404.1:76413-114647 GCA_013398995.1 Alaudala cheleensis
GCCGGGGCTCAGGGAGAGCCCTGCCAGCGCTCCCGGCACCGCCCGGCCCGGCGGGGATGAGCCGGGTCCGGCCCGGCGGGCGGGGGAGCAGAGCCGGGAAGGAGAGCAGGCGGGCGGGCTGCGGGAGCTTGGGCCGTTTGGGCTTTATAAATGTTTGATTGTGTTGTCACCTTTGCAATTCGCACGCATTTACAACCACAGAGCTTGCTCAAGGGCACTTGAATGCTAGCTTCCTTCTAATGACTCCTACAGAATGGGGCGGGCTGGAGGCACCACAGTGGGTCATCTCTGCCCGAGCAGGGCCAGCCCAGGGCACAGGATCGTGTCCGGGCGGTTCTGCCTATCTCCACTGAGGGACATAGCTCCCGTGATTTCTATTTTACCACTGAGGAAATGCAGCTAAATTCTGTCATTCGGGAAGGTTTTTAACTGCGGGCACGAGAGCAGAGGGGTGCAGTGAGAACACACCGTGTGTTTTACCCCGTGGTGTAAGCACACAGGAAAGCATCGGCCCGGCATTGACCCCAGGTGTTTCAGAGCCCGACCTCTGCCCAGGGGCCGTGGCTGTCCCTGCACACGGGGCTGCAGTTCCTGGAGAGCTGCTGCCCAGTTCTGCAGCTGTCACCCGTGCAATGCTCTGCTCCAGCTGGTGCACAGAGCACACATTCAGTTCAGCAGGGCAGTGCCGTGCCGGAGATGCTTTGTAGCAGTTAGAGCTGTGTGCTTCACCTGACCCTCAGCTGTAAAGGGTTTGTTCAGGTGAAAAGTCTACAAATCTGTGACTGACAGCTGACATTTAGCTGTGCTCTACATTTTAATTAACATCAAACATGCTTTTCACTGACCATAGCAAATATTTCAGAAGTTAGTCATGTTACTAAATACTTAAAGTCTTGATACTGAAATATGTTAGTATGGAGCACTACCTCAGAATTTCGATTTTCAGTTTAATTTCTTTGCAGTTAAAATCCATATCAATTAGCATCTCAGTGCTGAGTTACTTGTAAATAAATGTAATTATTATCCTTATTATGCTACCTACAAACCACTGAGAGCTAAAGTACACCTTAAGACATCTGTTAACTTGGTGCCAACTTTGGCAGAAAATATAAAGACTAAATAATACTCTTCAAGTAACAGGTTGTACTTCAGCAAGTAACATTCTCTGTCCTTCCCATGTTCTTTTCTTTGGCTTACAGATTTTCAGTGGGGGAAGCAGCTTTCTTTTGCTGGAGAAATTAATGGGAGGCCCTCTAAGATACCTTCATATCCTGTTATTTGAGCACACAGGTTTGATGGGGGAATCCCACGTGAAATTGGATAGTTGTTAGCTTTATCCCTAAATCTTCTAAAGAGCAGGCCTGGGGACTGAAGGTTTAAAATTATTTACTGTGGCTTTTAGCTAGGAGAACAATTTAATATGAAAGAGGATGCCTGACATTTTTAATTTTAAAAATGCTTAACCCCAGACTTAATATTATTACAGGCATGGAAGTTACTTCAGCCAAAAATTAGCACAAAAGTGTTACACTGCAGATGTGCAAACTTCACTACATCAGATTTCTTCTTAGCAGCTCTTTACAAGGAAAGATTTGAATGGAAAAGAGGTCTGTCTTTTCTGAGTAGTCATGGTATCCTACAGGAGTTTTTTCCTTGAAATTTACTGAAAGAACAGTTCACATTTTTTCACAGAAGCCCAGAACTTCTCCCAGATTTTGTGCACCCTGATCAGGTTTGTTTTTCAAAGAGTAACAGGTCACCTGTGAAAGTGGTTTCCCTAATCTACCAAAAATTCCCTCTGAAAACCATTTTCATACAACTTAAAATTGAAACACTTAATTAATGGAACCCTACCCAGACTCCAGAATAACTTTTACCCGTTATTCCAAAAAAAGTGTAATTTCCAGTGCAGGAAGTGTGTTTTACCTGCCAGTGGTGTGATTGGTGTCCTGTTCCTGCAGCCCCTGCCAGCGTGCGCTGTGTCCATAACGACGTCGCGGTGCCCGATTTCTCCGCCTATCGCCGCGATGGCGTGCAGGATCCCAACGCCTCTTCCCAGAGCAGCAGCGATTCCAGGAAGGGCTTCTCCTACCTGATGACTGCAGCCACAGGTGTAGCAACTGCCTACGTTGCCAAGAATGTCGTCACCCAGTTTATTTCCAGCCTGAGTGCCTCTGCTGATGTGCTGGCCTTGTCCAAGATCGAGATCAAGCTGTCTGACATTCCAGAAGGCAAGAACATGGCATTCAAGTGGAGAGGGAAGCCCCTTTTTGTGCGTCACAGAACCCAGGCAGAAATTAAACAGGAGGCTGAAGTTGACGTGTCCAAGCTGAGGGATCCGCAGCACGACTTAGACAGAGTGAAGAAGCCCGAGTGGGTGATCCTGGTGGGTGTGTGCACTCACCTGGGCTGCGTGCCCATCGCCAACTCCGGGGATTTTGGCGGGTACTACTGCCCCTGCCACGGCTCCCACTATGACGCCTCTGGCAGAATCAGGAAAGGCCCTGCTCCCTTAAACCTCGAGGTCCCAGTGTACCAGTTTATTGGGGATGACACGGTGGTGGTTGGCTGAGACACAAGGTGCCTGCTCACTTCCATGTTCCTGGGAATGTACACCAAAAGGGTTAACTGAGGCATGCTGTAAAATCAGAAATTAGCTACCTAGATTCTCAGCCACAACTGTGCTTGAATACTGTGTTCAATTTCAATAAAAACTTGGAGTGAGCACTTGTTCCTGACTTACGTCAAAGTGTATTTCTTTGTGTACAGATTTCCAGTGTGTCCAGCCAAGGAGATGCTGCAGCAGACCCAGAACACAGAGCCCTCCTGCAGGGCTGCTGATTCAAGGTTGACATTGAGCTACAAAGCCACAAAGAGATCTTTTAGCCAGCTTTGGTCCTGCCAGTACAGCACAGAGCTGGTGGTTCATTGTGTGCAGGACAGGAGGAGGAACAAGGTTTGCTGTTTCTAGAACAAAGCAAATACACACCAGTTGTCTTGTACTTTATGTTTACTTCCCATTCTTTACCACTGGTCTGAAAGTACTTCTGTCCTGCACTGCACTGATGGGCTCTCTCAGTTACAGAATAGAAACTAAATTCCTCAGAAACTACAGAGAAGTCTGAGAGAATTTTCAAGATGCACATAATAAAAGCTTATTCACAATAAACTAGTAAAAAAACCAGATTGCTAGAATTAAACAGTATTAACCAGAGACTACAATGTCTGACAATACTGCTCTGTGTTTATGCTGAGGAGAGCTCTGTCTGACACCAGCTTTACAATAGAGGTGTCACTCATTTCAGAGACTCTTGTCAGTCTATGCAAGTGGCAGTCAGTAAAAATTGAAAACCATTGTGTCTGGCCTGTTTGGTAAACAACTGACATCCTGTGTGCATGCAGATATTAATTCTAAAGTATATTTTTCTTTGTGCCTCAAGAAAGAGGAAAAGATGAGATTGCTTTGTCCCTCTCTTCAGATGGATCCAGACAGCACAAAGCTCCTGTAGCTGAAGCAAAGGAACAAGTGAAGAAATTGTGTTGCCCATATAACAAGCTCAGGAACTTGTGTGTGTGGTTCAGCCAGGGCCCTGGTTCAGGCAGGTGAAGTTAAAGGCCAGTCCTGCATGAAGACACAGATTCTGACTGGGATCCCATAAAGCCCACCCAGAGGAGCCCTTCGTGGCTGCCACAGAGCCAGGGGTGGGTGGGGGGTTACAGAGGACACTTGCAACATTCCATGAACTCCCAGGTCTGCCTTTGACTCTGCATCACCACAGGTGGCCAGAGTCCAGCAGGTCCTAGAGAGGACCATGGCATGAGAAACAAGGGTGCTAACTAAGAAATGTCAACCAGCAGCTCTGGTTTAACATTACCCAGCATTAGGTGTTTGTGCTTTAGAGGGACATTTTTTATTTTCCACATCTCTAGCAACTTAGCAAAACAGCAGCAACTGAGAAGTCAGACAAAACTGATAAACTTCAGGTGAGTGTCATCAAGAGAAATGTGGGTTTGGAGCCAGTTCCATCTCCAGCCCCTGCTAATACAGTGCCTTGAGGTGCCCCTCAGCCCGGGGCTGGTAGCAGTGGCACAGCCAGGAGCAGTTTGCTCACTCCCACACCCACTGCATGTATTGCCATCATTTGTTGATAGTGTTTGGAATGAGAGGAGAAAAAGGGAACCCTGAGCACTGCAGCAAGACTCACTGTGTTTAGGAAATTTGTGTTGGAATTGTAAAAGGACAGAGGTTCTGACACAAAACACGGTCCCTTAGGTTAAACAGCTGTATTAGTATTAAAAAATATTAATGATGCTTCAGTTTATTAAAGCCTTCATTTATATTTTGTGCCTATTAAAATACATAATGCTTTAATCCTATTTGTAAGCAGCTAGAATACTAGAAGGTGATAAGTAATAGCCTCCATGGATTTATCAGGAACAAATCAAGTCAATGCAACCACATTTGTTGCTGTAATAGGATAACAGGCCTTGGAAACAGGGGATATTAGCAGTAGCTACCACAGTTTCAAATCAGATTTTCACACCATCTCAGAAAACCTTCTCATGTCTATTAAGGAACCTGGTATAAATTGGAGTATTGTAGAGAACAAGTGCTCCCAAAGCAGTGCTGATGGATGAGCTACCAGCAATTCCCTGCTGGAGCAACGAGCTGTGCTGTGAGGAGCTCAGTGAGAACCTGTGAGTGCAGCACTGCCCTCTGTGTTTGTCAGTCAGTCAGAGAATGAGCTTTGGAAAGCTGGATATGGTGGTGAACTGGGTACAGCTGGGAACTTCGATGCAAAAAGGATTAAAATTTAAAATAACCTGGACAAATAACACCCTACAAAGTGTTGTGACAGAAATTAACAGCTAGGGAGCAGGTCTAGAGAAAAGGATCTGGGATAACCCATGAAAATAAGAATGGATGGTTTATAACATTGTCAATGCATCAAATGTTAAAATAACTTTGAAGATTAAAAGCTGTGGGGATAAATTATAGTGTTAAAATTAATGGAATTCTTGACACAGAACTAGGGGAAGCTGAGGGACTGCACAAAGTAATGGAGGAAATAAATGACTGATTACAGAACATTCCTCTTGTCAGAAAGTTGCAAGAGAAAAAATTTGAGGGAAATATCACTGAATGCATTGTTATGCTGAATTCTTTTTAAGTGTCAGTTTTTAGCCTCAGTCAGAGGTAGGTCACTGGGGTATTTGGGCTTTTTTTCTGACTCATTAGAGTTGTCCTTGTATTATTTAATGTGCTACAGCACCCAGGGAAACAAAACATTTAACTTGGTTTGCTCAAAGAGACACAGAACTGTTGGCATTTATTGTCCTAGCACTACTGGCAACCACTTTGTCACAGCTGTGACAGATTTTCTTCATTAACTATTTAGCATTATAACATCTTAATAACCTCAAGACATAAATTATGACATTGCCTTGTTCTAGCAAAGCATAATCAAAATGCAATGTACCACATTGTTTACTAAATGCACTTTTCCCCCCTACAATGTTAGAAATTTAAAATGAGCTATTCTGGAATTAAAGCACGTTCAAAATGCACATTTGTTGGTTTTACCCAACTTTTTCAGGGGCTTGGAACATGAGACAGGAGCAGAGTGTCTTTTCTGCCTATAAGTAACAGAGAATTAATTACCAGGAGAAGAAAACTTCCTCCTCTAACAATATAACAGAGTACTGATGGCTCATGTTTTTTGTCAATCAGTCAAAGAATTGGCAACTGTACAATGACTTCATCTTCTCCCACACCAAGCAGAAGTTACACTCACAGAGGCAGAGCTGGGATCAGAAGGTAACAGTACAAATGAAAGGGTCTTGCTTCTGGACTTAGCACAAGCCTGTATTTCAATTACTTTTAGTATGAATCCTACAGTAAAAACCCCCAACATGCAGGTTCTGTGCACAGCTTTCTGCGAGCACTCTGATGGTGGTGTTGGGCTGAGCTGCTTCACTCCCACCATGTAACCCAGTAAGAGAACCTCAAATACTCCTCAGAGTCATCCTATAACCTATGGGTAATTGGAATACACAGAATCAGAATCTGTAAGGTTGGAAAAGACCTCTAAGATAATGCCAGCCTCTAGTTCCCATCACAAAGTGCCAGCTTCTTGGAAAACTCTTGGTTTTCACAGCTCTAGGACGATCAAAAGACTCCCTGAGAAATGCATCATTTCCTAGCAGGTCCAGGAAATTTTATATGCTTGGGGATTTAATGGTTAAAAGGAGTAATTAAAAACATAATATAAACTGGTTAAATATAAATCATGAGAGGGTAGATTTGGCATGCACAGAAATTATCCTTCTTTGCCTATATTTTAGAAGTTAAAGAAACAGCAAGAAACAGATAAAAGGAAAGTTTAATTTACAAATTAACAGCAGCAAGGCTTTTTGTCAGTCTGTGTGGGGACCAGGAGGAGGAAGATGCCAAGCAGTTGATTTTGTAACCATACTTGTGCATCACTCACACAGAGCTGCTGACTGACTCCAGCACCATTTAGGCCACACTGCTATCTGGAAATAAACCAACTCAAAATTGGAGCAACAACTGGCTTGCAACAAGTGTGACAGAGCATTTGAGGTGCCAGCCTGACTGTCCCCTGGAGGATGTCCCCTCTACACCACAGCCCATCAGTTGTGCCAGGCTCCAGCTGGGCTTCCCCACTACTTTCAGATCCAACTGAACTTCAATTTTGAGTTAAGTTGTAAAATATCAGGAGCTGCAGTGGCTCTTCCAGCAGTTTGCCTGGGATTGTAGATACCCCAAAAGTCCAAAGGACACTGTGGTATTGTGCACTAGAAGTTAACAGGCACAACAAGATGTGGCTCAGATTTCCCACTGAAGTACCTGACCTAGCAGGAATTCTTTCTCTGTAACAACATCAGTTTTCACTGCCTGATTAAAGACTGCATATATAGGTCAATATGTTTTTCTTTTCACACTTGCAATATGCCTGGATTTCAATGGCTTTACTTGGACTACAATGTTTCCACAAGCAGAAGCCACTGTTTATTCTTTTCAGTTCTTTTAATACCTCTGCTTCAGATTACAATACAAAATAAAAGTATCTCTCTCCTAGCCACTGTACTTGATACAGACTAGGAAGATAAATAACTGCTTAAAAACATTTGTGTTTTTTCCAACTAAAATAAAGCAGATATCCCAAGGCATATCTGACATTGTATATTTGATAGAGAAATTTTTGCATTATGGTAACAGAAAAAACTTACCTCTATGTTTATATATATTTACTGTGCATGCAAGTAAGTATATGTCAGGCTGTTCAAAATGTATCATTTAATATTTACAAGGGTATTTTCTAGGTATTTTCTATATCAGCCTTTGGAATTCATCCAATAATTTTTGGGCCTAACCACAGTGACACTCAGAAGAGTTGTTCCTGATCATTTTTCTCTCCTCACCTTGTGCCAATCATTTTTAAGAAACATTTGTTTTTGAGGACAGCTTTGTATTTTGACAGATAATGTGTCCTGACTTAACTCATAGCAATAGATATGGGCCATTCTTACAAGCAGTCTATAAATCATCACTTTTCCACCCTGAATTTCTTGCCATCTCTAGGCTGTTCCACTGAGGTCACTAAAGGTTGGCATTTCCACCACTATTTGTCTTCCCAATTTTTTCTCATCTCTGCCTTTTCCTTCATGTCATTTCCCAGGCAAACACACTTCCACTTATGCCAGCAGGCATCACATCCATCAGCTTCTCTCAGACAGGAGACACTCCACAGGCTCTGCACTGGGAGCAGTCACACTCTGAGCCCTTCATCCAGCTGCACTCACAACCCCAGGGAAACACCTGGGCATGGATCACTGGGGTGGGTAAAGTAAAACCTGGAACATCAGCAATAAAATCATGGAGTCATGGTCTGCCCTGGCCTTGTGGATTAGTGAGCCCTGATGTCCAGAGCCCATCAGCCTAGAAATAGTGTTTTTCTTCAGTAATCCAGCATTTTTTCTACAAAGGAAGCATAAATAGTTTCAAAGATATCTCAAGTCAGCAGGAAATGAAGCTGCTGCAATCGAAGCACAGCACACAGGAGGAGGCAAAACATCCTACAGGTGCAGTAGTAGACTAAATATGCCTCATTTAAATACTAAACTGAACAGTACTGTGAAGCTTCAATCTTTAGAGGCAAAATAAATGCCCCATGAACAGTAGTGAATCACAATTTCCCAATTCCCAAAGCCCCACTGAACACAGAATGGTCAGAGGCAGTCTCTACCTTTGGGTAGAGAAGATTCAGCAACCTATGAACAAAAAATCTCTTGAATCTGTGGCTGCATTCTTCCCATCATGCTCATGATGTTTAAGTCATTTTCCCTTCCATTTACCTTCCACAAAGCTCAGAGGCAACAGAAATTGCCTCATTCTGTGATTTTTAGCTGTCTTTCATTCATCAGTAGTCTTATCAGCAGTACGTTTCTCCCAGGTGAGATATAATCTATTAACATTTTTGGCAGCTTCTTGTGTGCTGCTTTTTCACTGCCTCTACCCAACTGGGCTTTAATGGAATGCTTTTTAGCTAAAAATGTGTTTGTTTGGACAATACAAAACAGTTTTCTCCACTTTCTTCTGTAATTAGTTTTATCAGTACAAGGGGGGAAAAAAAAATCCAAACACTTTATATATCTGGTCTCTATCTTATATTCTTTAGACTTAGTTGCCAAACAATTCTTGTTTCTGCACATCTTTTGGAAATATCTACATTTATCTTTTCTTTCTATTTTGACATCAGTTACAACACTTAAATAATACTGAAGTCCCTGATGAAAATTATCTTCAGCAACTCATTTAACTCTCATCAAAGGACCTCAAAGTGCTATTCCCATTATTTTCTAAGCTGCCTCCCAGTTGCACTGCAGTGTGTATTCTGAATGACACACTGCTTTGAAGTCTAAATGATACAACAAAGTCTTGGCTTAGGGATGTTTTTGACAACTAATTGTAGTTTCTGATAAAGCTCTTCCAACTCTGTGAAAACATACATCTCAGTGTTTTCATTATTTTTGTTTCATATTTTATTTACAGCCATATTAGCTCATCACTCATTTGTCTCCAGTCTGACTCCCCAGTAATGTCCTTCAGAGTAACCACAGGAACTTCATGTGCAGCATAATTCACTTCTGTTTCAAGTCTGTACTAATCTTTGATGTCTCCAGCTCATTCCACCGAGTGGTTCTACTTGTACAGATCCTGCAGGTGGTTTGAAGTCAGATTGCCTTTCAGCTGAGGAAGGCAATTCAGACATGGCACAGCTTCTGTCAGGACCCTGCTCTAGGTCCTGTCCTTTCCCCCATGGCCATTTTTAACCCCAGCAGGAGGACACTGACTGGCAAGGAAGGGCAATACTTGCAATGCAATTCCTTGCAGAACAGCACAGGTAACTTTTAAAGAGATAAAGGTTACGTAGGACGCCTCTGTACAGGTTCTATAGTTCATATACTCCCTAGACCCATCACAGACTTGCACCAACACATCTGATTGGTGACTGGCCTGAATTTAAATTCTTTGAAACTCCTGTTTCATGCAGAACAAATCAGAAGAGAACATTACAACAAGACAAGTAACTGAAAGAAATCTTAAAGACATCTCTTAGAAGCAGACTATACCTTCTGCCAGCACAGTGTTTAACACCAGCCCCTTTCTCAGCTTGTAAATTGTAAATGGAGTTTTCCCTCACTGAGAAGGAGAATAAGTGGGTGGGAAGATGCTGGGGAAACAACATGATAAAGCTCTGCAACACTGCTCAAAACACTGATCTTTTAAAGACAGGGGGAATATTCTGGTATCAGGATGAAGTACATTCAGAGGTAGCACTCAGCTACCTTAAGTCTTCCCAATGCACCATTTAGAGCTTCTCCCAAATTAACAATAAATAAAAGGACAAAGAAGAGATAAAAAGCATGCGGAAAAATCACCAAACTACAAAAACAAAGCAAAGAAAGGAAATGTGGATTCCACGTGCTATCATTGCTTCAGAATGTGGGGGAGGCATAAAAATACAAGTGCAACAGAAGTTTTGTGGAGAAAAGGTCCATCTGTGGATTTTGAGCTCAAAGCTTCCTGCTCAGCCTCTGGGCCAAGAAAAGCCCAGAGCAGAAGTGTTGGAAATTGGCACTGGAAATCCAGAGGAAAGACAACTCTAGTCTTGCATGTTTCTTTTTCCCTTTCCAGCAGTATTTGCCCCTGGTTGATGCTGTAGACAGGATGGGCCAGGCATGACCCCACAGAGCTCTCACAAGGAGCTCAGTGGCACAGTCTCTTCCTGAGTGCAAATAATCTGCCTTTGATTTTACAATATCTATGGTTGAGCATCAGAGTGCTGCAGATTTATTTAGGACTCTTTGGGTGAAGTACCCTTTATACAGTGGGTGGCAGTTAGCAGTAATGTTGTTGTTATTATTATTGCTGTAGAAAAGCTTTCAGCGTAAAAATGTTTATGGAGCCAAGGTTTATGCAGACTGATTTCACATGCACCTCCTACACTAAAGATGCTCCACTGAATGGAAACCCCAATAATTCCATGATGTGCTGCATCCAGAGGTTTGAATAGCCACTGTAATGTCTCCCTTAGAGCCAAGCCAGTCCCAGAGCAAATAGACATTCCATCTTCCAAATGAGACAAGAGAAGGCCAGTGAGAACATCCTTCACAAGCAAAAGCCTTTAAAACGTACATATAGACTTTTAAAACTGGCATATATTTTAGGTTATTGGTACTTGGGTGTTCTGTAATGAATGCTGTGGTCAATAAATATCTTTGGGCGAGGTAAGGATGATCTTGGGTATATTCAACAGCTCAGAAGGAACAGCAGCAAAGGATCCTGTTTGGGTCTGCACCAATTCATTTCTACTGTGCTCTTTGGCAAGGAAATAATGCTCTCATTTACTTAAAAACAATTGCTGCTAATGTTACACATGGATGCACCACTTCATTACACAATTTACTAAGTTGGGTCAATGTTTTATGGATGTTGCTTACAGAAATGATTAAATAAACTTTGGACCAACCTCCAAACCAAAGGGGAACAAGACTTCATTAAGTAATAAAAATTTGTAGGAACCAGTCCCTTGTTTTGAACAAAAAAAGTATTTTTTTATTCTACTCATTGTTTAATCAAGCCTATTTACCTTTGAATGATTATCTAGTTATTTAAATCTTGTAAATGCAATTGTAATTCTTCAAACATTTACAAAAATGAATGAAAAAACAGGTAAGCTGTATTTTGTAAATAATATAATAAATTTTCTTCAAACAAAATAATTAATTCTGAACAGTAACACTGTGTAATAAAACTATTCCAAATAAACATTCTCTAATTATCATTCCAAAGCTCATACTATTTTTGAAACTTGTGTTGGCTATTTGACAGATAATTAAAGCAAATTACTGTATGTTTTAATAACAGTTGTCAAATAACACCATAATGCCCAGTGATGACTAATCACAATGTATAATTCCCCATAAAAGCTAATTGACAACTGATTTTCCTAAATACTGAAAGAATTCATCATGATGAACACAGCTACAATAAAATCCTAGGGAATTAGAAAAGATTTATCTCTATTTGAACATTTCTGCAAATATTGGACCTACTGAAGAGAATAAATAACAAAGGTAGGCTGGAAACACAACATCCTCCTCATTCTCAGACAGAATATGAATGATGAGGATGTACCTAAGGGGATCAGTACTTTTTTGTAGGTTCATTGTGGTTTATATGCACAGTTGGTGCTTTTGCTCTCAAGCCCTGCCAACACACTCAGCTCTGGGATCATCACCACCTCATTGCTTGCAAAAATGTGGCAGAAAGTGGGAAAAATTATAAAAAATAAGGTTGTAGTAACACAGAACACAAGAAGGTGAACCCAGCAGTAGCTATACAGGTGATTTTTTAGAGGTGGTTGATGTGAGGACGAGCAGGTGGATTTCAGGATGGAGGGGAGCCACCAAGGGAGGCCACAGTTCTGGCTAAGATCCACCCCCACCCTGAAAATTGGGTAATTGAAACAATACATTTTCCATACCACATTAAATACAAAACAGAAAAGCCAGTGAATGTGATTATTTATCAATTTGTCCAAGGATCCTTAGGTGGTAGTTAAAATAAAAAGACATTTCCTGCAGTTCTGCAGTGTGGTGGGAATGGGCAATTTGGCAATTTGTGTCCTTCACCAAACTGCAGTGGGGTTTTAATGGGAAACTTTAGGTTGTCAGTGTGGGATCAGTCAGAAGGTACAAGTGGCACAGAGTGGAACAAAGTAAAAGGTGAAAGGCTACTGCTGTACCAGCACGTGACAATTTAAATTAGTTATGAATTCTCAAGAGCCCAGAGGAGCTGTGCCCAAGGGCAGGAGCACACCAGGCTGGCTTTTAACCTGCTTAAGCTGCTTTCCTGTGCTTTAATACTGGAGTTGCCAGGGTCATTTGGACAGTCCCTCTTCTATCAAAATATTCAGATTTTCCCTGGTGTTCCCTTTTGCTTTACTCTTTGTACAGCATGCATTGCATTCCCAGATACTGCAGCAACAATTTTCCACAGTGCAAGATATTTGCATTTATTTGATTAAAAGTAAAACTAAATGAGAAAGGATGTTTTTTGTATAACTGATGAGAAAAAAAAAAAAAGCAGTACTGAAGCTGTTCCCTGTGAGGGCAGTAGAACAGGGTGCCCAGAGCAGCTGTGGCTGCCCCAGCCCTGGACGTGTCCAAGGCCAGGTTGGACAGGGCTTGGAGCACCCTGAGGTAGTGGAAGGTGTCCCTGCCCATGGAAGGGTGGAACTGGACCATCTTTAAGGTCCCTTCCAACCCAAACCATTCTATCCCTGTTGATTCTAAGATTGAAAAGATCAGCTGAGTCAGATAAACTGGAGCAGTTTTGGGACATGTCTCAGTTCAGCAGCACTGTGTAACCTTAAAGAGGAAACTCAGGTAACAATCTCTACCTAATTAATCCATTTGCTTTTCTCATGGTTTTACCACCTGCTAACAACTTCACTACTGTTTTAAAATGTCATTAATTTTCCTTGCACACAGAAATAATGGTATCAGTTGAAGTAGAGCACAGAATTAACCAGGCTGCCCAGGGCCTAGAAGCCACATCCAACACTGTGATGCCCAAACACATCAATAAATTATGCACATGAAGCAAACCAAAGAAAGCCTTACCCAAAACAACAGCAACAAAACCCCCAGCAAACATAAACCATACTGGTAGAATAAAGTATTCAATTATTGAATGAAACCATTTGCAATGGGCAATTTTGAGATAATAGGCTGAAATGTAACAAAGCACACCATTGCCTGCTCAAAAGCTTGTCTGGAAGGAATGCTGAACTGTCAAAAACACAGACAAATACTAATCCATTTAATGTCCAATATTCCATAACAAACTTAGAATGGTCAGATCATCTGGGAAAAGATACAGAGCTTTGTATAACACACTAACTATAAACCTATAATCCTGTTTACTGTTTTCCATAAAACAAGAGTATGAAGGCATTTGCTGAAATGGAAAGCCACACATCTCTGAGCTTTTTTCTCATGCTGAAGGGAATTTCTGATCAGGGAGAGGAAATCAGGAGTCTGGCTGTCATTATCCATGAAATAATCCAGGTTAGTTGGCTCTTCTGTGCATGGACTTTTGCATCTGCCACCTCAGCTGAGGCAAATGATCTCTGGTTCAAGTCTCTTTTATGGCAAATACTGGGAAAGGCTTAAAAAAATAACACAAACCAAGGCCCAGCATGATACAGGGTTTGCATATGGATGTCACTGTCAGAAAACAGGAGGGAGAGGAGCAATTCATTAGGTTCAGTTAAAAAGAAACCAAACTCTGACAACTATTTCCAGCCATGTAGAACAACATTATCTATTTAGTACCACTAGTTCTCATGTTTCAAATTAATTACCAAACTAAATTGGGAGAAGTCTTTTCCATTAATTGGGAAAAAAAATTAAAATCAGTAAACAGCTTGCTGTGTTGCCTTCCTGCAATCCCCTTATTGGAGTCAATGTACTGATCCTGCTGTGTGTTCAGTGTGATTATCCATGGACAACACAGCTCCTGGATTTACATTCAGTGATGGGCCAGCTGTTGTGTGCTTGTGTCCACACAGGGAGTGAGGTCAGGTCTTTAATATAAACACTGCCCACGTTACTCTCCTGCTGAGGGGTGAGTGTGTGTGCAAATAGGAATTTCTGTTAGAGGAAATGGTTGCATGTTTTCACAGGATGATTTGTACCCTCTTGAAAGGAATCTGACCTGTCACATGAATCCCACACGTGAGGTCACACTGCTGCTCCTGCACTGCGTTGTGTTGTCACTGTTCCCTGGAGGGTTTGTTCTGGCTATAATTACAGTTAATCACATTTCAAAGTACCAAGATAATTATCTCCATGTCAAATTAGCTCTTTTCAAATTAAAGACTGTCTCTGCTTAATTTTTCCCATTTTGAAAAAAAAGCAGTGATCCCCAGATCTTTTATGTCATTTCTTTATGAACATGAGGTTACGATAAGCTACTTTCTGAACCACTGCTTGAATGCAATTTATTTTACATAGCTTTGCATAATAAAATAGCATTTTAGATAACTTATTCAAAGGGCAGATAGTAATTCTCTGAGGATTTCATTAAATCACTCTTTTCATGTTAAATTAATGTGCCAAGTTAATTTTGGAATAAACAAACCAAGATATTTAATTGCTTTGTGATGAATATGTACTCCTTGCCTAGAACTTTATCATGTAGTTTTACAAACTCCATATATTTGGTGCATCCCAAAAAGTCTTAAATTTATGTATTTACTGGTACACACAATAAAATGTATTTATTAAACTGGTAACTCCATGCTCATATGAGACCTAAATTCATCTTTCATAATTGTTTTGTACCCCATGTTTTCCTACTGCATGAATGACAGAGGGGACTTTTTTAGAAGAAGTTGGTTCTAAACAAATGGACATGGAAAACCTGGAGGATAATGATAAGTGCTGACAAATGAGAAACAAGCACAAAATGCAGCTGCACAAGAGTGAGACAGAAACAGGACTGAAGCCAGATTTGCTTTACATCAGATTCCACAAGCCCACTGCCAGCTTTTTTCCCCTTCAGTCAATGCTCAGGTGTGCTCCAAAACTGCACCATGCAAGACACAGTTGTGCTGGGGAACAAGCTCCACTCGTGGTTGGAGTTTCAGTGAGCAGCCCCCTGGCATGGTCACCTTGCAGCCCTGCTGAGACATCCTGAGAGGTGAGCGAGGGTCCAGAGGGACACAGAGCCCCCAGCAGTGCAAAGCAGAGCTGCTCTGGGGCAAAAGCCAGCCCTTTCCAAGCAGTGAGGCCTTTATCACTGACACAGTTCTAAATCAAAACAAACAGAATGTAACCAACACACCATGATGTGAACAGGTGATGGGGACACAAATTGTTTTCCTGCCCCTAATTCAGCTGAGTCTCCTTCCCACAGTCCTTTTCTACTTAGCCATGACAGCAGGCCTGAGCCATGGCTTTACAAAGCCTTCCTTTTGTAAGGTTTTACCAAAATCCAGCACTCAGACACTCTGTGCACCTCTGCTGCTGCAAGTGCTCCTTTCAGTCTTCAGCAATGGGGAAACAACACCACCCCCCTAAATCTGGGGTTAGAAAGAGAAGTATGCACTGCCAAGCAGCAATTAATGCAGCATCTTTAATAAGTGAGAGATTCTGATGAGCTTTGTTGCTACAAAATAGGCTGGTATTCCAATGACAACTAATGCTCCTAACAAGGAGAAAGATTTGAGATTTTAGAGCCAAAAGGTGCCTTAGACATTCATCAGCAATTATTACTGTTGCTGTAACAATACAGTTGGATGCATATTTTACTTTATTTCTTGGCAATATTTCATGCTACTTTAAAAGATACAAAATCCGTTGCAATTCTAACATTTCATGCTCATTTATGCAAGCATAATTTTGGAATTAGTGCTCTTGATGTTTTCTTTTGATAAGGTTGTAAAACATTCTTGGGAGTTACTTCAATTTTTTTTTAAATCTTTTCAAGAAAATTATGCTCAGCTAGAATAAATTATTGCAGTTCTTCTGCTACCAGTGGAAAACAGTCTTGTTCAGGGTAGTTTCAGCATGTACTACAAACTGGAGAAGGAACACCCAAGCTGAACTGTCATACAGACACTGATAGCATATTTTTAACTAGAAAAATCAGTTATTTCACAGTTTTGTAGCTGAGAAGTTTCTAGTGAAACCTCTACAGAAAAAATTTAATAACTGATTATATTTATGAAATAATTTTCAAGTACAAAAAATGACTGCTGGATTTATTCTTAGTAGTTATAAAGCCTAGGAGAGTTTCCTTTCCTTGTGCATCCATAATTCTCCAGCTGATCTCACTGCAGGCTCTTGTGCCAGGGTGGGACACAAGGGTCCAATGCCCTCCAGCCAGACTCTCATCATCCTCCCAAGATTTGTCACCTTTTTTCTCC
Organism: Alaudala cheleensis; assembly: GCA_013398995.1. NCBI lineage: Eukaryota > Metazoa > Chordata > Aves > Passeriformes > Alaudidae > Alaudala > Alaudala cheleensis. Next base: position 92,940 of record VWYE01012404.1, read on the forward strand.
CACACCAGCCTTTTAGCAGCAAAACTATCCATTTTATTTCACTTCTCTGTGTGACAGTAGTGTGACAGATAGCAATTCCTCCTCTCAGGAAAAAAAATTAAAAGCATGTTTAATTTTAAGCAAAGGCTTAAGACTCTCTAAATTCAAGAGTAGCAGAGCTCACCAAATCCAAGCACTCAGTAAACTAAAAACTCTACATAACCCAAACCTCATTGACAGTGAAGCAGCTGCCCAGAGCTTCATTGACTCCAGCTGAAGAAATGTGTACAGGGAGCTCACAAATTATATTCCCTTGGGTTTTGACACATATATTTGTACTTCAACATTATTAAACAAGTATTTCATAAAACACAGAATTATTTGGGCTGGAGGGACATTAAAGATAATCTAGTTCCAACCCCTCTGCCATGGGGAGGGACAATTTCCACCAGATTAGCTTGTTCAAAGCCACATCTAAATGTCATTTGCAAAAATATTTCTTCTTTCCAGTGCTAGAAAAATGCTCAAACACATTCAAAATTTGGGGATTGTGTGAGAAAGCAAACCCAGTTTGTTCTGCACCCTCCACACACTAGAGCAGAGTGCACTCTAAGTGGAGTACACCTATGGGGAGTAGATTCAGGTTAAGGGTTAAGCCCTTGGTCCATTTTCAGTGGTTTAAAATTCTCATCTCACTTCTAAAATGTCATTATTTATCTGAATGAAGAGGAAGAGGGAAGAGTAGGCAGCCCAAGCAAGAGCAGAAAGTATAACTGCTCATGTGTGACTGGGTGCAGTTGTGACCACCAGCACTCCTCAGTGGGGTGCAAATTCAATGACAGGCTGTGTGTGCAATTGAGCAACACAAATATCTTCTTCTCAGCTGCACTACAGGCCTAGGCTGCACTTCTGAAAATAATTTCATTTTTTGAATACGTAATTTTGAGGGTCATTGCCCATGGATTGCTGAAAACACTCTCTCAGGGAATCCAGACATTTGTTTGGCCATGAGTTTCTATTTCACAGTGCAAGATAAGGCCTATTTGCTGCTATTGCCCATCACTGTGTAATCAGGTTCTGTTATTATCATCATTTTATTCATTCTTCTGTAGCACACTGTGCCATGCTCAGGTTCAATCAGAAGAGATTTATGGGAGGAATGACTTGTTTGTTGATTTGCTTGCTTCCTCTCCTCCCAGATGGATGCACATGGAGCTCCATAGGTAAGCTACACCTCTTAAAGGCTTCCCAACCCGAAATTGATGTAGCCTCTGGAAATGTCTTTACACTGAGGGTCCAATTCCCAGTTTGCAGGGGAGCATTAATACCCAGCAGCTCCCTCCTCTTCACATCACCACAAATTGTTTCAGTGCAGGGTAAACAAAGTGAGAAAATGAGGGCACTGCTGCCTCCATTTGGGAAACACTGCCAAGGGCAGCAGGCCAGGGCCAGAGAGGAGCTCCATTCTCCTGCAAGCAGGAGCCCTGTGGAGAAGCTGCCACTGGGACAGCCTGGCTGGGCACACTGAGCTTAGCCTAAGTGGCAGTTCCTGCTCTAAGTCTGATCAAATTGCAAACCTTCTTCCCTATATTTACAGCTACCCTAGGTGCTTTTTCCTATTTACCAGAAGCACTTCAGGGCTTTGCTAATGCACTGGAAGCACCTTCCTGATAAGCCAACATAAATTGGTACAGCAATAAATCAAGAAGCATTATGCTTCTCCAGGATGTGGAGGTGGATCATTTCATTATGCTTATAAAAATAAAATCAAAAAACAATACAGATTAAACTACCATGTGAAGGTGCATTTCTATGTACAGAGAATGTGAAGCTTAATAGGAGAGGAAAATAATTACAGGATATTCTACTCACCAAAAGCAATCAGGATCACCTGACAACTGCCAGGACAGGGTTATTGGAGGGGGTTGCATTAGAAGACAATATGCTTTATGAGGAAGATGGAGGCATCATTGAAACATAATGCACATGCAGAGTGGTGCATGCATTACACACCGACAAGCTAATGCTTCCCAGGAATATAGATTGCAGAAAGCAGAGCTTTAATTATTTAATTCCTTTGTTCAAAAGTGCAAAGCCCTAGCCAAGAAAGCATCTCCTTCCATATCCACTCAAATTGCACCTTTCTCCTATTTGGTAGTGCCCATTTAAAAAGCTATTGCCACCAGAAAAATAAAGATTAATTAAATTCATTTTTTAAAATTACATTAACAGATGTTTTATTTTTAGATTTCTATAGCAAACTAAAAATTGTGCTTGTGAAGTTAAACCAACATGTTAATGCTCCTATTCTGGTTTTTATTTGGCATATTTGTTCAATAAAATCAGCCTCTTTTTAATTAAACAGGTTTTATCCCTTTATTGACATTGCATAAAGTCCAAAAGTCACAACAGGGAATAGGTTATTGAGCCATTGCACATATCCTAACTAACTGAAAGCACTTACTTTCACCTCAAACACCACAATGCTCTAGAGAAGGAGAATACGATGATGATTATTAATAATAACAATCAGCAAGTATTTACTTTCTCATTGACAGGGGCTCCCACCAGCCCTGGGTGCAGCTCACCACACCCTGCAACTCAGCCTCCAGCTCGTGCCTCAGGAGAGCTGCTCTGACTGGACAGGAGTGTCCTGAGCCCTGCCCAAGCAGCTGCTCCCAGCCACAAGGACAAACAGCCAGATTTTGGCAAGTCCCAGCAGTGAAGTCAGGCCTCAACTCAGCTTCAGGGAGTCCTCCCACTTGAACAAATGAAATATTAGAGGAAGATGACTCTCTCAGTTTGAATGAGGCTTTGATTTGACGCACTGGAACTCCAAAATGCAGAAACAAAGCCAGTGCAAGCAGTGCTTGGCAGCCCCACAGAGGACACAGGCCAGAAAGGGTTTCCTGACCTCTGGGAGGCTGTTCCTCACTAACACAGGGGCATGAAAGGGAGCAGGAAAGGAAAGCATAGAGATCATCATCCAGATTTTAGTTAAGAAATCCAAATCCTCCCTAAGTCCCAAGGGTACAAAGAAAGCACAGAGTCTTTCTAGGTCACAGGGATGCTCAAAGCCTTTGGTGTGAGCTTGTCCACAAGCTTTACAGGGCAGTGCCCAGGCTTGTGGCAGCCTCTCCTCTCAGCACAGTAACACCCTTATTTTCATTATCTGACACACAGCACTTCCAAGGCCTTTCCTCTTCCATGGCTCCTTTCTACACCAAGGCATGGTTGCTATCAGCTCCTCTCTCTGTAATGGTCTATACACCTGGGTGATTAAACAAAATGTTCTCACAGAATCTTGGGGGTCATTTCATCCCACATCCCCTCCCTGCCCCACCCCAACACTGTATTTCCTCTGGCTGCAGCCCATGTGAGTTTTCCTCTGCTCCTCTTCCTGCTGTCCTTCACCACTGCTCATTTTAGAGCCTCTCACATCTGCCATGCAGCCTCCCAATGCAGGGCCTGCTTCCCATCACATCCCCTCTTCCCCTGACCTGCCCACAAGCACTGCAGATGTCTGCACAAGCACAGCAAAGCTGCATCAGTCACACCACGAGAGAATGGGCTGAGAGACACAGCAGAAGGAAAAAGAAAGGGAAATCATTTCAATCAAATTGTTACAGGTTGGTTTTGGTTTAAAAGGCAGCCTCTGAAAATATCTACATCAATTATAACTTAATCTCCTTAGTGATCATTTAAGAGTCCATCCAACTAAGGCAGTTTTTGCAATATACCTCAAAAAACTTCCTATGTGCAAAATTTCCCTCTATTTATGTACCCTGGTTCTAAATGCTGCTGCTCTATTGATTACTGTAATTCAGCTCTAATTGCACTTTTACAAAGCAGGATGAATAGATTACAGTTGAGCTAAGAGGAAGCCAAACATCAATTATTAATATAACAGAGCTGGCCTTTACCATGCCTGTATTATTTACCTTGGGGAGTTTAGGAACCTGCTGAATAATATTTATCCTTGTAAATTAACCACTTTAAAATATTTGTTTTCATTAAGAAAAGCAATCAGAGTAATGAAATATTCTTTCAGCAAATGCAAACAAGCCCTCAGTGTCTGCAATAACACATGCAAACCCAATGCCCTTTCTCAGAACAAGGTGTTTCAGGAAGCAGGTTTGTATTGCTCACCAGAACACAGAGGGCTGCAGATCTGCAGATTGGCTCAAAGGCAGCACAGGCTCTTTGGTCACTGTTTGAGTCACTGCTGTTATTTGCACAGCTGTTTTAGCCTCGACAGGGATCCAGAACCACACAGTTTCAGCAATGAGTAAAAGCTAATGGTAAAGCTGGTCTTTCCTCAGTGCTAATTTCTAAAAAAGGCTAATATAGCCAAGTCCTGTTTCCCAGTGCCATTCTGGCCAGCACTGTGACCCTGCACCAACCTCTGCTTTGCTGTCACTCCCTGTGGTTCCATGTCTTCCCGTGCACCTTCTGCTTCATTGCTCCAGCAATCTGCATTTCCATTAGCAGCAGTTAATATTGACAGTTTATACTCTAACCTTGTGGCCTATGGCTCTGGCTGATGATTTGGATAGATGGATTTTTTTTTCCCAAATATATATATTGCTAAGCAAGGAAATTTTTAAATTATTCCTCTGACCTTTGCCTCTTCTCTTTGGATATTTCACCTGCTCAAAGAACAGTCATCCCTTTTTACCACAAGTTTGATCACCTGCAGAATGATCTGGGTTACTGCAGAGCCTCCCTGGCCAAAGCACAAGGGCTGCCAGTTTCCAACCACATGCACAGACCCACCAAGATTTTCTCCTTCAGAGTGAATTTCCAGATTTTCCACAGGCAGATGGTACCACACACAATTCTTTTCCATTATTAACTGCTATTATGAAGGCAGCTCATGTGCTCCACATATTCTGTGGTTGTCCTGTAGGTAGAGGCAAATTTCCCCTGATGAATAAACAGTATGCTTAAAAGCTATTGTTTCTTGAATAAAAATATTCACCAAAGCTAATTCTGTAAATTTCCACTGTATCACAATCAAAAACTCACTGTACAATATTTAATTAGTTAGCCATTTGTAGCTAGGGCTGGAGGCATTCATCATCTTTCCAAAAACATGCACATCACCATCTGTAACATCCAGTCAGTATTTTGGCTCTGAATGAGATAAAACATTTAACACATTGGCAGCTAAAAGTTAGGTTCGCTACAGAAGCATCAAATGTGAATTCTGTTGTGCTGCTCCTTTGAGAGTACCCCAGCATTTGCCACTGTGGTACAGCCTCTAATCAAAAAGCCTGGAGGGAATCCAATGAAATCTGTGCCCAACATTCAACTGCAAGAGTGTTAATCCAGCTTTATTCTATATCTGATTAGATGAAATCAGCCCTTTCTACCCATTAGGCATCTTTCATCTGCTCCTGCAATATATGTTTTTATTTCTTTTCAATCCTTTGGAAATAATATCAGTGCAGTAGCAGTCTAGCAACTGCTAATCCCTGATAAAAACTTCAGGGCTAGATTGTTCCTCAGAAGAACAAGATACTTCTTGGATTTGCTCAGGAACTGATTAGAAAACCTTGGAGCAACACAACCCTTGGATGTGAGGAATGCCAAGGAGGAGCAAGGAGGGCTGGTGGCTCTGGTTTGATCAGATCCCTGTCCCCAGACCTGTCCCCCTTGTGGGGCTCCTGGCACCTCTGAGCCTCCCAGCTCCCCCATCCTGGCTGCTGGTTGCCCCACACAGCCCCACACTCCACCATTCTAAACACATTACAGGCACATTCCTGGAGCTGAGTATTCCCCTTAGCTCACTCCAGACTTAGAGTTTCCCACAATACAATCCCTACTGTGTGCCCAACACTCTGCTGCTTCCCGGGTGTGTGGTGTTGAATTTGGCTGTGCTAAAGCCCAGGGGAGCTGACCTGACCAGCCAGCAGCATCCTCTGTCCTCAGTATGCACCTTCCCTCTGGGGTCAACTGCAAATTGAATTGTTAGCAATTTTTAATTTTCTTCATTATTACCTGCAGAAATGCTGAATAAGATTATTTTTGATGCTGATTCATGAGAACACCCACTCATTGATTCCTTGTTGACAAGTATCTGTCATGGTCTGAGGGCCTGGCAGCTCTTACAGCACTTTCCCATTTTAACAATGCTGCACAGTGCTAGTTTTCCATTAGAACTCAAAACTTAAACCCATCACTCTCTCTGTATCAACCAATGCCCTCAAAAGTTTGGGATGGAGCATATTCACACATTTTTCTTTTATAGTCCTAGAGCCCTGAAATGTGTTACAATCCTACAGATTCTTCCAAACCAGTAATAAAAAATGAGCAAGCTCATCCAAAAAACTTCTCAAAAAAACTTCCCACAGTTCAGTGATGAACTCTACTCCTTAAACACCACAGAAATCACACAAGGGATCTAAATCAGGATAAAACTTTCCAGAAGGCTTCACTGGTTTAATGTCCAGCAAAGCACCTGATCAACAGCAATATTGAGCAGTGCCACAAATTTAAACAGCTGTGCAAGGTACTTTGGACATAAAGAATGAAAGCAGCTTTATCTGAGATGTTTCATTTTAAGCAGTGTAAGAACCATACATGAAATAAACACCAACAATTAGGACACATTAAAACAGAATTACTCTCTACCAGATTCACACAGTCACGCGTTCCCTTTTTCTTGCTATCCCCTCACATAAGATATCATTGACTTGATCCAGGCAAAAACTTTCACTGCAGTTTTCTCTTTTTTCCTATAAGCCTTGAAGTGTTAGACAAATGGATTTGTTCAGTGAAAGTTTTGTTTTCCTTCAAGAAACTGAGATGAAATGCACTTTAGTCTTAAACTCAAAAAAGACAAAACACCCAGTAGAATGCCCATGATCCTATTTAAAAACAAGGAACAAACAAACAAAAACACTACCAAAAACCCCCAAGAGACAGCTATTTCTGTTGGTGATACTCTACTGAGAAACTTTAAAGACATCTATGAATATTCACCTTTTCAAACAGTGCAAACCTTTTTTGCAACACACAAGTAGCAGCCTGTTATATCTAGACCAGATATAATTTTATTAATAGAAAATTTCTCCCTCCAAATGAAAGCCTCCCATGAATATTAATCTACATTCAAATAGGAATGCCTCTCATCTCAGAAAAGGATTCATGAACTTTAATGGCAACTTCAGACAATTTGATAGGCTTAGATTTCCCTCATGTAAACAGCTTTGCATTAGCATATGAATGTTATTATCCATGCTTTAACTTTGCCAGACACTGACCACTTTGTTGCATTTTTAATGGCTTACCTATGAGTTTTTTCATTAAACTTTTTTGATCTACTGTTAGCTTTGATGTCAGCTTGAGAAAGAATTCTGCCTGTTTGCATATCAGTGAGCTAAAAGTTACCTAGAAACACTTCACACCATCCCAAATTCCAGAAAAGGCCTTACACAGCTAGAATTGCTTCTCAGTTATAACACAGGTACCTGGGGAAAACACATTAAGCACCACAAAGGGTGCAGAGATATTTCAATCTGTACTGCATGTAACATCATTCTCATTCTTACTGCAGTTCAGGTTTGGGAAAAACTTGAATCCTTATTTCAAGGGGAAAAATGGTACTTGAACATGGGTTTTTCTAAATCCTGAGTGAATTCAAATTACATTTATAAATGTGGAACTCATAGAGAGGAGAGAGACAGAGATCCTCCTGATACCTTTAAACAACAAGAAACCTGATTAACATCTTCCTGTTATCTTTTCTGTAATAATGACCAACATGTGCCTGATACCTGAGTGATGAAAGGGATTTTTCCTGTATAGAGGAAAACTAAAATATGGTAATTATTAAGATTCCTGATGGATCTCTAGCACCAGAAGAGATTCTGCTCTTCAAGTTTCCTGTTTAAAGTGTCTATTAAAACTTTCCCTAGAAAGGGAAAAAGGGAAAATAGAGGAATAAAAGGATTCCTCCTTTCCAACTTGTTTAACTTTTATTTTCACCTTGGCTGATTCATCTAGAAAAGAGTAAATATGATTTATATATAAGAATATCATTGTAATGAATTGAAGACAAGGCTACAGTGGTCATCTTTCATCTAAACTGATGTGCACAGATGGATTATAACAAGGTCTATATTTTTACATGCTTGATAAAACATCTCTTTTATTCAGCATTTCCATCAGTTGCAGCTGATTCCTTGCTACTACGAATGGTGTATATTCTCATATAACCCTTTGTGCTACATTTCTTCAAGTCTCAGTTTAAGAAGTTAATGGAAGTGACTCTCTCCCACAACAAGAAATCCCACCTAGGAGACATAAGCAAATGGGTGCCACAGAAGGTTGAAATAATTAGACAATCCACCCTGATCCAGACAGGAAATTGCATGCATTGTTTTTACACATACTGAGATAGATGTAGCCCTGGAGCTTCCATGGATTAACTCAATTATTTGGCATCATCTGCTTATCAGTCTACTTGTGCCTGAATGAATTCCAGAGTAAAATAAAACACAAGGCACTTGCTATGTCAGTGGGCTGAGATCACTGATGTGACTGCTCCAATCCCTGATTTACAGAGTGCCAATGGGAATTGCCAGGGGAGTCAGGCTAATCATCAATTTTATCCTTTTTATCATTGTGCCCTAGAAAGGAACAAAACGCTCTGCAAGTAGCAAGAGGTGGATAAGCATTGAGAGTGATGTTCCTGTCCCACCCAGCCTCCCAGTGACACGCTGCTTCCAATTAAATGTGAGAGTTTACACCCTTCCAGAAGCAAGTCTAGAGCTGAATTGGGCTGGTTCCTATAGTGCCTTTGGCTAAGAGCCAGCTGCAGTCCTACAGAAGTTTTCACAGTTTCCTCTTCTGCTCAATATTCCTCAATTATTTTCACTGGTCTAAAGTCAATCTTCCAGGATGTAGATCACACATTTCCTTACTACCATTTTTCCATTGGTTACCTACCCATTCCCAGACTTTGTAAATATCTTTAAATCAGTAAAGTCAAGGTAAAACCTTGATGGAAATGCTGTTTTCCCCAATCAGCCCTGTGCATGTACCTGGGGAGATGCAGGATGTGCTCAGCTCTTGGAGCTGCCACCAGGCTTGGTTTAACTCCATCCCACCAAACTGTTGCACTCAATATTGTATTGACAATGGGAAGAGTGAAGCAGCTGAAAGCTGAAGTCTTCTACAGCGATTTTAATTAAGAGTCTGTCACCATCTGAATTATTATTGTTACTTTAGGAATTACATTGCAGCATAAATTATTATAATAAAGAAGCCTGGCAATTGTGATCTTAGCCAAAGTGCCTGAAAGAGGTTTCATTTGCATTGTGCCTTTTGGGCCACTGGGGAGAAAGAAATTCAAGGATTGCTTCCACTTGGAAGAGGAGCTGCCACGTTGCCAAAACTGCCCCAATTAACAGCTATTTACCTGTGGAGGCAGTAGATGCCCCATCCCTCCTCTGAAGCCCACAACATCCTTCCCCAGGCCTCTTCTACAGTTTCCCACCCACGTATTTATTCCCCTCCCGGGACTCATGTCCCCACACTTGCTCTGTCACTGCATCTCCAGCTCAGCAAGCTCCCCTCAGTTCGTGTTCTCTCTCACAAGCACACAACAGCAGAATGAAGCCCAAAGAAATCCTCCCACTTCCCGTGTGCACCCCAGGACAGCGTGTTTGAGACACGGGGAGTCCTGTCTTTGGGCTGGCTGTGGCAAATGTGTAGCCAGGTGATGTTATAAAACAGCACAATTAGCAGCTGTTCTAAGGGGGAAAGCAGCAGTTCTGAATCCACAACTGTACCTTATCAAACCCTGAGGAAAATCAAATAGGAGCCAATCTGAGTCTCAGCCAAAGGCTTTACCACGGGAGCGATGCTGGTGTGGTGGGATCCCTCTGCTGGGACCGGGCCCGGTGCACGGGCAAGGAGCTGCTTTGGGGGCTGTGGCAGGGCCCCTGACAGCCACGTCCCGGCACTGCCAAGGAGAGAGGAGCAGGTGGAGGCCCCGTTCCCACCCAGAGCACGGGGTGAGCTCCGGCACCCGCAGGAGCGCTCTGCATGCTGAGCACGGCATCCTCCGCCCAGCCAGCCACCCCAGCGCCACATCCCTGCCACCTCCGGGGCTGCTGCTTTACCCTCGGACAACTCTTAGGGACACAAAAGCACTAAGGGAAGGAGGATCAGCGCTGTCCCTGCTGGGAGCAGCCTCGCACTCGGGAAAGGGGAGCGATGACTGGAGCAGCTCCGTGGTGCTCAGGCTCCCCCTGCCTGCATCCACCGGCCTGCGGGAACAAGCCGGGATCATTCCTGCTGGATTCGGAACCTGCCTGCATCCACCGGGGTGCGGGAACCAGCCGGGATCAATTCCTGCTGGATTCGGAACCTGCATCCACCGGCCTGCGGGAACCAGCCGGGATCATTCCTGCTGGATTCAGAACCTGCATCCACCGGCCTGCGGGAACCAGCCGGGATCATTCCCGCTGGATTCAGAACCTGCATCCACCGGCCTGCGGGAACCAGCCGGGATCATTCCTGCTGGATTCGGAACCTGCTTCCACCGGCCTGCAGGAACCAGCCGGGATCATTCCTGCTGGATTCGGAACCTGCATCCACCGGGGTGCGGGAACCAGCCGGGATCATTCCTGCTGGATTCGGAACCTGCATCCACCAGGGTGCGGGAACCAGCCAGGATCAATTCCTGCTGGATTCGGAACCTGCCTGCAGGAAACAGACGGGGGATTTTTTTTCCTGCTTAATTCAGAACCTTCTTGGACCTCTGGGCTGAGATCCCTTTCCCTTCGCACCCAGAACCACATCTGTTTAATTTACAATCGCGTGTCTCTTGACTGATGGGATGCAGGTGTGGCTCGTTTCTCAGCAGAGGGATGCGATGTTTTTGCTGTGTCCCCAAGGCCAACCAAAACTACAACAGCAAATATCTGAGCATAATAGAAAAATCCCACTCTAAATGAGAGAGAAATAATCTTGGTGGTGGGTTAAGCAGAGTTGAGTGACTCTCAAATGTGGAAGATTAAATATAGTTTCAAGAGAATTGAAGATTTTTAAATTTTGTTATTTAGAGCTTCATTATCTTTTTTGCCAAGCTGCACTTAATTATACAACTTTTCTAATTTTCAGTATGATTTTAAAGCCCATTTTGGGATAAATCCTTAAAAAACTGCACTTCAAGTTGCAGCATTTAATTCTAAATAGTCAGCAATGCAGCCTTCAGAAATACAAAGCTCTTGGGGGAAAAAATATCACTGCCTTAGGCTAGGGCCAGAGTTTCACTCCTGCTTGCAAAAGTAAAATGATTTACATCATTTCTCTCAGACTGTCATAGCATGTCAGGATGTGGAGAGCATTAGAGTGGACTCATTTCATTATTAAGTTTTATATATATACACACAGACACATATATATAAAAAGCTGGAATCTTACTGTATCTTTTTGCCAAGAAATAACAGCTTAAACAATTTGTTATTTTTATATGTTTACCCAGGCTTCACCTTAGACCATTCATTGTCTGAAAAACAATCTGTTAACATTTAAGACACCCAGGGTCTGCCCTGCATTGCTGGGGTTTCATTCCAAAAGCAGCATTGTGTGTTTGGTGGAAAGCAAATAAAACATGTCTGCACAGCTGATGTCATCCTTCTCTGGTGTGGGTCTGCACAGTTCACACACACACACCACCACCATCACTCACAGCTCTCACCACAAAATAGATCTGGCAAGAAAAGCCTAAAGCTCATTTAGGAAAAATTGGGCAAATCTTCACCTTTCACAGCTGGGCCTCATCCAGCAGATCTGATTAACTGGTCTGGCAGCCACTCTACCAGAAAGCCACAGCACAGTGTAACACAGTGCTGCTCCACAGCTTTATCTTAATTGCAAATCATGAGGTTATTTACAGGTACTCACAAAGTGATAGATACTCTTAGTCCTCAGTTCAGAATCTCTTTAAAGGAGCATTAAAATAATGGCCATTCTCTCCCCTACAAGCAGATCCAGGCTCTGTGAAGCCCCCAGGAGTGGAATTCACCCGGTGTCAAGGACCTTCATTGAGGCTCTCAGGCACAAAAGGGTGCCAAAGTCTTGTACTTCCACCAAGCAATATTTCCAAGGCAGTACCTTAGTCTGCAGTTTCAGAGGTATATCCCTGCTCAATGCTACTCTCAAAATTTTTCTCAAACCACATTATTTATGTGGGCAAATGTTCTGGTTTGCTTCTGCTCCTCACACAAGGGACAGCTACATTTGAACAGCACTTCAAATTACTCCATGTATGCCTTGTACATACAATATGGCACCTTGAGTAAGTTTTTTTTTCATAGTCTCATATTTAAAATATAATAAAGATAATCCCAAGGTATAGGATTTGCACTCAGGTTTGTGAGGCCTGGGTCACCATACTTATAGAATTTAAGAAAAAATAAAATCCCAAACTAGAAAACTGTGCTTTAAGCAGTCTTGTTCCTTGTTTTCTATCCAAGACCTTGAAATATAAATAGCACCAGAGTAAACCAGGCACTGAAACATGCACTAACTCTTTCTGCAGGCATAAAGAAAAGTGACTCATTTGTGACAGGTATATCCATTTGATCATGTTCTGAAAGTGTTCAGAACATTCATCCCTGGGAGACAAAGCATCCTGCTAGGGCTGAGGGCTGTCATATTTTATGCAACTCATGCCTTTAGTGAATCAAGATTATTACATCCACCAATATAAGCCTAAAGGGGAATTACAGTAGAGAATTAGACTGCAAATTTTCTCATTATAAGGAAGTTGAGAATTTTGGTCTGGACGCAGAATCTTCCCCTAAGCTATGAGGCATTCACACAGAGCTCCCTANGGGATCATTCCTGCTGGATTCAGAACCTGCATCCACCGGGGTGCAGGAACCAGCCGGGGGATTTTTTTTTCCTGCTTGATTCAGAACCTTCTCGGACCTCTAGGCTGAGATCCCTTTCCCTTCGCATCCAGAACCACATTTGTTTAATTTACAAACGCGTGTCTCTTGGCTGATGGGATGCAGGTGTGGCTCGTTTCTCAGCAGAGGGATGTGATGTTTTTGCTGTGTCCCCAAGGCCAACCAAAACTACAACAGCAAATATCTGAGCATAATAGAAAAATCCCACTCTAAATGAGAGAGAAATAATCTTGGTGGTGGGTTAAGCAGAGTTGAGTGACTCTCAAATGTGGAAGATTAAATATAGTTTCAAGAGAATTGAAGATTTTTAAATTTTGTTATTTAGAGCTTCATTATCTTTTTTGCCAAGCTGCACTTAATTATACAACTTTTCTAATTTTCAGTATGATTTTAAAGCCCATTTTGGGATAAATCCTTAAAAAACTGCACTTCAAGTTGCAGCATTTAATTCTAAATAGTCAGCAATGCAGCCTTCAGAAATACAAAGCTCTTGGGGGAAAAAATATCACTGCCTTAGGCTAGGGCCAGAGTTTCACTCCTGCTTGCAAAAGTAAAATGATTTACATCATTTCTCTCAGACTGTCATAGCATGTCAGGATGTGGAGAGCATTAGAGTGGACTCATTTCATTATTAAGTTTTATATATATACACAAAGACACATATATATAAAAAGCTGGAATCTTACTGTATCTTTTTGCCAAGAAATAACAGCTTAAACAATTTGTTATTTTTATATGTTTACCCAGGCTTCACCTTAGACCATTCATTGTCTGAAAAACAATCTGTTAACATTTAAGACACCCAGGGTCTGCCCTGCATTGCTGGGGTTTCATTCCAAAAGCAGCATTATGTGTTGGGTGGAAAGCAAATAAAACATGTTTGCACAGCTGATGTCATCCTTCTCTGGTGTGGGTCTGCACAGTTCACACACACACACCACCACCATCACTCACAGCTCTCACCACAAAATAGATCTGGCAAGAAAAGCCTAAAGCTCATTTAGGAAAAATTGGGCAAATCTTCACCTTTCACAGCTGGGCCTCATCCAGCAGATCTGATTAACTGGTCTGGCAGCCACTCTACCAGAAAGCCACAGCACAGTGTAACACAGTGCTGCTCCACAGCTTTATCTTAATTGCAAATCATGAGGTTATTTACAGGTACTCACAAAGTGATAGATACTCTTAGTCCTCAGTTCAGAATCTCTTTAAAGGAGCATTAAAATAATGGCCATTCTCTCCCCTACAAGCAGATCCAGGCTCTGTGAAGCCCCCAGGAGTGGAATTCACCCAGTGTCAAGGACCTTCATTGAGGCTCTCAGGCACAAAAGGGTGCCAAAGTCTTGTACTTCCACCAAGCAATATTTCCAAGGCAGTACCTTAGTCTGCAGTTTCAGAGGTATATCCCTGCTCAATGCTACTCTCAAAATTTTTCTCAAACCACATTATTTATGTGGGCAAATGTTCTGGTTTGCTTCTGCTCCTCACACAAGGGACAGCTACATTTGAACAGCACTTCAAATTACTCCATGTATGCCTTGTACATACAATATGGCACCTTGAGTAAGTTTTTTTTTCATAGTCTCATATTTAAAATATAATAAAGATAATCCCAAGGTATAGGATTTGCACTCAGGTTTGTGAGGCCTGGGTCACCATACTTATAGAATTTAAGAAAAAATAAAATCCCAAACTAGAAAACTGTGCTTTAAGCAGTCTTGTTCCTTGTTTTCTATCCAAGACCTTGAAATATAAATAGCACCAGAGTAAACCAGGCACTGAAACATGCACTAACTCTTTCTGCAGGCATAAAGAAAAGTGACTCATTTGTGACAGGTATATCCATTTGATCATGTTCTGAAAGTGTTCAGAACATTCATCCCTGGGAGACAAAGCATCCTGCTAGGGCTGAGGGCTGTCATATTTTATGCAACTCATGCCTTTAGTGAATCAAGATTATTACATCCACCAATATAAGCCTAAAGGGGAATTACAGTAGAGAATTAGACTGCAAATTTTCTCATTATAAGGAAGTTGAGAATTTTGGTCTGGACGCAGAATCTTCCCCTAAGCTATGAGGCATTCACACAGAGCTCCCTAGTAAAGCATTCTCTGCTACACATCTGTTACATACTTCATTGCAGAGTTTTCTGAAACTCAAGTTCCATGAGACTTCCCCAGAAATGCTCATTTTCACATCCCTCACTCCACACCACATAAGAGCAGCATCACAAGTTAACACATCTAATAAATCCTTTGTACAGGAAAAGACAGACCAAGAGGACAGTACAAAATAAAGAGCAGCAGCAATATGTTACCCAGTCCTGGTTCCCAAAACAGAAACTAGAAACTCCCAGTTCCCAAAACATCAGAGCTATTTGATCTCTAAAGAAGGAGAGAAAGGATTCTAACTCAGCCCTGTGTTCAGCAGCATTTCTGTCACAGGCTCAGCAGGCATTCCTGCAAGGCTCAGCTGGACTCATGCTGAGCAGCAGGAGGGGAACACATGGAAGGAATGTTACTGCTGTGCTGCACCTCTAAGCTCATCAGATTCTTTCTCAGTACCAAGTCATATATAACAAACTTTGCCTGGGTTTACCGATCTACCTAATCCATATTTGCATCTCCTGATAAATCCCAGTGTTACAGTGAACCCTGTCAGACCCATTACAAGCACCACATCATGGGCCTCTCTTCCCCACCCTGGCTCAGGGAGGGAGCTGCAGCCTTGGCAGGGCTCAGCACAGCCCTTCAGCCTCAGCACTCCCCTCTGGAGCTGCACCAGCACCTCCTCCTCCCAGCAGCAGCTGCCTTCTACTTGAGGGCACAGCTGAGGAGTCAGAACAGGCTTTTTCGTGTGCCTGTCCCTTCTTCATTATTTGGGCTCATGAAACATTTCAGAAGGAAGGGGCTGGTTCTGCTCAGAGAAACACTGGTTTCAGAATCCCTCAAGAAACCAGCAGAGATTTGATGCCACATCTATCCCTCCTGCCCTCAGCTCTCCCAGTTCTTCATGTGGAGTCACAAGCCAGCCCACATAACTGCATGAATTCCAACAGTTTTCATTAAAATATCCAGCTTCTAGCTCCCTTTGGGAGTTCACTTTTCTTCCCCTGCCCTGTCCACTGCTCTCCACGCTCTCCTGCCACCCCTATGGGCTTGTAACTCCTTCAGAGGGCAGGGGTCAGATGTGGCAGTGGTGTCTCTTTACCAACACTTAACAATGCTGCATAAACACTTGGGAAAATGTGGAAGAGGTGTTTACAGTAGCTGCATTTCATAAGAGAGATTTATAGGCCTATTAAAAATTATTAGGCTTTACTTCTTCAGAGACAAAGCTGCTTTCATAAACTGCTCTCAACAATTTCATATCCAGAGTCTGCAGGATGCTTATTATCACATTTTTAAAGTGCCATATTTCCTTCATCATTAGGGGGTTTTTTTGTTTTGTTTAAAACAGCAATTCCCTGATTCTTCTGACCTAGCAATTCAGTTTAAAAATATACATTACACTTATGGCATGGATGGACAGCATGACTGCAGGCACTGCTGTGAGTTATGCTGAGAAATGCTCCCAAGTGTCCAAATAACTCAAATGTGCATGTTTCAATTGCTGATATATTTTGATTGGATTCAGGGACCTGGGAAAAGACAGGGGAAGTCTTTACACCTAAGCATGGCAAGCATGGAGGCAGGACAATGAAAATGTCTCTTTCATTTTGGATACAGCACCTGATCTCACCCTTCCACCCTCTCATTCACAAAGAAACAGAAGCCTCAGTCCCATCCTTTCCTACCTATGAAGGCAATGATTCCTTCCTTTATCATCCATATATCCATTCCCCATGGCTACAAGGAGAAAACAGGACCATAATCCTACATTTTGCTGCAGTTTATTAGGCTAATAAAACCATTTGCATACATACTTTTCTTGGGATTCAAATTAGGAAATAATTCCTGCTCTAATACTTGAGCTATAGATGATACAGCTGGGGGAAAAAAAAAGGTTAAATTCAGGAGTAGTTTCATTTCAATCTATACAATAATAAATAAATAAATCAGTATTTTCAGAATTTTGAGCTTATTATTAAGATAGAAAATGCTCTGCCCCCCAAGTTTCATTTGGGTTTTCTTGGGAGAAAATTTATATCAGAACTTTCTCAGCATACAAAGACCTTTGAAATGGGCTTTTTCTCTGTTTACAGAGGCAATCCTTTGTGTGATAGTCATTTTGAACAACAACAAAAAATGACAATAAAAATGTATCTGGCTGGAATCTATTACCTGCTTCCTGTTATAAATAATAACAAATCACAGGACTATGATTCTGTGCTACAATTGCCAAAAAAAGGATTATTCTCATTTCTCAGGAGGATACCAAAGCTCTGTGTTTGCAGTCAGGGCATTTTCAAAGATTCCTGTCCATCACATCCCTGGAGTCTGCAGTTCTGGTCAGGGACTCCAGGTTATAGACAGCACTTCCAGTCAAATTGTGTTAATAATTAAACACAAGGCTGTACAGAAGCAACCATCATCATTTGCATGCTAAAACAGGTAAAATCTCAGTGGTAAATCACAATGACAAAAAGTGGTTTATTCAGGTTAACCCTAGTTAAATCATATAAATGTTTCAATATATGCCAGATGTCTTTTTTACAGAAAAGATGAACGTGCCCTGAATAGGAGAAGACTGATTTCTCACCTAGCTGAAGCCATTCACAAGAGGGGACAAAATTCCAAGCTGGCAGGTAAGAGACCAAACAACTTGAAGTTTTCCTTCAGACTTTGGTGGCCCTCACTGTGCAGTACAACCCAGTAACACAATCTGGCAACACCAGCAAGTCATCACTGACCAGGAAAGAAAACAAAAACCAACACTAGCACAAATTATCTGCTGTTTGCTAAAACAGGAAAGGTGTGCAAAACAAAATGTTGCAATACTCCAGAGCAGTGGAGTTTGTAAGCTGAATGACAATGACTTTCGAGATCTTTGCTTAAAAACTACTGGGTGGGACCAATTCCTTAATTTTTATGGAGCTTAATACTACTCAAAACTTCATGAAGTAGGGCATCCTTCTTTACTGCACCATCTATTATTTCCAGTGCTAATCTGCTGGAAGGAAATGATCAGCCTGAGATTATCTAATGTGTACCCAGCTTCCTGAGCAATTCTGGTTTTCCTCTAAATACAAAGGAAAATAAATTTGTCTGGAAAAGTACTCCTGTGTGTAGGGAATACAAGAACAAACTCCTTTTTCCCTAATTAGCTACCCTGGAATGGTTTAGCATCAATGATGAAAGTGGCATGACTCAAAGGAATAATTATTTTTATGGGTACAAACACTCTGCAATCAGGACTGGAGCCCATATAATTATTCCCAGTAAGTTCATTGAGCAGATATGGAGTTTCTCACATGTATGATTCCAATGTACAAACCCACACTTGTATTATTATTATTATTATTATTATTATTATTATTGTTACTTTAAGCACTGTAGACATAAAAACTTGGGAGCTGTTCTGAGCTGTGGAAAGCAGACTGCAAACTCTGAGATCAAGCTGGGCAACAGAGAGAGCTGTGATCACTGAGGGCTGTCATGAAATTAAAATACAAAGTCAGGAGAACAAAATAAAGCAATACTTTATTTTGCACAGGATTTGGATACTTTCATGAAAACAACCTAAAATACCATCTAGAGTTTTAGAGAATGTGGAAAATGAGATAGGAAAAAAATAACTGCCTTAATGTCAAGGATCAATCACTAAATTCTAAAGACCTCTGATGACATAAATGCAAGGCAAAGTGACACCTATGCCAATACTGTCCTCATGCATGGACATGAAGAATGCACAACATGTCAAATATTACCAACTAATGCTTCAGAGCAGCTCCAGAAATGTGCAGCTTTATTCTTCTCCCTGCTAAAACAGTTTCATTTATACCCACTTCTCTGCACAGCTGCAGCAGGTGCTTTTAGGGCATACGTTGGACCTTTGGATACAAGCTTTAATTTACAGTTATTGGCACAACTGCTGTTTTCCTCAGCCAACTAACAGTAAAAGACAGGGAGGCATCAACTTTTCAGATGCCAGTGTTCTCACAAGCACAGGCAGTGTCCTCACAGCAGCACATACCAACAATATCAACCAACCCATCCTGAGCAATAATTATCTGCAGCCAAAACTGAAGCACATAACAGAATTAAACATTTCATTTCACTGAAAAAGGAAGGGTGGCTAAGAAAATCCCCTGTGGGTGTAAATGATGAACTGCCCAGAAACACAGCACCCACAACAGCCTCTGCAGACAAACACAGCATGAAAACATGGAGCAGAAGATAAGTTTTAACTAAGACAAGTTTTTACTATTTTCCCTCCATTTCATGGTCAAGAGGCAGCACACCAGGGATGTATTTCTGATGGATTCACAAAAAGTCCATGCTTACAGGGCTTTGGACTACAACTTAAATAAGTCAAGCAACAATAGTTAATTGTTAAGAAACCAAATCATCTAAGCTCAGGCCAAATGTGTTGAGACCTTGGAGATGTCACAAAACACCCCTAATGCCCCAGGATAACATCACTACACAGGTAAGGCTTGAGCAGAATCCATGCAGGGCTTAAAAACAATCTGTGCACCCCCACAAGGAGGGACAGGAGCACGATGAGAAGATGCTGCCTTGTGTTTCTTTAAGCACTGTGTGGTTTTGTTTCACCTCGCTTTTATCCTAAACAATCTTTTTGTTGTCTAGTACCTTCTGAGATGAGTGATCAAAATCTTGGCATAGCACTTGGTGAGTAACATTGCCCTCTCTGTTTGCCATGATTTCTCCCACAGGAATTACAACAACAGCTAAAGACATGGAGGGGGAATTTGTGAAACACACTACAGATCTTCCTTTTTCTTTCTGAAAAAGTAGTCTTTATACAATATAATCTCATATTAATACTGATATGGCATCCCTAAAAATTACAACAGATAATTAGATCATGGACACCTTCAACAGCAGGACAATTATTTTTACATTGTCTGCAGCTAGTAGCTAAGAATAGCAGATAAGCTATTTCTAGACAAGTCTAATAAGATTGTGGCTTTATCTGAGCCCAGAGATATCCTCTTTCCCTGAAGTTGCTCAGAACTCAAGACCTCAAGATGCATGTGTTAGAACCTTTTCATAAATCCAGTTATGAAAAGTAAAGTCATTTTAACGGCAGCCAAGTGAGACTGGCAATGCCAGCATTTCAAGGTAATGTCTGAATACACTGAAAGCTTTGTCACTTGGGTCTCTGAAAAACTAGCAAATAGATACATTTTCTTAATTACTCCATCTTCCAGTCAAATTTCATCAGTGCATTAGAAGTTTTCCCAAGCAAAGTCTTTGCAATCTAAAATGACTCCCTAATTCCACACTTCAGTAGCTGGGCATGGTGCTGAGCCATAGGGGATGTTCATGGCTGTGTCAAAAGCTCAGCCCAAACTCAGAGGTTGTATCCCATGAGATTCTTCCAAGCAAATCCCTGAACAGGCCAGAATCCTGCTGTTTGTCTTTGAATCCTGAACAGTCAATTCACAGTCACTGCAGCCAAAATTGCCCCCAAATTTCATTCATATCTTCATAAAACAAAAAAAACTCTTCAAATATTTCATTCTGATGGTGCTACCCTCCACCTTTACACTGTAAATGATGCCACAGCATATTTAATAAGATTTTTAAATTACCTATTAAGCACAGAGCTTGTCAAAGTTCCTTGAAGTTATTAAAAAATAATTCCAAGTCACCTCTTTTTTCAGACCATTTAGATATCAGAGAAATAGCATTTTCTAAAGAAAACAAAACAAAACAAAACTCTTATCAGGATTTTTCTTAAAAAGTTCTCTCGTTGGCCTTGAAAAATAGAACAGTGCTGGGCTATAAGAGCAGGGCCAGAGAAAAAACACATCTTCCAGGGCAGGTTCCTATGCACAAACCAGACCTTGCTCACAACCAGCTGCATTGCCTACTGGTATTTCTTTCAGAAAACACAATTATTCATGCTCTAACTAGACCAAGAAGCACCCCTCTAAAAATGCAAAGTTATTTTTTATCAAGTTTTGTTTCATGTTCCCGAAGAGCCCAGCAGCAAA
Source organism: Alaudala cheleensis (assembly GCA_013398995.1). Taxonomy (NCBI): domain Eukaryota; kingdom Metazoa; phylum Chordata; class Aves; order Passeriformes; family Alaudidae; genus Alaudala; species Alaudala cheleensis. Next base: position 113,977 of record VWYE01012404.1, read on the forward strand.
TATCTTGCCCAGGGACCAAACATGGAACAGTGATGGCAGGTTTTGTTTGCATGGAGCTCATCAGCTTCACCCTGCTGTGCAGGGGCTTCAAACCATTATTTTAAAATTTAATTTGAAATTATCAAGTTGCCATCAAAGTCATTTTCCATGGGTATACACAGCTCCACACCAGGATAGTGTCCAATGGGGAGAACTCGCATCGGGCAGCACTGGTTTCCTCTCCTGAGCCCGCCAGGCCAGGTCACTGTGCAGCTCTCAGAGCAGGGGCACAGGGGACCCTGCTGCCCCCTGGGGCACCCAGGGCACTGAGAGCCTCCATCAAATATTGCTGTAAACCAGAGACACAGAGTATGGTGCTGAGGAGAGGAAAATGGGGAAGCGACAGGAGCCACAGGCTCCAGTGGCTGCTCCGTTGTCCTGGGGTGACTTTATGATGCTTGTATCCCCAAATTGTCTGTTCTGTCTGTGTTAGATGTTGTGTTCTGTAGCTTTAAGACTGGTTCTAAGAGCAAAGGGGGAGAAAAGAGAAGCAGGAGTTTGTTTTCAGAAAAGCAGCTCACTCCTACACATTCCAGCTCCTGACTGTTTGTCTGCAGCACGGACAGGTGGCGGGACAGAGATCTCCTTTGCTTTTAGGTAGTGTTAGCTAGCCAGGGCAGAGAAGTTCCCTG
>VWYE01012405.1:22158-44511 GCA_013398995.1 Alaudala cheleensis
GAGATGTTCCAGCAGAAGTTTATTCCAGCATGCTGAAGGGATCAGGGGCAGAAGGCACAGACCATGTGGTGCTCAGGGGTCCAGCAGGGGGTCAGTGGGCAGTGACCTGGCACAGGGGCAGTACAAAGGGCAGCAGCCTATAGAGGGGATGAGAGATGAACAGTTGGGGTGGGCAGGGTTAGGTGACCAATGAGGGAAGCAATTTAGGATAAATTGGCAGTGGTTTTACAAGGCACCATGAGGGAAGTCTTCTCTATCAGTCTAGACAGAGCACTCTGTGGTAAATCCTTCTGGGGCAAAGCCTGGAAGTTTCTCTGAGGGGATTTTTAGGGCTCCCACACTGAAGTTGTGGTTGCCAGAGAATCTCCTTTCCAAGCTGCTGACTGTGTTTCTCCTTCTCGCCCCAATTTAGGTCTGGATTGTTCTGTCTGCCATCCTCCTTCCCCAAGCACGAGGACCCTCCTGCGGGCGCCTGCGCCAATGGAGCCGCCGAGAGCGAGGGTGGCGCTCAGGGCGAGCTGGAGCCATGGTCCACCGGCCACCAGCCTGCTGGCCACCAGCCCTCCAGCCACCAGCCCTCCAGCCATCAGCCCTCCAGCCATCAGCCCACCGACCATCAGCCCACTGCCCATCAGCCCTCCGGCCCCCCGGCCGCCGAGGGCGGTGCTGAGGAGCCGCTGCCGCCGCTGCTGCCGGCGCCGGGCAGTGCCCCGCCGTTCCCACCGTACTTCGAGGGAGCCCCGTTCCCGCGGCCGCTGTGGCTCCGGCACACGTACCAGCAGTGGGTGCCGCAGCCGCCGCCCCGCGGCCTCAAGAGGACCAGGAGGCGGCTGTCGCGCAACAGGGACCCGGGCAGGCTGATCCTCAGCACCATCCGGCTGCGGCCCCGCCGCGTGCTCTGCGAGAAGTGCAAGAACACGCTGAGCCCCGAGGACGCCGGCGCCCCCCGGCAGAGCGCCAAGGGCAGGAGGAGGCTGAGCGTGCAGGACAAGGAGCAGAAGAAGCAGCACAGCGACGCCGACTGCGCCGAGAAAAGGAACAAGAGGGAGAAGAGGGAGGAGGAGAAGTTTTCCGGGGAGCTGGTGCATCGGACGCCCGTTATCAAAATATCCTACAGCACTCCGCAAGGGAAGGGCGAGGTGGTGAAAATCCCTTCCCGGGTTCACGGCTCGGTCAAACCCTTCTGTCCGGAGCCGGTGCTGCAGAACGGGGCCGGGGACCAAGAGGAGAGCGGGGACTCTGAGCGCTGCCGACAAACCAAATGTCTCATGGACAAGTCAGCAGGCAGCCAGCTCGCCTCCATTCCAAAGCTGAAGCTCACACGGCCAGTGCATTCCAGCGTGGATGTGCCACCCCCAAAGATACGGCTGAAGCCCCACCGCATCAACGACGGTCAGAGTGTTTCAATTTACAAGGCAGAACTGATTGATGAAATCAACGTCCTCCAGAACAGCAGGGAACCCACCCCCGGGGCCTTTTACAGCGACGAGCCCCCTGACAGGAGTCTGGCTGAGATGTCTTCAGGCAGCTCGGGTGAAGATGATGACTTCAAAAGGTTTCCCCAGGGTAAAGATGGACACGATAACTTGGCTTTCCTCATGAACTACCGGAAAAGAAAAGCAGATTCTTCCAGTTTATCGGTGTGTAGCAACGACAGCCTAGATGAATCCAAGTCTTCTAGTTCAGAAGTGACATCACCAGAACTGTGTGACTTTTTGCCTGGTGATGATGCCTCCGTCTCTTCATCTTCAAAAGATGAGCGTAAAATGGTGCCGCCGCTGACGGTCAGGCTGCACACCCAGAGCGTGTCCAGGTGTGTCACAGAAGATGGCAGGACTGTTTCCGNGCCACCAGCCTGCTGGCCACCAGCCCTCCAGCCACCAGCCCTCCAGCCATCAGCCCTCCAGCCATCAGCCCACCGACCATCAGCCCACTGCCCATCAGCCCTCCGGCCCCCCGGCCGCCGAGGGCGGTGCTGAGGAGCCGCTGCCGCCGCTGCTGCCGGCGCCGGGCAGTGCCCCGCCGTTCCCACCGTACTTCGAGGGAGCCCCGTTCCCGCGGCCGCTGTGGCTCCGGCACACGTACCAGCAGTGGGTGCCGCAGCCGCCGCCCCGCGGCCTCAAGAGGACCAGGAGGCGGCTGTCGCGCAACAGGGACCCGGGCAGGCTGATCCTCAGCACCATCCGGCTGCGGCCCCGCCGCGTGCTCTGCGAGAAGTGCAAGAACACGCTGAGCCCCGAGGACGCCGGCGCCCCCCGGCAGAGCGCCAAGGGCAGGAGGAGGCTGAGCGTGCAGGACAAGGAGCAGAAGAAGCAGCACAGCGACGCCGACTGCGCCGAGAAAAGGAACAAGAGGGAGAAGAGGGAGGAGGAGAAGTTTTCCGGGGAGCTGGTGCATCGGACGCCCGTTATCAAAATATCCTACAGCACTCCGCAAGGGAAGGGCGAGGTGGTGAAAATCCCTTCCCGGGTTCACGGCTCGGTCAAACCCTTCTGTCCCGAGCCGGTGCTGCAGAACGGGGCCGGGGACCAAGAGGAGAGCGGGGACTCTGAGCGCTGCCGACAAACCAAATGTCTCATGGACAAGTCAGCAGGCAGCCAGCTCGCCTCCATTCCAAAGCTGAAGCTCACACGGCCAGTGCATTCCAGCGTGGATGTGCCACCCCCAAAGATACGGCTGAAGCCCCACCGCATCAACGACGGTCAGAGTGTTTCAATTTACAAGGCAGAACTGATTGATGAAATCAACGTCCTCCAGAACAGCAGGGAACCCACCCCCGGGGCCTTTTACAGCGACGAGCCCCCTGACAGGAGTCTGGCTGAGATGTCTTCAGGCAGCTCGGGTGAAGATGATGACTTCAAAAGGTTTCCCCAGGGTAAAGATGGACACGATAACTTGGCTTTCCTCATGAACTACCGGAAAAGAAAAGCAGATTCTTCCAGTTTATCGGTGTGTAGCAACGACAGCCTAGATGAATCCAAGTCTTCTAGTTCAGAAGTGACATCACCAGAACTGTGTGACTTTTTGCCTGGTGATGATGCCTCCGTCTCTTCATCTTCAAAAGATGAGCGTAAAATGGTGCCGCCGCTGACGGTCAGGCTGCACACCCAGAGCGTGTCCAGGTGTGTCACAGAAGATGGCAGGACTGTTTCCGTGGGGGACATTGTCTGGGGTAAGATTCACGGCTTTCCCTGGTGGCCGGCACGTGTTCTGGACATAAACCTCAGTCAGAAGGAGAACGGGGAGCCTTCGTGGCGGGAAGCTAAAGTGTCGTGGTTTGGTTCCCCCACCACTTCGTTCCTGTCCGTGTCAAAACTCTCCCCGTTCTCGGAGTTTTTCAAAGTGAGGTTTAACCGCAAGAAGAAGGGGATGTACCGCAAAGCCATCACGGAGGCGGCCAGGGCAGTGGAGCACCTGACTCCAGAGATACGAGATCTCTTAACTCAGTTTGAGACATAGCTCTGCCTCCAGTATCAGGTGAGTGACTGCCAGACTAAAGCTTGCCATGAAAAGCCTCCTGGTGCTTTTTAAATCTGTATTCCATTATCTGTTTGCATTTGTTTCTCCATTAAATCTGAGATTAACAAGTGTGAAACCTCAGTGCTGGGCTGTTAGTTGGTGGGGTCATTTCAGAGGTGGTGAGAAGCTCTAATTCCAGACTCTTTTGGGGACTGTGGGGATTGGAGCCCCTATTCCAAAGGGAAGTGCAGGCCAGGCAGGATGCTGTGAGGAGGCAGCACAGTTCATTCAGAGAGCTGATAAACCTGTAGCTGTGTGCCTGGAAGACCAACAGCTCCTAAGCTTTCAGTTTCCTTGGGTCACAGAACTAAAACTCACTGGAATTAAGATGACATTTGTCATATGGATGTGTTGGTGCCCAGCAGTTACCTGTAACAGTCCAGGGCCCCTGGGGCCTTTGCTCCCTCTGATCCCTCTGGTTTGGATTTCTTATGAAGGCCCTTTATGGCTCCTCAGAATGATTGTACCAAAACTGTCTTTGGGAAACAGCATTTCAGTATCTCTCCCAGTACCTGAGGTTTGGTTTGTACCTCAATTTTCAGTGTTTCTGTGGGGAATGGCCTGGATCAAATTAAATTCCTTTGGGTTTCACCTCTGTGTGAGGACATTAGGTGGGAATGGAAATGTGAGAATTGATTCTTTGTGATGAATGGGGATGGATTTTCCTTTCTCATCACAATCTGCCTGGGATGAAGATTTGGTACCTAAAAATACAGGATGTGGCATGACTGGGAATAGAAGTCCATGGGAAAATCCAGTGGCTTGGATAAAACCTGGAATCATTTCACAACCTTTCAAGTCACACTGTCCAGACAAGCCCTCAGCTGTGATGGTGTTAGACAAGGGCAGGGATTAACTTTTTGTCCAAAACCAGAGATATCACTAGGAAGAGCCTGGTGTCACAGGCCATGCTTTGTGCAGTGTGGTGCCTTATGCTGTCCCCTGAATGCTCTGCTCTGTTCATGCGTGGAGGATTCTGTGTGAGGAAGCCAGTGCTGCTCCTCTGGACTCTTCTTTAGCTGAACTGTCATAATGCAGTGGGACTGGGACAGGCAGTGCTCATGCAATCCTGATGGGAAAAGGGGATTTTTTCATACCCTCTGTCACAGGACTTCACCCCTTGCTTGAGTGTGATGAAGGACTTTGCTTGGGTTGTGACTCCACCTCAGCAAGCCTGGCTGGAGTAAAGAAGCAGAGCATGACATGTTCATGCAGTGTGCTCAGGGTGTCTGCACAACTGCAGCAGCAACAGCTCAGCTTCCTCCTTGATCTTGCCCACAGAACTGCTGCTTAACTCTGCCTAAAGACTTCATTATATCAAGAGTGTTTGGATTGGGCCCAAATTCCTATTAGCTAGATCAGGAGTATAAATAAACCTGCTGCCCAGAATGTACTGTCCTTGCCAGTGGGAGAGTCCTGGCCAATCCATGGCTCCTGTCTGGACAGTGCTCTGGTTATAAGAGCAGCAAACTTCATCCTCTGAGCTGTCTCCAGTGTGTGTGAGCAGTTTGGGACCGAGGTGATGGATGTCACCATCATTCCTGACATGTGTCCTTGCCCCTGTGTGTCGTGGGTGTGCTGGCACGGCCCAGCTGAGGAGAAGGGACAGCAGCCCCCAGTGCCTCAGGTCAGACAGGCTGTGCCAGTGCCTGGCAGGCCCTGGGAGCAGGAAGCTGTGGCCCAGAGGGGTCCCTGACCCAGAGCTGGCAGTCAGGGTGGCAGGATGCTCACCCCACACACCTCATCCTGGAGCTCTGGCCAGGGTGGGCACAGCTGCAGGACAGGGCTCCAGGAGGGGACACAGCCCTGGCCCCAGAGACACCACAGGCTCTGAGCTGCAGGTACAGAGAGGTCTGGAAACAGGGGAAAAGAGGAACATCTGGAGAACATGAGGATAAGAACATGATGGGATGGCCTGGATTAGACCAAAGCATTCCTCCCCTCTGTGCTCTTCAGCCAGCCCTCTGCATGTGTATGGGTACAGACATTTATCAGATATCACTGCTTGGTTGGCCTCCTCCAGCTGCCTCTCCACAGGGGATTTCCTGCCCTGCCTGTCTGAGCTGGGCTGCCACAGTCTGCCAGGCTGAGGGCAGCATGACTGTGGGATAAAGAACTGCAAAACCAGAAAAGCAGAACTACACAACTTCCTGTGTTCCACATGTCACATTTACCTAGATTCCCACTTAGACCTGCATGGCTGGAGTTTGGGTACATCACTTACAGAGCTGCTCATTATTCCAGAGAATTGTCTCTACCTAATTCTGGCCTTGCAGGAGATTTGAATTTTGTTGCTTTCCTTGATGTTCCACAAGGTAGAAGTGAAATGTTTCCTTCAGGTCTCCTTTCCTGAAGGGTGGCATGGAAGGGTTTGGGCTGGAAGGGACCCTGGAGTCCATCCCATCCCACCCCTGCCATGGCAGGGACACCTCCCACTGTCCCCAATGTCCCCCCTGGCCTTGGGCACTGCCAGGGATCCAGGGGCAGCCCCAGCTGCTCTGGGTAACCTGCTAATATTGCATGGGAACCCCATAAAATCCATCACACTGAGGCTTCACACAAAGGTTTTTGCCATCATCAGGAGTCCATGGGGTGTCTCCAACACTGACACCACTCGTGCTAATCCTGGGCACAGCAGAAGTTTGTGACTGGTGACACTTCCCATTGTGAAACTTTCTGTCATCTGGCATGTGATGTGTTCTGCAGAGGGGAGGTACTGGAAAAATGTACGAACACTGCAGGTCATTGGTGGATGCACAAAACTGGAAAAATTGGATTAATTTTTCTTTTTTTTTTTTTTGTTTTAAGTCGGTTTGAGTTGGAAAAGCTGGTAGGATCACTTCTTGTTGTTACTGCTTTGTCCTTGGGGTTTCTTTGCAAGGAAAGTACTAGTCAGTAATGACAGGGTTTTAATTAAGTAAAACGAGTTTCTGGAAAAACAGCAGGCAGCCTGGCAGCCTGGAGAACTGAAACCTGTAAGACATGGTTCAGAGTGGTGCCAGGACAGACATGTCTGCTCAGCATCTTCTGCAGTGTGGCAGCAAGGAGCCAGCTCAGGGCACAGGGAAGGAGTTGGCCTGGCTTGGGGGGACAGATGTTTGCCTGTCCCCTAAGGAAAGCCCAGCTGAGCACCCCTGGGCTGGTGTCACACGCATTTATTGGGATTTATTGAGAGGTAGACCTGTGTTTGCAGAGGCCCCCTTCCCTGCAGGAATGCTTGGTGTGGTGGGCCCAGGGGCTTTCCAAGGAGCAGTGTTGTGTGGGGAGGGTGTCCCTGCAGGGACAGGCCCTGGGCAGGGCTCTCTGCTGCTCTGGCATCCTCCTGAGCAGCTCTTCTCATGGCAGATGTCCCCTCCCTGCACATGCAGTGAAACCTCTGGTAAAAACTGCTGGTAGGTTTGCATGCACATCTCTGCATGAGACAAGTTTACAAGATGTGTATTCCTTTGCTTTTTCAGTCTGGAAAATCCTGTATTCCTCCTCTCTCCCCAGTCCCCAGGCTGTGACTGTGGAGCCATTAAACTTGCAGATGCTGAAGGCTTTTATTTGAACTGCTGTGAGCTTAATAAACCCTCAGTGTCAGTGCAGTGTCAGTGTCAGAGTCATCAATCACACTGCTGCAGTGTGCAGCACACTCTGAGCTGGCTGCATGAACCACCAGTGTAAAACCTGGAACATCACCTTGTGACTTCACCTTCAAAGTGTCCAGGGCTCTGTGTGTCCCTGCAGCCAGGGCTGCTGCCAGCAGCTTGGGAAGCTGCACAAATCACTCCTCTTCCTCTTACCTCCTCTCTGCATAAATCACTCCTCTTTTCCTCTTACCTCCTCTCTGCACAAATCACTCCTCTTTTCCTCTTACCTCCTCTCTGCATAAATCACTCCTCTTTTCCTCTTACCTCCTCTATTCTGCTCCACCAGTGGCACAAAATACTTGACATGAAGTGATGGGGATGATTGGTGTGGTAGCTCTGTTTTTTAACACACCTGCCTGGTCACATGGAATATTTCAGCAGGGAAGATGAATGCTTGAGGTTTTTCTTGGCCTGCTTTCTGGATGTTTCAGTCCACTAAAACCAGGCATCTGAGTTAATTACTGTTTCACAGCCTTCCTGCAAGCAGCTGGCACTCAGCATCCTGCAGCTCCAGGACAGACTGGGCTGCATTTCTGTGTGCCCAGTGCTGGTGGCTGGAGCTGCACCTTGGGTGACACCCTGCTGCTGTCCCCGTGCCCAGAAGGGCCTGCCTTTGGGGACACCTGGCTCTGTGCTCCCTGTCCTGGCAGCCGTGGCCCCTGTCCCTCCCAGGATCCACGTTCCCTGGAAATGCCATCAGGCCTTGCATTGTGCTATTTCTGACTGCCCTGAGCCCTGCTGGGAGCACGATCAGCTTTCAGGAGCTGTCACCTCAGTGCTGCAGGAGGCTGCATCCCCCAGGGGCTGAGCAGCTCCTTGGGAGCACTGAGAGCTGCTCCAGGGCTCTCCCAGCTCCGGAGAGCTGCTCCAGGGAGCTGCTCCAGGGCTCTCCCAGCTCCAGGGAGCTGCTCCAGGGCTCTCCCAGCTCCAGGGAGCTGCTCCAGGGCTCTCCCAGCTCCAGGGAGCTGCTCCAGGGCTCTCCCAGCTCCAGGGAGCTGCTCCAGGGCTCTCCCAGCTCCAGGGAGCTGCTCCAGGGCTCTCCCAGCTCCAGGGAGCTGCTCCAGGGCTCTCCCAGCTCCAGGGAGCTGCTCCAGGGCTCTCCCAGCTCCAGGGAGCTGCTCCAGGGCTCTCCCAGCTCCAGGGAGCTGCTCCAGGGCTCTCCCAGCTCCAGGGAGCTGCTCCAGGGCTCTCCCAGCTCCAGGGAGAGCAGTTGTAGAACAGAAGGGCTTGGGTTGGAAGAGACCTTAAAGATGATTTTGTTCCACCCCCCAGCATGGCCAGGGACACCTTCCACTGTCCCAGGCTGCTCACAGCCCCATCCAGCCTGGTGATGATTGTTATGTTCAGGTGGGAAAGGTAGGACTTTGATCCTAAAAATTGATGTGAAGGCTCCTAATGTTGAAAAACGCACAAGCTGTTGTATTTCAGCCTTGATGTGTGTTCTGTTTCATCCATAATTTGCCATCAGTGGTGCTGGGGGAAGGTGAGCAGGAGTGTGTGGGCTGAGTGAGGTCTCCTCCTGCCTGTGAAGGACTGAAGGAGCTGCTGCCCTGTAGGACTGGGTGCAGGCCTGGTGAGCACGAGCTGGGATGTGCTGGTTGTGGCTGGGGCAGAATTAGCTCTGCTCACAGTGCCTGATTTGTGCTGAGCACAGGGCTGATAAACAGAGGGGATTTGTTATGGCTGAGCAGGGCCTGCACAGAGCCAAGGCTGTTCCTGCCCCGGGTGCAGCCACCCTGGGGAGGGGCTGAGGCTGGGAGGGGACACAGCCAGGACAGGTGACCCCAGCTGGCCCAGGGCTATTCCAGTCCATATGACATCATACTTAGTGTGTGAGGTGGGGAAGGAGGAAGGGGGACATTGGGGGTGATGGTGCCTGTTTTCCCAGTCACAGTTCAATGTGACAGGGCCCTGTTCTCCTGGACATGGCTGAACACCTGCCTGCCCATGGAAGCAGGGATTTCATTCCTGGGTTTCCTTTGTTTGTGTGTGCAGCTTTTGCTTGCCCTATGAAGTTGTCAGTGTGAAGTCATGAGTTCTGCAGCTCCTGTCCTTGCAGTTCTGTGCCTGATCCCAGTGCTGGGGGAGGGAGGAGAGGCTGTGGGCTCCTGGCTGCTGGAGGGGGCTGGACAGCACATGGGGCCCTTTGTTTGATTGAAATGTGCCTGCTGCAGCTGCTGTGTGTGCTGTCTCTACCTGTGCAGAGCACATGGGCTCTGCATTAGCCACAGAATGAACTCTGCACATGCTGGGATTACTTCAGCTGAAATTGGCTTCTGGTGTCCAGAGCAAGGGCACAGATGGGGCTTAATGCCTCAGCTCCTGGAGGCTCTCCATAGCTCCAGCCCTGTGCCCCACGTCTGCAGCTCTTCAGTCAGCTCTGAGAGCTCTCCTGCTTCTCCTGGGGCTTTCTGTGATGGAGCAGGAGCAGCAGGACCCTGTCCTGTGCACAGGTGACAATGTCCCTGCTGTGTGAGGGCTGTGGCTGTGTCTCCTGCCCCCCAAGGTGCCCATGGGCAGCAGAAGTGTTCCCCTGCCCGTGCAAGTGAACGTGACCTCACCTGAGTGGGAGGGTCACTGGTGCCAGGGCTGTTCCCACATGTTGGTGCCCTGCATCAGCTGTGTCCTCCTGGCCTGCTCACTGCCCTGTCACTGCCCTGCTCACTGTCCTGTCACTGCCTGCCCTGTCAGTGCTTGGCATGGTCACTGCCTCCTCTGCTCACTGCCCTGCTCACTGCCTGGCATGGTCACTGCCTGCCATGGTCATTGCCCTGCTCACTGCCTGGCATGGTCACTGCCTGCCCTGCTCACTGCCTGCCATGGTCACTGCCTGGCATGGTCACTGCCTGCCCTGCTCACTGCTCTGCTCACTGCCTGCCCTGTCACTGCCTGCCCTGCTCACTGCCTGCCATGGTCACTGCCTGGCATGGTCATTGCCCTGCTCACTGCCTGCCCTGTGTGTCTCTGGCAGGGAGGAGCTGGGTGGGTGTTAATGAAGGCTCCTCTCATTAAGCTGATGAATTTCTAAAGGAGGGAATGCCTTCCCTCTGTGCCAGTTCCTGTTTCACCTGCAATAGTCTGTGCTAGGGCAGGACCAGCCAGCCTGGGTTTCTTTATAAAGTGCATTTCCTGGGTGCTCTCTGCAGGTGAATGAATGGTACCAAATTACCAGTTTGACTTCCCTTGTGAGTGATGACTTGCTGTGCTTTGATGCAAGCCAATAACCTGAGCCATTGAATCATGTGGAAAACAGTCCAAAGGCAGAAAGCCTCAGTGCAGGATTTGTCATAGGCATTTTTGGATGATGGAGTTGGAGAACTCCAATGTAGCTGCCAGCCTGCTCCAGTCAGCTGGATTCTGAGAGCTGGAGCCAGTTCCAAAACCTCATCCAGTGGGCCAGAGATGGGGATCCCAGTGCCTCCTTTCCTTCCTTGGGTGAGAGGAAGGCATGGGAAGGAAGGAGTTCACCAGCTGGCTGCTAGCAGCAGCTCTCTGCACTTCCCCCAAGGAGGAATGGCTGGAGGAAGGCTGATTTGATGCTCAATTACAGCCTGCTGTTAATTGCTTTATGATTAGAAAATAATCCTCAAAATAAGCTGCTTGGGCACACTTGGGGTGCTGCAACCTGCAAAGACAAATTGTCTTCTGCACTCTGCTGCTGCTGCTCAGTCTGGATTTATGAATGGCTTTATTTAATCCAAAACTTCATATTTTTAGTTATGAACAAGCCCTTGGCTTCAGGGGAGCTGCCTTGGCTGTCCTTTGGCTGCCCAGCTGAGCAGCCAGGCTGTCCTGAGTCAGCCACATGTGTTGTGCTGGTTACTCACACGTGGGACATGGGCCATCAGCTGCTGCTCCATGCTGGAAGTGATGTTTTGAACAGAAATTTCTGAAGCTTTCCAGGGATGAAGTGAGAGTGCACGAGGGGCTGTCAGTGTGCAGCTCCTCTTGGACAATGGACACTCCTGCAGGTGCAGGGACAGAGCCACATGCTGAGCCTCCAGCATTCCAAGCCCATCCAGCTGTTTCCAGCAGCTTGCTCTGTTGCTGGTAGCCCCAGGTTCCTGCTGCCACAGCACAGAATCCCTGATATTTGCCCTCAGGTGGTTCCCAGAGCAGCTGAGGTGTGGCCCCAGTCCCTGTCCCCATGGAGCAGCCCTGGCAGTGGCAGGACCCTTCCCTGGTACCTCTGCTGTGATTCCTTCTTCCTGCCTGTGAGAAATCCCAAAGAATCCAACCACCCCAGGGCTGGCTGTCACCTCCTCAGCCAGGAAATGCATTTTTTCCTGTTTAGACAAGATCTTCTCACTCTGTAATCTGTCTCTAAAGGGTCAGTGCTTTGAAAGCCACTCGAGGGACATTGTTCCAGGTCCCTGGGCCTCAGGAAGGCTTTCCTAGGTGTAAAGTGATAAACCTGCAAGTGACATAGTTGTGTGTTCTTGAAAGTCTCTCTGTGCATCAGAGGACAAATAGATTCTCTGCAAGATTAGGGATGAATTTATACTCTGTTGGCTGCAGGTCACAGAGCCCTGGGATGAGACCTCCCAGCTTCTGCCAGACACTGAAGGAGTGTATGAGAGCAGACTGCAGCCCTTCTCTGGGATTCAGCTTTTGGGGCAGATGTTGCTGGGTATTGAATCAGCTCTTTGCACTCTGCATTGTGTGGGCAGTGCTGAGGATCATTCTGGATGCTGAGTTGAGTGAACCAGTGTCACTCTGGGTCCCTGCCCTGCAGAAGCAGTGCTGCTGCCATGTCAGCAGCTTTGGAGATGTGATCCTCTGCTGTTCCTGGTTCACTGTGCTGTCACTGTGCTCAGTCACAGCCCTGAGCTGGGGGTGCTTTGAAGGTTCCATCTGCTCCCTGTGGTGCTGGTGCTGTGTCAGGAGCACAATCCCAGCTGGGGTCTCCTGCACTCCCATCTCAGCTGCAGTGGGTGTGCTTGGTGTGGCACAGCTCACATTGTGCTGCAGGAGCTGCAGTGCTGGGAGCAGGGATCTCCTGCAGCTGCTCAGTGTGACTGGAGGCCTCTGTGCTCTTCTCTCACACACTCAGTTCTGTATCACTCACTTGTTCCAAGTGCCCTCTGCTTTCTTCACTTGAGGGCAGGTGGCTCTGCCCTTGATCCCCTGCAGGCCAAGTGGCTCTGCCCTTGATCCCCTGCAGGGCTCCCACTGTACCCTGGCTCTCAGGTACCCTCAGCCTCTCCTGCTGCAGGGGTGCAGGTGAGCACTGCCCTGGTTTGTGCCTGGCATTGTTCTCCAGGAGCTGCACCTTTCCCAGCTGATCAGCCCTGAGCCCGGGGTACTGGTGGCTGCTGTGAGGGCAGGTGACAGCGGGGTGGCACATGAGGCTGGGGAGGGACACTGGCTGTCCCCAGGGCCCTGCAGTGGGCAGGGCAGGGGAGGCTGCAGGGGCTCTGCAGTGCCAGGGCACGGCTGCTCTGCCTCACCAGGCACTGCAACAAGGGCTCTGCAGCCCTGGCAGGTACTCAGGAAAGCTCCTGCCCTGCTGCTCTCCAGGAGACAATAATCCTATTTTGTAGCTTGTGCTCACAAAGTGGAGGCAGATGTTCTTCACGTGGCGCGCTCCGTGGGGACCTGTGGTGGATTAACCTTCAGTAACCCACTCCAGCAGGGACTGCAGAGCCTGTGAGGCAGCCTGGACATCCATCATCATCACTGAAATTCAGCTGCTCTTGGTCCTGGGGAGGGCTCCCACCCTTGCTGTGGGTTTGGTAGCTGACAGCTCTCTGCCCCAGCTGCTGCCTGTGCCTGTGGGCTGATGGGGAGCAGCACAATTCCTGGCTGTGTTCAGACAGGAGCCTCAGCCTGTGCCTTGCTGCTCTGCCACTGTAACCTCTCCCTCTCTGGCTTCCTGCAGGGTCCCAGAAGAGGAGCACAGCTGTTCTCCCGAGGCTCCCCAGCCTGTGACACCCCGATGGCTCCCGGAGAAGCGGCACGAGGAGGGGGCTGCTGGGCACTGAGCTCCCTGTGCCACCACCACAGGGACAGGGACAGGGCTGGGGGCTCTCTGCTGGCAGGCAGGAAAGGCTCCAGGACATGCCAGCCTGGAATGAGAATCTGGCCAGCAGTGAACTAGGAGAACAGCAGGAACCACAACTCGGAATGTATTTATTACCTAAAAGTTAGCTATTCTTGATAAGAGTCCCCAGATTATTGCTGCTGCTTATTTTACTTACAGATTTCACACACTTGTTAATTTTCAAGCTGCCGAACTTTCATTCAATACTGTACTCTGAGAAATGTAATTGGGTCAGGACATGCAATAGAATGGAATCAGTGTAGTGGCTCCAGTACAACGGCCTCACTTTGTGTCTATTAAACCTTGGAGGATGTGCAACACACAGCAGTGTGGCTCTCATTGCATGCTGAAGTTCTCTCTCCTGTTGTTTCCTGCAGAGAAGAGAAGCAGTGCTTCCACATGACAGCAGTGTGGCTCTCATTGCCTGCCAAAGCTCTCTCCTGTTGTTTCCTGCAGAGAAGAGAAGCAGTGCTTCCAGGCAGATGAACGAGCAGTGCTGATGCCCTCGATGTGTTTGTGTCCTCCCCTGGGCTTTCCCAAGGGCAAGAGCAGCACAGCCTGGGCCTGCCCTTGCTGCATGCTCAGGGTTTGTGCTGAGCTGCTGGCTCTGGCAGGGAGGGGATCCATGCTCTGAACTGAACAGGAATAGGAGCAGGAATTTGTATGCTCACACTCCCTGAGAGTGATTTGAGGCCCTTTGAACATGCAGGACAGAAGGATCCTCTCCTTACCCACAACCAAGAGGTGATGTGGCAGAAAACACAGTGAGGCACGATTCTAAACCAGGAAGCCAACAGCTTTTCTGCTAAATTCAAACAGTTCACAGACTGCAGTGACCTATGGACAGGGTTTTGGAACTGTATCAGTTCATTTTTTGGGTTTGCATTAGTCTGGCCTTTCCTTGGATCCCCTCAGTGCAGACATTACCTGGAGGTGATGTGTTGCTTCTGGTGCTGGAGAAAACAGTTCAGAGTGTCCCTGCTCAGTAGAGTGCTGCCCTGGAGCTGCAGATGTGTGCACTGATCCTGCTTCCTGCCAGCTGGAGCTGCAGCAGCAGACACAGGGATGAACTCTGGCTGAGTTTGAGGGAGCAGGTCAGAAATCACCCAGGCTCGTGTTTTCCTGCCTTGTGCTGGTTCACACTGAGGAGTGTCAGCAAGAGAGGGCAGAGCTTCCCCTTTCAGCAGCAGTGTCACAGTGAGAGCCCAGCAGCAGAGCCCTTCTGCTGAGCCCCAGCCCAGCAGTCAGTGAGTGAAGCCTGCATTCCCCAGAGCAGGGCTGTGGTGCACAACACGAGCTGTTGGACCAGGACAGCCCTTTCCCAAGGCCCATTTTGGTCACCTCTGCAAACAAATCAATGAGCTTCCTGTTTTCCAAAAATAAGTGCAGGGAGGACAGCAGCACACAGCAGAGGTGTGTTGCTGACCCTGTGTGCAGCCTTTGTGCAGGGGGTGTTTACCCAGGAGCTGCTGTGCTGGGAGTGCTCCTGCTCTGGCAGGAACAGCCCTGCCTTTCTCAGCCCCTGCCTGCCTGGCCTCAGGGACTCTTTGTGAGGCTTCTCCCAGCATCTTCTCGAGCTGGGCCTGGCCTGACCTGGTGGCTGAGGTGGTTTTTGTGTTTGCTGCTCACACAGTTGTGCATTGTACAGAACTGCTGCCCCAAAGTGCTGCCCAGCATTGGGCTGTAGTGTTACAGCACTGAGCTGCAGGGAGGTACAAGCAGCCTTCTGTTCACCTCAAACACACCTTTAAAAGGCAAACCAAATTAGCCAGGGCCCTGCTGCTCACTGCTCCTGGGAAAAGCACTGCTCTGCTCCCATCTGCAGTGAGGGGCTGCTCCATCACACGTGTGGAAAGGCAGGAGATGGCCAAGGGCAGTAGGTGAGTGCTGGCTGTGCTCCTGAGCACACAGCCAGTGGCACCTGGGTCCCTTGGGCAGGAGGAGCATTCCTCAGGCCAGCTCTTCAGTCTCTGCTGGGTGATCCCTCCCATGGGGGGACACTGATTTTCTCTAGGGCCCTGAGATGGCTTGGGAGGGTTTGCCCAGGCCCAGTGTCCATCCTGTGCTGCTGCAGTGATCCCCAGGGTGGAGGTGTTTCAGGGGGTGTCCAGCTTTTCCCCTCTCTCTGCAGATCCCCTGGTGCACACCAGCCCTGCCAGCTGTGTCACAGCCCAGTGAGAGCTGCTGGCCATGCCCTCTGCCCCATCCCTGGGCACAGACTGGCACTGGCAGCTCGTGTGGTCCAGCAGTGCTCTGCTCCTCTGGGCTGGTGAGGGAATGAGTGCCTGTGTCCCTGTCACAAACCTTCCCTGTGTCCCTGTCACAAACCTTCCCTGTATTCCTGCCTGGAACCTTCCCCTGTGTCCCTGTCACAAACCTTCCCTGTGTCCCTGTCACAAACCTTCCCCATGTCCCTGTCACAAACCATCCCTGTGTCCCTGCCACAAACCTTCCCTGTGTCCCTGTCACAAACCTTNCATGGGGGGACACTGATTTTCTCTAGGGCCCTGAGATGGCTTGGGAGGGTTTGCCCAGGCCCAGTGTCCATCCTGTGCTGCTGCAGTGATCCCCAGGGTGGAGGTGTTTCAGGGGGTGTCCAGCTTTTCCCCTCTCTCTGCAGATCCCCTGGTGCACACCAGCCCTGCCAGCTGTGTCACAGCACAGTGAGAGCTGCTGGCCTTGCCCTCTGCCCCATCCCTGGGCACAGACTGGCACTGGCAGCTCGTGTGTCCCAGCAGTGCTCTGCTCCTCTGGGCTGGTGAGGGACTGAGTGCCTGTGTCCCTGTCACAAACCTTCCCTGTGTCCCTGTCACAAACCTTCCCCATGTCCCTGTCCCAAACCCTCCCTGTGTCCCTGCCTGGAACCTGTGTCCCTGTCCCAAACCCTCCCTGCCCTCCCGTGCAGGCTCCCTGGCCAGGCAGGGCTCCCTGTCCTTACCCCTGGGTGTGTGACATTCCTGGCATTGCTGTGTCCTGGGACAGCAAACACTGGGCTGTTCCTGCCCCAGGCTGAGCTCAGGGAAGTGCTGGTGCCAGGAGGGTTCAGAGGTTCCCCAGCTGCTCTGCTGCCCTCTGTGCCCGGGGCTGGGCAGGGACCCCCCTCCAGAGAGCACTGAGCACTGCTGTGACAGGTGTCCTTGTTTTCCCTGTGTCCCTTGTGATGCCCGTTGCTCTGACAGGTCTGTCTGTCTGTCTGTCCTAACACCAGCTTAAAGAATGGGACAGAGGAGTGACATTTCAGGGCTGCAGGTGAGTCACTGCATTTCTGACACCTTACCAAGAGCTGCACAGAGAGTTCCAGAGCAAATGTGGCACCAGGGAATGGTGCTGGGGAGCAGCTGAGGGCAGGGGCAGGGTCCTGCTCAGTGCCAGAGGTGGGTGACCCCAGCCTGACAGGGCTCCAGACACTACCAAAGGGGCAGGGGCTCCTTGCTGAGAAGGTGACTCAGGTTTTGGCAAGGCTCAAAGGAAGAATCTCCCAGCAAATTGCTTCTTTGCCTTGGCCACTATGCAGATAAATGAAAATAACTTCTCAGCAAGTGCAAATGTGTAAGGCAAGAGTACAGTGATGGTTCATCTCTTAACTGCTTTAAAAAAGCTCATGTGGAAGATTCTAAATATCACTTTTAATAGTGTGAGGTTGGAATGGCTTAATTCAGTCTTTTCCTCTGTCAGAGTAAAAGCTGCCTTGGGTTAAAAACCTGAATGTAGCACTCAGGAATAGTGAGAGGTGTGCAGCATTCTCTGTGCTTCCCATCCAGTCCCACCCTGCCAGGGCAGGGACACCTTCCTCTGGGCCAGCTTGTCTCATGCAGCTTGGCCTGGAACACTCCCAGGGATGGGGCAGCCACAGTTTCCTGGGCAGCCTTTGCCAGGGCCTCCCCTCCCTCCCAGGGCAGAATTCCCAGTACCCACCTGCCCCTGCCTCTGTCAGGGTGGAGCCATTCCCCCTCCTGTCCCTCCAGGCCCTTGTCCCAAGTCCCTCACCATTACTCAAACCAGTACCAAACCTGCCAGTATTTTTTGTCATAAGGCTCTTTGCTAATATCCAAAATCTACAGATGAAATGTTGGAGTGGTGGTGGGCAAACCATCATAGCACTGCCTCTGTCTAATCCTGTGATGTTTCCATAAAGTTTCTCCTCTTGCCTCTCTCCCAGCTTCAAGATTTCAGTTCTCTGCTCCCTCTCTGGGCACTTCCCAGGGATCCTGGGAAGCACTTTTGCACTGATCTGTGCTCCTTGCCTGGCTGCAGCAATCCTTCCTGGGGCTGAAGTGTTCCTTCATGACAAACTGGAGCTTTAACTGTGAAATTGCTTTATCCTGCCAAAAGAGACACCTGCTCTTCTGGAATGTGGGACTTTTCTCATTTTACTGGCTCTTCAGATTATATACTGTCCCCAACCCTAACCCCAACCCTAACCCTAAACCTGACCCCAAACCTGACCCCAAACCCAAACCGGCGTGGTCAGCCTGAGGCTGCTGGAGCCCCTCTGTCCCTGCAGCTGATCCTGTTTCTGAGCTCTGGCTGCAAGGAGGGGGCAGCCTGGACACAGGGAATGGGTCAGCCCAGAATCACAGGGAATTGGGACCAGCCCAGAATCACAGGGAATGGGTCAGCCCAGGATCACAGGGAATCGGCCATGGGTGCCCAGCTCTCCAGGGTGCTCAGGCAAGCACCACAGAAGGGCAGCTTTGCTCGGGAGCACCAGGAGGGAGGAGTGCCAGCCCTGCAGCCCCACAGGCACAGACTCCGGGGCAGGTGCTCCCCCCGGAGCGGGAGCTCGCTGTGATTTTGTGGCTCCCGGCTGGCCGGGGTGGGAATTCCTGCCTGCTCTGATGCTGCCCGTGACTCTTCCCCCGCGCCATCATTTTCGCAGGAGCTGTAATGGTGCTGCGCGGTTCTAATTAGCTGCTGGGTGTGCGCTAATGAGCGGCTGGGGATCAGGCTCTGCTGGTGCCAGCGCTGTCCCCGCCTGCCCCCGCCCAGCCCCGGCTCCGCACGGCTGATCGAGGATGCTGCTGCCACAAAGGCACCGATATCTGTATCACTGAGGTTTAAACAATCCTCACTGCACGGAGCTCGGACAGCCCCGGCTCTGCACGGCTGATCGGGGATGCTGCTGGCACAAAGGCACCGATATCGGTATCACTGAGGTTTAAACAATCCTCACGTTACTGCACGGAGCTCGGACAGCCCGGCCTGTGCCGGCTCTCCGAGGATGCTGCTGCCACCAAGGCACCGATATCTGTATCAGTGAGGTTTAAATAATCCTCACGTTACTGCACGGAGCGCGGACAGCCCGGCCCGTGCCCGCTCTCCGTGGATGCTGCTGGCACAAAGGCACCACAGGCACAAAATCTGTATCGGTGAGGTTTAAATGAGAACCCTCGTGTTACTGCAGCCTCCCCAAACGCTAATTATTTCTGATTTCCACAGTCGAAGCTCTGTTGCTAAAGAAGAACTGAGTTTTCCCCGCTGATGAGGCCGGGCTGATGAGTCACAGCACTCAGCTAATCTTGGAGGTGCTGTGAATTGCTCACTGTGTGAGAAAAAAGCTCCTTTGGAGTGGATCAGTTTGGAATGTGGGTCTGTTCCCTGGCAGGAGAGGGTGTGAGTGTGTGTGGGGGTTCAGAGCCATTGTGTGGGTGCTCGCTGGTCTCCCAGGGGGTCCCAACACAAAAAACCCAGAGCCTGTGCAGCTTTCAGGGGGAAACTTCAGTGTGGGAGGGGGTTTTAAATGAGGAAATCGCTCAGTGTGAGTCCATCCTGAATTAGATGGCTCAGGTGGCTCCAGTGAGAGGGGTTGGGGGAGGACAGGGTTTATTTTGGGAACATTAAATGTTGAAGTGAAGTTTGGAGTGGGATTGTTGGGTGTGTCCCATGCAGGGCCTGCAGATGGACTCGATGATCCTTGTGGCTCCCATCCAATGCAGGAGACTCTGATTCTGTGGGTTCTGCAGTTTTAGCTTTTCTCTGGAGCTGATGTTTTCTTCTGCAGTCGACAAAAGGTGTCTGAGGAAACAAGATCACACATGTTCTCTGTGAAATGTCCACGTTCCCCTGGAAAACATGCTGGGATCATGATCCCCAAATCCCTGAGAGCTCCCTGGCACATGTCCCTGTGGGCAGCACCTGCCAGGCTCTGGCAGCCACAGGGAGATGCCCATGGGCAGCTCTCAGACTGCAGGACCTTGCAGGACCTTCTGGGGTGGTGGGAGGCATTTCCTGGGGGAGCAGTAGGGAATGATTCCTGCTGCTATAACCATTTTTACCTGCCTTTTTATTATGGCATGTGTGTGTGCACACCAAAAGTGTCATCAGCATTTTCCCCAGTGGTTGTTCCCAGCTTGGCTTGAGCGAACACAGTTCATTACAATCTGCAGGTAATTTTTCTCCCTGGTGCCAGACGCTGTCAGCTGCTGATTTGTGCTGCCAGCTCAGCCCCAGGGGATGCTCCCTGACACATGAAACAGCTCCTGGTATGATAATTGCAGCAATTTCAAGAAACAGGAGTAGGGGTCTGGGCAAGGATTGCCTTTGGGAACATCTGTTTCACCTTTCTGTCTCTGACCTCTTTCTGAAAGCATCTTTTCAACTGGAAGAACAAAGCTTATTCAATACAACCCAGGCTTGGAGAGACTCACAAATGGCTGTGAGAGCTGCACAAGTGCAACTTCTCCTGTACAAAATGTGACAAAAGGGCTGTCAGCCCTGCCAGGGGCTGCCCAGGGAGGTCTGGAGTGCCCATCCTGGAGGTATCCCGGGAACGACTGGACATGGCACTCAGTGCCCTGGGCTGGGGACAAGGAGGGCATCAGGCACAGGCTGGACTCCATGGTGTGGGAGCCCTTTTCCACCCTCAGTGATTTTGGGATTCTGAGAGAGCTCCCAGGGCTGTGTGTGCCACCCCCTGCTCACAGGCTGCTGACACCAATCCCTCTCACCAGCAGCTTCGCACCCCGGTTCAATCCCTCCTTGTTCCAAGGTCAAACTGCTCTCCCTGTGACGGATGTTAATTATCAGCTGTAATTAATGGGTTCCCAGCCCCCTGTGCTACAGACACTGGGGCTGGGTGATGACCAGCAGCTCAGGTCCTTGCAGGGTGGTGATGGATGCTCCTTCCTGGGTGGTGCCCCCAGCACTGGCACCAGCACTGTCTCCCTGCAAGTGAGGAGCAGCATTCTGTTTAGAAAAGCACTTTTTGTGCAGGGCTTTGGGCTTTTCCCTTTGCTACAAGTCAGCAAACAGGAGTGCTGTTTGCCAGTGCTGCCCTTGCAAAACGGGTCCTGCACCCTCTGCATGGGGACAGGTGGCTGTGGCCAGAGCTCAGGGCTCCATCCTTTGGGAATTTACAGGGGCAGCAGCCATTCCTTGTGGGAATGTGCCTCTGCTGCAGGAGGAAAACCCAGAGGAATTTCAGGCCAAAATGGGTCACTCAGCCTGCTGTGCCTGCTGTGCCTGCTGTTCCTGCTGGGAGCTGAGTGTGCAGTGCTCTGCATGGGGACACACAGCCACAGCCACCTCTCAGCTCAGGGGACACAGTCACAGCCCTGTGTGAGCTCAGGGGACACACAGCCACAGCCACACTCAGCTCAGGGGACACACAGCCAGAGCCACCTCTCAGCTCAGGGGACACAGCCACAGCCCTGTGTGAGCTCAGGGGACACAGCCACAGCCACATCTCAGCTCAGGGGACACAGCCACAGCGCTGTGCTGCCTCAGGGGACACACAGCCAGAGCCCTGTGTGAGCTCAGGGGACACACAGCCACGCTCAGCTCAGGGGACACACAGCTACAGCCACAGCCACATCTCAGCTCAGGGGACACAGCCACAGCCCTGTGTGAGCTCAGAGGACACACAGCCACACTGAGCTGCACCTCCCCAGCCCTGCCCCGCTGTCAGTGCCCCAGGCAGCCCCAGGGCAGGTGGCTGGAGCCAGCCCAGGCAGGAGGGACAGGCAGGGGCCAGCAGCTGCAGTGCCAGCAGGGAAGGGCTGGGACTGAGCCCAAGTGCTCTGCAGAGACCGGCCCTGAAGAGAAGTGAGGTCATGCTGAGACACATCCCTGCCCGATTGTGCTGCTTTCCTGTCTAGAAAATCAGCTCTTGCTGCTCCCATCCGCTGCTGGGGCTGGCAGGAGCCTTGTCCCCGTGCCAGCACAGGTCCCAGCACTGCTCTGCTGTGGCACACAACTCCCAGGGAGTGTGGAGAGCTCAGCTCGGGGCCTCAGCTCTGACCAGTGAGCCCTCAGCAGATTTGGGGTGTGTCACATCTCCAGCAAAAACACCCTGCCAGAAGGGATCAGATGGGATCTCCTGGAAACTCCCTTGTCCCTGGGAGGCTGAGAGCCCCTGTGCAGTACTGCAGATATTAACAGCTCCAGTGGCAGCACGCCCTCATCTCACTGAGCTGCTTTGAGATGCAGCAGCCAGCCTCACATTCCTGCTGTCCTGGACAGGAAGTGCCACTCAGGCCAATAAACATTTGTTTGCAGCAGAACCGAAAAGCCAGACAAACACAGGGAGCCTGTTCTTCCAGTGCACCGGGGCTCTCACTGAGAGGCAATAAATGAACTACAAATCTGGTTTATGCACTGGAAATTGGGCATTTCAGACATTCTGGTTTGGCCTTTCAGTTGCAGTTCTTAGGCCTGGTTAATGACACCCCTGTACTGGCAATAATTCATTGCAGTGTTTGCAGTTGTGTGTCAGAGTTAGGCCAGGCCCAGCTCAGAGGGAAAGCCCTGTCCTGGGAAAGCCAGAGGAGATCCTGGCAGGTGGGGGGAGAGGAAAAGGAGCTGGAGAGGCTGAGGGCAGCAGGGAAAGAGTGTGTGCTTCTCCAGGCAGGAGACCAAATGATGGGGTTTCTATTCCCTTTGAGGGACTCCAGTCTCTCTCCCTCCTCAGACATAAAGGGGGGAGTGGATGTCTCCTTGGGACAGGGGCTTCAGCTGGGTGGGTTTGTGGTGGCTGCCAGGACTGAGGGGAAGATTTCAGTGACATAGTGGAATTTGGAATTCTGAGCAGCAGCAGTGCTGTTTCTCTCATGGCACAGGAGCAATTCTGAGCACCAGCAGTGCTGTTTCTCTCATGGCACAGGAGCAATTCTGAGCACCAGCAGTGCTGTTTCCCTCCTGGCACAGGAGCAATTCTGAGCA
>VWYE01012405.1:44926-87033 GCA_013398995.1 Alaudala cheleensis
ACACAGCCACAGCCACAGCCCTGTGCCAGCCCAGGGGACACACAGCCACAGCCACATCTCAGCTCAGGGGACACAGCCACAGCCCTGTGTGAGCTATGGGGACACACAGCCACAGCCACAGCCCTGTGCCAGCCCAGGGGACACACAGCCACAGCCCTGTGTGAGCTCAGGGGACACACAGCCACAGCCACACTCAGCTCAGGGGACACAGCCACAGCCCTGTGTGAGCTCAGAGGACACACAGCCACACTGAGCTGCACCTCCCCAGCCCTGCCCCGCTGTCAGTGCCCCAGGCAGCCCCAGGGCAGGTGGCTGGAGCCAGCCCAGGCAGGAGGGACAGGCAGGGGCCAGCAGCTGCAGTGCCAGCAGGGGAAGGGCTGGGACTGAGCCCAAGTGCTCTGCAGAGACCGGCCCTGAAGAGAAGTGAGGTCATGCTGAGACACATCCCTGCCCGATTGTGCTGCTTTCCTGTCTAGAAAATCAGCTCTTGCTGCTCCCATCCGCTGCTGGGGCTGGCAGGAGCCTTGTCCCCGTGCCAGCACAGGTCCCAGCACTGCTCTGCTGTGGCACACAACTCCCAGGGAGTGTGGAGAGCTCAGCTCGGGGCCTCAGCTCTGACCAGTGAGCCCTCAGCAGATTTGGGGTGTGTCACATCTCCAGCAAAAACACCCTGCCAGAAGGGATCAGATGGGATCTCCTGGAAACTCCCTTGTCCCTGGGAGGCTGAGAGCCCCTGTGCAGTACTGCAGGTATTAACAGCTCCAGCAGCAGCACTCCCTCATCTCACTGAGCTGCTTTGAAATGCAGCAGCCAGCCTCACATTCCTGCTGTCCTGGACAGGAAGTGCCACTCAGGCCAATAAACATTTGTTTGCAGCAGAACTGAAAAGCCAGACAAACACAGGGAGCCTGTTCTTCCAGTGCACCGGGGCTCTCACTGAGAGGCAATAAATGAACTACAGATCTGGTTTATGCACTGGAAATTGGGCATTTCAGACATTCTGGTTTGGCCTTTCAGTTGCAGTTCTTAGGCCTGGTTAATGACACCCCTGTACTGGCAATAATTCATTGCAGTGTTTGCAGTTGTGTGTCAGAGTTAGGCCAGGCCCAGCTCAGAGGGAAAGCCCTGTCCTGGGAAAGCCAGAGGAGATCCTGGCAGGTGGGGGGAGAGGAAAAGGAGCTGGAGAGGCTGAGGGCAGCAGGGAAAGAGTGTGTGCTTCTCCAGGCAGGAGACCAAATGATGGGGTTTCTATTCCCTTTGAGGGACTCCAGTCTCTCTCCCTCCTCAGACATAAAGGGGGGAGTGGATGTCTCCTTGGGACAGGGGCTTCAGCTGGGTGGGTTTGTGGTGGCTGCCAGGACTGAGGGGAAGATTTCAGTGACATAGTGGAATTTGGAATTCTGAGCAGCAGCAGTGCTGTTTCTCTCATGGCACAGGAGCAATTCTGAGCAGCAGCAGTGCTGTTTCCCTCCTGGCACGTTTTTGGGGTGCTCAGGAAGGAGCTGTGCTGCAGAAACCCTCTCCTGCATTGTTTGCTGCAGCTCCTCCGGGTGCAGGGAGGGTGAGGGGTCCCTGGGGGTGCTGAGAGGGGCTCCCCTCGATCCTCTGAGCTCTGGGAGAGCTGAAGGAGCCCCAGCAGCCCCATCCTGGCTGGGGTGGGACAGGCCTGCACACGGGGTGCTGCTGTGATCAGGCTCCCAGAGAGCTCCAGCCCAGGGGAACCTGTGCCCAGGGAAACCTGACTCTGGCTTCCTGCAGACAGGGAATGAGGGGAGAACTAAATTTAGATGCTGTTGCTTGGGGAGCAGGGTAAATGGCAGCTGTGAGTGCTGCCCCACGTGCAGCCCGTGCTGGCCCTGGGGCAGCAGCCAGCAGGAAACCCCCGGGGTGACACAGCACACGTGGAGCTCCCAAAAACCACGGGGTGTGCAGTCACAGAGCCTGGGAGAACAGTCCCCTTCAATCAAAGGAGCAGAAAGGAGCTGGGGGTGGCAGTGCAGGGTCCCTCAGTGAGCCACGGGTGCCACAGGCAGTGTCCAGCTGGGCAGGGGCTGGCCTGGGGGTGCTCTCATGTCACCAGGCACAGGGACAGTCTCTGCCTGTGTATTTGGGAATTAACAATCGATCCTGCCAGCTGGCTGTGCTCCAGGCCAGCTGCGAGCTCAGCCTCGGACCCAAAATCTTCCGAGCTCCCAACCAGAAACCTCCTCACCTTGAGCAAACTGTTCCCTGCCTTTGCTGTGCCCCTGTTCCCTTTCCCCTCTCTGGACAGGCTGATTGCACTGCCCGGGCTCTGGGGGCTCTGGATCTGCAGAGTTCCAGCTGAAGCACTCTCAGGACCTGCTGTGTGACCAGCTCATGTTCTCCTGCTCGTTTCTGGGCTGTTTGCAGTGCTGTGGGGCCATGCAGGAGCAGCTGCATCTCTGCAGCTCCAGAGGTGCAGCCCAGGGAGAAAACACCCACTGACACTTGAGCTCCCTCCTTCCACTCCTGTGAGCAGTGCTGGCCCAAGCAGCACTCCCAGCACTCCCATTCCAGCACCCAGAGCTCAGGAGCAGCCTTTGGCATCTCTAGTTTGGCCTGCTGGGGACAGGTCTGGAGCTCATCACACCTGCAGAGCCCACTACTCACACGGGGCTTCACTGCCCACGGAGGGATGGCTGAGGGAGGGAGCCCTGAGGGGTCTGGGGTCCTCCTCGTGCCTGGACACAGGTTTGGGGCTTTGGGGCCCCTGCCCCAGGCCCTGCTCCTTGCCTGTCCCTGTCCCTGTCCCTGTCCCT
Source organism: Alaudala cheleensis (assembly GCA_013398995.1). Taxonomy (NCBI): domain Eukaryota; kingdom Metazoa; phylum Chordata; class Aves; order Passeriformes; family Alaudidae; genus Alaudala; species Alaudala cheleensis. The sequence goes on from VWYE01012405.1 coordinate 47,707, forward strand.
GTCCCTGTCCCTGTCCCTGCCCCTGTCCCTGCCCAGGGTGGAAAGCACAGCCAGGCTGCTGGGATGTGCTCACCCCTCCCTCACTGCAGAGCAGGCCCCTAAAGGCTGATTTGTTTTCTCTGCAGGTCCCTCAGTCACACACAGAAATGCCAATTTCCAAACAGGCTGTGGGCACCTGGAACGGGACTGTCTTTTATGTACTTGTTTATTTATTCCTGGGTGAGGTTTATTTGTCTCCGGGGTTTATCCCAGGCCATGACCACCCTGTTTGGTGCCATTTGCCAGCAGTTATATTTAGCCACTGGTTTGGGATGGCAAATACACTGTGGCTTCTGCTTTCAGCAGTGGCAAGTCCTGTTTCTCAGTATCCCAGATCCTGGAGGTGAGAGGAGTGTTGGCAATGCTGGGGCAGAGCTGCAGCTCTGCATTGCACCAGCGAGTTCCCACAGGTCTCCTGCCCAAAGCTCAGTGATCTGCAATAGCAAATCCCTGCCACTGGAGCTGGCAGCCCTTGGCTTTGGGAGTGTGAGCCCACAGCACAAAGCTGGGGTGCAAAGGACACCCTTCCAAAGGAATTAAAGAAAGATGTTTCTAGCACTAAAAACCAGCGTAGCCATCCTTCTCTGCAGCACCAGGAATGTGAGATGGGAGTGTTTGCTTTCCTTGGGATTAATTTCCCCACTGGCAGGGTGTGCAAACAGGCACAGCAGGACAAACACTGCGATATGCTGAGCCTGGCACTGCTGGGCACTGCTCTGCACACTCAGCTGGGACCTGCTCCGTGCCACGCTGTGCACAGAGTTACAGAATAACCCAAAAGCCCTGGGAAGCTGGTGATTCTGGGCCTGAGGCTGCTCACCCACGTGTGGCACCGGGCTGCAGTTGGTGCTCACTGAGCCAGAGCCTCCTGCCTGGGCAGGGACTCAGCTCTGGAGAGGCAGGGGCAGGAGCCAGCACAGCCTCTGTGCTGCACGTCCTGCAGCAAGAACTGTAATAATAATAAATAAAAACCCAGCAGTTTGTACTGAGAGGCCACACACAAATGGAAGGGTCAGCATGTGTAGCACTCATATAAGAAATGTTCTTCTCATGGAGTGTTGTATCCCTTTGGAATTCATGTACAGAGGAGATTGGAGCACACAGCTTGGCTGGAATAAAAACTTTGGCAGGATCAGTGTGTGTCCATTTATAGCATCTGGGGCTGTGCAGATCTGGCCAGTTGTGTCTGCACAGGCAGAGTCCACACCAGGATGGGCAGGGATGGGGCAGGGATGGACAGGGATGGAAAACACAGGATGCACTCAGAGCCCAGGTTAGACTGAAGGGTTGGCTTTGCACTCCTCAGAGCACTTTATTTCCTCCTGCTCTCCTTCCTCCTGTTCTGATCCATAACACAACGTGTTTTGAAGAAGGAAGAGATGACCCAGTTCACCTCAGCTCAGGGAAGTTCTGCAGAGACAAGAGGGCTGCATGGAAGGGTCCCAAAACTCCAGTTCCTTGCAATAAAAATAGATTTTAGGGGATTCACTGTGTAAAGTTGTTTATCATAGCTATAAAAAGAAAGTGGAAATGTTTCCCTTTGGTACATCTACATCCTTCCCACCAAATCAGTGATTTCCTTTTCTCCTTGCTGATTAGGAAGCTCTCCTCTGAGGTTGGCTTTGATGTCTCAGGAAAAGAAAAATCAAATTAGCAAATCTACAGGAAAGAATCAGCATGGCCCCATTCCCTGGGCCTGGGATGAGGGGTTAACCCTCTGCCTGGCTCCTGCTGGCTCCAGGCAGAAGCAGCTCACAGGAGTGCAGTCGGCTTGGAGTTCCCCAGGTCAGAACAGGGGGGTCAGGAATGCTGCCAGCAGCACTGGGGACATCAGAGAGTGTCACCCACTGCTGTCACTGCTGTGGGATGGCACTGGGCTCCCCTCCATCCCCACTGCCACCTCCTGAGCCCCAGGGCAGGGGCCTGACCCCAGCTGGGCCCCTCCAGAGTGAAACAGGGCTCCAGTGGCCACCCCAAAGCGCTGTGACAGGAGCTGAGGGAGCAGGAGCTGAGGAAAAGCAATGCTTGGGAGGTATTTGCTGTGTGTCCTTCCCCCCTGGAACCCTCAGCTGGCTGAGCTGTCCCTGCTGTGCTCAGAGTCACTGTGGCAGGGACAGGGGACAGGAGAAGGGCTCTGTTCCCCCTCAGGATGAGCAGCCCAGCTCCCAGCCGTGCCCAGCATCCCCTGCAGACCCAAGGGCACAGCACACACCCCCTGGGCTCGGCTCTGCACTCCCTGTTCTGGGGCAGGAACTGAATTCCCACTCGGATTGTGTGGAACCAGAGCTGCCCCTCACAGCCAGGCCCTGGCTGAGTGCCCAGGGGGGGCTGCAGCACATCCCCAGCCCCAGCCACGCTGCCAGGACCTGATCCCTGTCCCCTCTGGGGCAGCAGGAGCCCATCAGCCCCCCGAGGCAGGCAGGGGCAGCACATCCCAGCTGTGTGTGAGCACTGCTCCTGTTCCTCCCGCCAGGCAAAGCCTGTGCCCTGTTTATGTGAGCTATAAATATCTGCTGTGTCTGCAGCTGCTCCTGCTCACTGCCAGGCACACTCGGGCTCTGAAACCTGATGGGCTCTGGCCTGTTGCTGGTGTCAGAAGAGAGTGCAAAACCAGATTAAACACCCAGAGATTAAACACAGAGATGCAGAAATGCACCTAAAAACAGCCCCTGGGCAGGGCCAGAGGCACAGTGCTGTGACAGTGAGGTCTGTGCCAGCCCCAGGAGGGGACAGCAGCACTGCTGGCACTGTGGCAGAGCATTCCCAGCCCCAGGAGGGGACAGCAGCACTGCTCGCACTGTGGCAGAGCATTCCAAGCCCCAGGAGGGGACAGAGGCACTGCTGGCACTGTGGCAATGCCAGCCCCAGGAGGGGACAGCAGCACTGCTGGCACTGTGGCAGAGCGTTCCCAGCCCCGGGAGGGGACAGCAGCACTGCTGGCACTGTGGCAGAGCATTCCCAGCCCCAGGAGGGGACAGCAGCACTGCTGGCACTGTGGCAGAGCATTCCCAGCTCCCAGCGCTGCCGGGCTCTGCCCTGGGCACTGGAGGGGCCGGGACAGAGCAGAGCCTGGCACAGGGACACTGCGGGGCCATTGGGCAGGAGGTGCCTGAGGAAATGGGAAATCCCGGAGCAGAGGAGGCGATTCCTGCACGCAGGGCCGTGGCTGAGCCATGGCTGAGCACTGCAGAGGAATTCTGCATTCTGAATTCTGGCTGCTGGGGCGGGGGAGCCGCTGGGACAGGCCCGGGTACGGAATTAGCGTGTGGGTAATTCCCCACCAGGGGCTGGGAACGCCGAAGGGTGGAGCAGTGGAAAATGCGGAGAGCCGGCACACCGGCTCCAAAACCTGCTCGGCAAGAAATAACCTTGGGCTGCTGGAGCTGCATCATTGGGAAGTGTCATTTACGGGCGGGGAGGGCCCCGAGAACAGACTCCTTTGTGTGCAGACATGTCGGGAATGGGGACAGTCCCCTCCCTCCCGGGGGTGTGTGTCACCACCATGATGTGTTTGCACCGCCGGCTCCCTCCTGGAAACAGAGTCACCTTCGGCGTGTGTGTCCTGGCACTGCCAGCCCTTCCCCTGCTTCCCCACTGCCACCTCACCTGCGCCTCCTGCCACCTCTGCGTCACCTCTGTGCCACCTCCTGCCACCTCCTGCCACCTCTGTGCCACCCCTGCCACCCCCTGTCGCTGTGGCTCATGAGCCATTTCTGCAGACCCCAGCAGGGAGGAGAAGAGCCCAGGGCCACCTCAGTGCCCAGCTGCTGTCCCAGCTGTCGCTGTCACCGTGCCAGACACCGAGTCACTCCATTCCCACTCACTCCCGGCAGGAAAGGTGCTCCCGCCGGCCTTTGGCACAAACGTGTCACAAAGAAAGGCTCTGGCACTCGCTGGCATTGCAGGAGTTTGTTCAGGGCTGACACAGGGGGAAATGGAACATTTTAAATGTGCTGAGTCTAAGGAGGACTAAGGAAGTGTTTCCTGGGGGATTTTTGGGTTGCTGTCCCGGTCTCTTGGAGCCCTTTTAAGCACCAGAAGCAGCTCTGAGGTGTCCCTGGAGCCTTCTCCTCTCCAGGCTGGACAGCCGCGGCTCTCCCGGGCTGTCTGGTGTCTGCTGACACACTGAGCTCTGCTTTATTATTTAATGTATCCCTTAGATCTGCCCAGTTCCTGTTCCCCAGCAGCCCCGGTGTCCCAGGAGCCCTGTCCCTGGAAATGTGAGTTATCCCTGGCAGTGTGAGTTATCCCTGTGAGTGTGAGTTATCCCTGTGAGTGTGAGAGATATCCCTGTGAGTGTGAGATATCCCTGGCAGTGTGAGTTATCCCTGTGAGTGTGAGTTATCCCTGTGAGTGTGAGTTATCCCTGGCAGTGTGAGTTATCCCTGTGAGTGTGAGTTATCCCTGGGACTGTGAGTTATCCCTGTGAGTGTGAGTTATCCCTGGGACTGTGAGTTGTCCCTGGCAATGTGAGTTGTCCCTGCCGTTGTCCCCGTGCAGCCACAGGAGGGATGAGCTCCCAGCCCCTCCTGGCTCCCTGTGGCAGCACCGGCTGCTCACGGCAGGGTCACATTCCCACCCCGGTGTGCCTCTGCTGTTTGTCACCGTCTGAAATGTCCCCTGCAGGCACTGCTGGCCCGGGGGGCAGTGGCCGCTGCTCCCTAACACTGGGGCCACCTCAGATCAGCTCGGATGCTGCCAGGGGCTGCTGGGCACCGGGGCTGCCCCGATTCCATCCTGATTCCATCCTGATTCTGTCCTGATTCCATCCCAGTTCCATCCCAATTCCATCCCAATTCCATCCCCATTCCATCCCAGTTCCATCCCTATTCCATTTCCAATTCCCAGCGTCCCTGTGCCAGCTGAGGGAGTTGTGACCCACGTTTGCAAATACTCAGTCTTTTGTTTCACCCTCTTGCATGCACATTTCTTAAATTCTTTGTATCCCATGAAGCTGACTCAGAGTGTTACCTTTCCTTGGATTTAATTCAGTTTCAGCTTTTAGCTTGGTGTTTTGTAGTTGCCTTCCTTGCAGGAGGAAGGCTGTGAGAGGACAGTGCCTGGAGGAAACATCCCTGCCCTGACACAGCACCCTGCAAGGCCACTGGCCATGGCCTGAGACTCAGGAGAAAAGTCTCAGATTCCTCTGCAAGTTAAAAGCAGACAGATTAACAACATCTTCAGAGAGAGGAGGAAAAGNTGCTGGCCCGGGGGGCAGTGGCCGCTGCTCCCTAACACTGGGGCCACCTCAGATCAGCTCGGATGCTGCCAGGGGCTGCTGGGCACCGGGGCTGCCCCGATTCCATCCTGATTCCATCCTGATTCTGTCCTGATTCCAGCCCAATTCCATCCCCATTCCATCCCTATTCCATTTCCAATTCCCAGTGTCCCTGTGCCAGCTGAGGGACTCAGGAGAAAAGTCTCAGATTNCGTCCCTGTGCCAGCTGAGGGAGTTGTGACCCACGTTTGCAAATACTCAGTCTTTTGTTTCACCCTCTTGCATGCACATTTCTTAAATTCTTTGTATCCCATGAAGCTGACTCAGAGTGTTACCTTTCCTTGGATTTAATTCAGTTTCAGCTTTTAGCTTGGTGTTTTGTAGTTGCCTTCCTTGCAGGAGGAAGGCTGTGAGAGGACAGTGCCTGGAGGAAACATCCCTGCCCTGACACAGCACCCTGCAAGGCCACTGGCCATGGCCTGAGACTCAGGAGAAAAGTCTCAGATTCCTCTGCAAGTTAAAAGCAGGCAGATTAACAACATCTTCAGAGAGAGGAGGAAAAGGAGCTCCATACCATAAATCAGGGATGAAGTTCCAAGTGTGGATGTGCAAATGAGAGCCGAGGGCTCTGGGAGGCTCATCTGTCACTGAAACCCTGCTGGTGACTAAGGGAAACGTCTGACCCAGAAATGTAAAAGTCATGAATCATTGCTGAAAGTCAGAGAATGTTTCCTAAGTTGTGTGACTGCAGCCCAGCCCTCAGCATCCTGTTTGCCCCTGGCCTTTGTTCCAGGGCTGTGACTCAGGACCCTTGGGCAGAGTCACCCGAAGCTCTGCAGAGCTGCCTGAGGGGACACGGGGTTTGTCCCAAGTGTGTCGCTGCTCTCCTCTCTGGGAGGGGCAGGAAATGCACAGTCCCGATTGCCCAGGGCCTGGCACGGGGCTGGCACAGCCCCAGGGTGGAGCAGCAGGGGCTGGCTGGGCACTGCCACACCTCAGCATGATCCCACTGCCTGTCACGGGCTCTGCTCACTCGTACATATATTTATATTTATATTTATATGTACAGACACAGCTGTGTTCGTGTGCACGTGCCTGCACACCCACATGGTTTTACACAAAACTGAGAGAGCTCCTGGCCACGGTGACTGCGCAGTTCCACATTCACCTGCTCAGAGTCCAGGAAGGAACCTCTGGCTGATTTGCTGGGAGCAGAACGGGAGCTCAGGTTCCTGCAGGGCTCTGGGAGTCAGGGGTGGCTCCGTGGCTCTGTTCCTCCACCTCCACACTGAGGTGGTTCACACCTGGAAGGAGAAATCACTGATGGGAACTCGGGCACAGCCCAGTGTCCCTGTGCTTCCCAAGGCCACAGTCTGCAGCACCAAATAACCCCAAAGCAAAGGCACCTCTTCTGTCCTTCTTGGCAGTGTTTCTTTCCTCACACAGAGCCCTGGAATTTCTCCATTGCAGCCAAATGAAATTCCAGGCTGCTGAGAATTCTGTGGACCCTCAGACTTTTGTTTGCACCCCTGCGTTTTTTGGGTCCCTTGGACCCACAGGGTCTGGGAATGCCAGGGCAAACCCAGTAACTGCTCATCCACTGGGGAAAATTGCGTGTGTCATGGTGAGCCCAGCACACACTGGGACACACACAGGGACACAAAGGGACACACAGGGACACACAGGGACACACACAGGGACACACAGGGACACACAGGGACACTCCCAGGGACACACCAGGAACCACATGGACAGACACAGGGACACCCAGAGACACTTCCAGCACACCCAGGGACACACCCAGGGACACACCCAGGGACACACCCAGGGACACACCCAGCACACACTGGGACACACAGGGACACTCCCAGCACACACTGGGACACACAGGGACACACCCAGGGACACAAAGGGACACACAGGGACACACCCAGCACACCCAGGGACACTCCCAGCACACACAGGGACACCAGAGCTGGGACAATCACGGACAGCACCTGGCAGCAGGCAGCTGGCAGGGGCAGCCTCCTCCTGGGGAATTCGTTCCAGGGAATGTGAGGCAGTGACCATGGTGTGACCATGGTGTGCAGATGAGGATGAATCAGAGGCAGCAGGGAGGAGCTGTGTGCTGCAGCAGTGCAGGGAGCAGAGGTGCAGCTGATGGGGCTGGATGTTTTCCTGGGGCAGGCTGAGGTGAGCCAGGGCCACCAGAAATGTTCTTTCATCAGCCCCATGCAGCTGAAGATCTCTGCTCCATCCTGTGAGTGAGTTCCTGCCTCCCCCCAGCTTTCACTGGTTTATTGTCGTGCCAGCAGCCATTGCTCCTTGTGGGTTTCCACAGCAAGAAATGCAAATTTCATTTCTTGTGGAAGACAGTTAAAAAATGCTCCTCAACAGTTACCCTTGTTAATAGCTCTTTAATTCCCTAATGAATATTTATGAGCAGTTGCCTGAAAGCAGTGAACCTTGGACTGTATAGACTGATATTGATTGTGTGGCAAATTAAAAGAATAGGGATTTTTTTCTCTCTTTTGGTGGAAAAGCTGAACAAGAGGAAGACAGCCTCAAACTCAGAGAGGGGTTTTTAAATTATGGCAGGTAATGAATTATTGAAACATCCCTTAGCACAGGAGTGCCTCAAGGACAGTGACTTGGTGGCAGATCAGCAGCGTGTGCCCCCTTTGGGGACCCAGTTGTGTCCCTACCCGTGGTGGCAGTGGCATCCCCAGGCAGCCCCATTTCCCCCAGAGCTCCCTGTCCCTGTCAGAGCCCTCAGCTGCTGCCACCAGGCCTGCTCAGGGATTTATCCAGCTCCAGAACACAGCCCTGGTGCTCAGGGGATTTATCCACCTCCAGAACACAGCCCTGGTGTTCAGGGGTTTATCCAGCCCCAGAACACAGCCCTGGTGCTCAGGGGATTTATCCAGAACACAGCCCTGGTGCTCAGCAGAGCCCCAGAACACAGCCCTGGTGTTCAGGGATTTACCCAGCTCCAGAGCACAGCCCTGGTGCTCAGGGGAATCATTCCATTCCAGAACACAGCCCCTGTGCTCAGGGATTTACCCAGCCCCAGAACACAGCCCCTGTGCTCAGGGGAATTATTCCATTCCAGAACACAGCCCCTGTGCTCAGCAGAGCCCCAGAACACAGCCCCTGTGCTCAGCAGAGCCTCAGCTCCAGCCAGCAGCCTCAGGTGGCTCCGATGGACAAAGGCTGTTGGTCCCTGCAGGGACAGAGCTGAGGGACTCTGGGCACTGCTGCCAGTGCCAGCACATCGTGGGCACTGGTGAGTGTGGGCACCTCTGTGTGACATGGGCAGGATCCTGAGGCACAGCTTTGTCCCCAGAGCTTTCACCAAATGGCAGAGAAGCTGCTGTCAGGAATTCTTGGCTTCCATGCTGGATCAGCTGTAAAAGAACAGTCATTGAAATCAGCAGTAAATGCTGGGTTTGGGGCTCTCTGAGAAAGCCAAGAGGGATGCAGGGAGCCTCTTTGCTCCAGAATTCTGTTCCAGAATATTCTGGAGCACCCATCAATCAGAATACTTTATTCCCAGATTTTTTTTTACCCTTGAGGACATGAAAATCCAGCAGTCTGTGAGTGCAAAGCAGCTGTTTGCCAACAGGAGCAGCATGTTTGGTGTGAAACCCATCTCCAGGTTCGTGATCAATGCAAATTGGGTTGGAATGGGAGTTGATTAAAGGGACAGTGTCCCTCTGAGTTCCACACTGGGTTTCTCTGATAACATCCACCCATATTTCCAGGATATTTACTTGATTCTGCACAGGATTTCATGGCAAAGGGACAGGAGTGCAGTGCAGGACAGCACACACAGGCACAGTCACATTGGCTGTTACAGATTAAGCTGCTGCATGTTCAGCATTAAAGTCAGTGGAACGTTTCTCCCTGGAATAGTTTCAGTGGGAGGGAGAATCTTTTGCTAAATTGTGCTTCTAAAACAGTAATTTGAAATGAAAGATTTTCAATCAGAGTTTCATGCTGAGATTTCTGAGTGCAGGGACAGCTCCTTCAGCTGCTGCTGAGCTCAAGTCTTGTGAAGCTGCTCCGTGTCCCCACTCCCACCCCCACCTTGGATAAATCTGAGTGTCACAATGACAGCGTTTCCCAGGGGAGGTTCCCTTGGGGAGCTCATTCCGTGCTGTGCTGCTGAAGGCTGGACACCACAGTCCCATTAATGCTGCCAGGGCACTGCAGCTGCGGGGGGACACTGAGGCAGGAGCCCTTGGCACGTCCTGCAGCCACCTGCAGCCCCTCCTGCAGAGCTCCAGCACCTCCAGCTGCAGCCCTGCAGCCCCTGCAGCTCCTGCACAGCTCAGCAGGGACTGGGGTGGCCCCGGGGAGGTGACAGCTCCTGCCCTCACAGCAGGCAGGACAGCCACCCCTCCCTGCCAGGCACAGCAGCCACTGAGGGTCCTGGAGAGAGCCTGCTGCACCTGGGCTGCACCGGGGCTGCACCGGGGCTGCACCGGGGCTGCACTGGAGCTGCACTGGAGCTGCAGCTGGAGATCAGACGGGCTGCACTGGGGCTGCACTGGGGTTGCAGCTGGAAACAAGGCCAGGAGCTGATCTGCCAAGGGCAGAGGAGAGCGCAGTAACCCCCAGAGGGGTCTGGGCACGGTGCCACCCCCGTGTCACTGCTGGTGCCCTGTCCTGGCCATGCCGGGCTCTGGGGCTGGGACAGGATCTGCCCAGTGGGGCTGGCAGCATGAGGAACCTGCCTCTCCCTGGTGTTTTCTGGGGGTGCTCAGCATTTGCAGAAATCGAGGGACAGTGACAAAGGCACACGGCTGGCTGTTACAGGTTGTCATCACTACCAAAAAGATCTGTAGAGGGAGAACTTGTCTCACGAATTCGTGGTGCTCTTAGTCTGGGAAGGAAGGCCAGCCCTTGGGATTAAAGCCTGGATCAAATTCTGCTCCCTCTCCAATTTGGTGCAGTAAAATGCTAAATAAACTGAAATGCTCTTTTTCATGGAACACATGACAAACCCTTCAACCCTGCCATCCCCCCTGTCACTGTCACCATTTCCCAGCGCTGCTTTGGGTCACTCAGAGGTTTCTGGTGCAGGAAAACATCCTGTTTTTCCTTTCAGCAGGATCCCTGGAGGCTTTCCAGCCTGGCTGGGGGTTGTGTGGGATGCACAGCCCCGCAGCCTGCCCTGCCCAGCCCGCCGCAGTGGGTGCAGCCCCCGGGGCTGGAGCTCCTCGGTGTCACCCCGGGCATTTCCCAGCATTGGAACGTTTTCCCGGGAGCTCCCTCCCAGCCCCGGGGCTCGGTTCTGCTGCTGCTCGAGTGTGCAGTGCTGAACCCAGCCCAGCACACACAGCCTGCAGTAATTTGCTGCAGTCTGGTGCATTGATACAGTAATTATCAACTATTATCAATCATTTTTATGAGCTTTTGATCAATAACGTTTTGTATTCTAAAAATAAACCAGGAAGATAAGAAGGCACAAAAACATGAGTGCCAAAGGAGCTACTTTAATTTCCTAATATAGTTCATGCCATGATTTACAAGAAAACTGTTGCTGTGGGGATTGAAGAATTAAATTGCAGCTGCAGGATGAACATTTCTAAAGAGGTAACATTTTTCTCCAAACTGTTTGGAGCAGAACCTGTGCTGGCTCTTCTGGAGGCTGCATTTCACGTGTAAAATTCAGATGTGCATGCGAAGGGCAGCTCCTCATCCTGGCTGTGTCCCTGCCGTGAGGTTCAGCCCCTGGGAATCGGTTTGTGCTCATGGCTGGGCTGAGGGAGGGCAGGACAGAGGGAGCAGGGCCGGCTCAGGGAGCCCTGAGGGGGGTGGATGAGGCAGGGATGCCCTGAGGGAGCAGGGACAGCGGCTGTGCAGCTCCTGGGCAGCCCCAGGGTGTGCCTGCAGCTCTGCCGGGTCCCCAACTGCACATCCACAGGGCTTTTCCATCCTTTCAGGGCTGGGGATCTCTGCCCTGGGCAGCTGTGCCACAGCTGGACAGCCCTTTCCCTAACATCCAACCCAAACCTTCCCTGGCACAACCTGGGGCCGTTTCCTCTGCTCCTGTTCCCTCATCCTTGGCAGAAGTGGCCCCGGATATTCCCATGAAATCCACAGTGACCCCGGTGAGCTGACGAACCAGTGAGAAACCGGGCAGCGATGGAAGCTTCGAGGATGTTCCTAAAATCCCTGAACAGAAAGTTTCGGGGGTGTTGGACAGGGCTGGTGAGAGCTGTTGGACAAAATCCTCGTTTTCTGCCCAATAACCCAACCTGGCTGAGCGAACGGGACTGGTGAGAGTGTGGGGCTGCATTTGGGTTCCCAGCAGCTGGAACTCAAGTGCCCAGTTCCGGGAGCGAGCAGGGAATCGCTGCTCCCTTGGCGGGCTCGGGAGGCAGCGCCGTGCCGAGCATCCCATCTCCTGGCGGCAGCCTGCAACAGCAGGGAGAGCTGGGGAGGGCAGGGATCCTCCGGGAATGCTGCAGGGATCCTCCGGGAATGCTGCAGGGATCCCCCGGGAATTCCGGGAATGCTGCAGGGATCCTCCGGGAATGCTGCAGGGATCCCCCGGGAATGCCGCAGGACAGCAGGCTCCACTCTTTGGTTTCATTTGCGTGGAATGTTAATCCTTTGGAAAATGCAGATTTTTTTTTTCCCCTTTCTTTGTAGATGGGGAAGAGTGGTTTGGTTTCCTCCCGTGAGTCACAGCTCCTGGAGAGCAGCTCGGGAGTTGTCAGAACTCGCCCTCGGGCCGGTGGAAGCTGCAGCTCAGCCGGGGGTGCTCAGGGCTCTCTGCCCCGGGGAATCAGAATGCACAGCTGCAGAACTGCACAGCAGCAGAATGCACAGCTGCAGNAGGACAGAGGGAGCAGGGCCGGCTCAGGGAGCCCTGAGGGGGGTGGATGAGGCAGGGATGCCCTGCAGGGAGCAGGGACAGCGGCTGTGCAGCTCCTGGGCAGCCGCAGGGTGTGCCTGCAGCACTGCCGGGTCCCCAGCTGCACATCCACAGAGCTTTTCCATCCTTTCAGGGCTGGGGATCCCTGCCCTGGGCAGCTGTGCCACAGCTGGACAGCCCTTTCCCTAACATCCAACCCAAACCTTCCCTGGCACAACCTGGGGCCGTTTCCTCTGCTCCTGTTCCCTCATCCTTGGCAGAAGTGGCCCCGGATATTCCCATGAAATCCACAGTGACCCCGGTGAGCTGACGAACCAGTGAGAAACCGGGCAGCGATGGAAGCTTCGAGGATGTTCCTAAAATCCCTGAACAGAAAGTTTCGGGGGTGTTGGACAGGGCTGGCGAGAGCTGTTGGACAAAATCCTCGTTTTCTGCCCAATAACCCAACCTGGCTGAACGAACGGGACTGGTGAGAGTGTGGGGCTGCATTTGGGTTCCCAGCAGCTGGAACTCAAGTGCCCAGTTCCGGGAGCGAGCAGGGAAACGCTGCTCCCTGGGCTGGAGGCGGCGGCTCCCGGAGCGCCGGGCTCGGGAGGCAGCGCCGTGCCGAGCATCCCATCTCCTGGCGGCAGCCTGCAACAGCAGGGAGAGCTGGGGAGGGCAGGGATCCTCCGGGAATGCTGCAGGGATCCTCCGGGAATGCTGCAGGGATCCCCCGGGAATTCCGGGAATGCTGCAGGGACCCTCTGGGCATACTGCAGGGATCCTCCNTCTCCTGGCGGCAGCCTGCAACAGCAGGGAGAGCTGGGGAGGGCAGGGATCCTCCGGGAATGCTGCAGGGATCCTGCGGGAATGATGCAGGGATCCCCCGGGAATTCCGGGAATGCTGCAGGGATCCCCCGGGAATGCCGCAGGACAGCAGGCTCCACTCTTTGGTTTCATTTGCGTGGAATGTTAATCCTTTGGAAAATGCAGATTTTTTTTTTCCCCTTTCTTTGTAGATGGGGAAGAGTGGTTTGGTTTCCTCCCGTGAGTCACAGCTCCTGGAGAGCAGCTCGGGAGTTGTCAGAACTCGCCCTCGGGCCGGTGGAAGCTGCAGCTCAGCCGGGGGTGCTCAGGGCTCTCTGCCCCGGGGAATCAGAATGCACAGCTGCAGAACTGCACAGCAGCAGAATGCACAGCTGCAGAATGCACAGCTGCAGAACTGCACAGCAGCAGAATGCACAGCTGCAGAATGCACAGCTGCAGAACTGCACAGCTGTAACCCTGGGATCTGCTCATCCCAGCACGGCAGTGCGTCCTAGGGGAGAACCCAGAGCAGAACCCCAAACAGAACCCCGAGCAGAACCCTGACCAGAACCCCGGCCAGAACCCCGAACAGAACCCAACTCCTCCTGCAGAGGGTCTCTGGGGGCTCCCGAGGAGGGCCCGGGCTCCTCACAGCCCTGCTGGGGCTGTGCTGGTACCCAGTCCCCCCGTGCTTCTCCTCCCCAGTGGCCATGTGGGTACCTGATGTCACCCTGTGCCACCGTGGCAGTGGCTCTGGTGACAGTGACTCTGGTGACAGTGGCTCTGGTGGCAGTGGCTCTGTTGATGGTGACTCTGGTGACAGTGGCTCTGGTGGCACCGTGGCTCTGGTGGCAGTGGCTCTGGTGGCAGTGGCTCTGTTGATGGTGACTCTGGTGGCAGTGGCTCTGGTGACAGTGGCTCTGGTGGCAGTGGCTCTGGTGACAGTGGCTCTGTTAACGGTGGCTCTCATGCTGCCCCACTCAGCACCCCGTGGGAAGGGGAGAAGAAGGCAGGGATGGGTTCCAGGCTGGGATTTGCCCCGGAGCTGATTTGCTCTGCACTGCAGAGGGTCAGCAGCATTCAGAACATGCTGGGGCTGAGGTGGCACCTGCAGCTGCCTCTGCCAGGGCAGCAGGCAGGCCCTGCAGTCCCCCTCCAGTGCCTCTGCAGGCTTTGGGGCCGGGGTGACACTGCTTTGTACACGTGTGTCCATCACCCCAACCCGGCTCTGGCCTGGGAGGCAGGAGCAGAAATAACTCCCTCAGGAGACCCCCCCTTTTCTGTTTTTCAGGCACGAGTCTACAGCCACAGGGCAGAGCAATAATTACAAACGAGCTCCTGCAGGCCAATGGGACACTGAAACCCAGTAATTCAATGTCTCCACCCAAAGCCCCGGTGTCCTGCAGCCACGCTGCTCCGGGTGGCTCAGCACAGCTCTGTGTGGCACTGACCCCTCCCAGGCACACACCCACACGCAGGGTTACAGCTGCTGAGTCCTTCTGGGAAGCTCAGAGAAATAAAATTCCCCTTGGAAGGGTTTGCAGGCGGAAATGGGGAGGTTTGAACCCAGAGCAGCTTGTGCTGTGAGGGCACTGCTGGAGGGAGAGTGGCAGGGGCACAGGGCACTCAGCCGAGCTCAGACAGCCCTGCACAGCTCTCCGGGACCCAGCTCCACACCCACCACTGCAGCCCCTGCTTGTGGCTGGCCTGGAAACTGCTTGCACATCAGAAAGCAATTCTGGGATAGAGCTATGTGCCTTTAAGCTATGGTTGATATAATCAGCGTGCATTTCTCTCTATTTTAGAACATAATTTGTCATGCTGTTGGGTTGGCTTTTCCTTTAATGTTATTCCACAACCACTCCATTGGAGGGATGGATCTGATTTGAGAAACCAATCTGAGAAAAAGCACCCCCAGTTCCTGTTAGATGTGCTCTGTCCATTGGTCATCATGTTATTTCTCACATTATCACCAAATGCAGACGTTTATCAGTGGCACATGTGTGGTCACTCAGGCTGCTGGGCACTCTGGTCACTCAGGCTGCTGGCTATGTGTGGTCACTCAGGTTGCTGGGAGCTGTGGTCACTCACACTGCTGGATGCTGTGGTCACTCAGGCTGCTGGGCACTCTGGTCACTCAGGCTGCTGGCTATGTGTGGTCACTCAGGCTGCTGGCCACTCTGGTCACTCAGGCTGCTGGATGCTGTGGTCACTCAGGCTGCTGGCTATGTGTGGTCACTCACACTGCTGGGCACTCTGGAGGGTGCAGGAGGAGCCACAGCAGCAGGGGCTGGGAAGGGGCAATGGGAGAAGCAGCAGTTCCCTTCTTTCAGTACAGAAACAGCCTCTGGAAAAGGCCTCTGCTTTCAGGTGCAGCTCCAAATGGTGAACGTTTAGAATTTCCTTTCCAGGTTTTTTCCTTAATAATGGTTTTCTAAAACCCATGGGGACATGGGGCTGGTACTGCAGCAGAAAAGGGCTCAAATGAATAAGCATTTTAATAAGAATTTTATCCCATGTCATAAAAGGAATTACATGAAAACCCCACCGGTTTATGAGCAAGAACTGTATTTACCACGGGCAATTGAAGAAGAAATAAAATTCAACTTCAACCTCATTTTGATTTGCAAGTTATGAGAAATGTTTCTGGAAGGAGCTAATAAATGTGATGGATGCACCCAGCTGTAATTGATCATTTATATAAAAAATCCTGGCAAACATTTAATTCCACTATTCATTAAAATGTTGCCCTTGCGAGACATAATCCATAAAAATGATCTATGTAATAACCAGGTGTCAGGGAGCTGAGATTGAAGGTGAGCTGGGATTGCAGGAGGCAGGAGGCAGAGGCACATTCTGGGGTGGGTGAGTGCAGGAGCTCCCTGTGTGTGCCCAGCCCGGTGTCACCCAGCAGGAACAGCCTCCTCCCCCTGTCTGAGAGCTTTGTTTGGGAGCACTTCTGTACAACAGCAGGTTTGGGGCGCTGACAGAGCAAACAGTGCTGGACACGTTTGTCCAGCTCAGCTGGGCTGCAGTGTGACAGTGGCACATCCTGCCAGGTGTCCCCAAGCCCCCACTTCAGCCCAGGGTGCCCTGGGATCCCCAAAATCGCTGGGGTGCACCTCTGGTCACATCCCCCTGTGTCCTGGGAGGGCAGGTTTGGCTTCTCAGGCCGTGCTTGAGGGGTCTGCCCGAGCTGTGGCTGAGGAGATCTGCCCCCAAACCCCTCCTGGGGCTCCAGGGCAGTCACAGGGGTGCTGATGTGCCAAAGTGACGTGTCCTGCACGTGGGGAGGGACGGGCTGGGTGGGCAGGAGGGGCAGGATAAGCACTGAGGGTGGCAGGGCAGGGAGGGGTGGGATGGGCAGCAGGAATGGGATGGGCAGCAGGAACAGGGTGGGTGCTGGGGGTGATGCCTGAAGTTTGAGCTTTGCTGAAGTTCAGGCTCTGTGCTGCCCAGGGCTCCCCAGGGTGTGTCAGCCTGCCTGCTGCCCTCACCTCAACCAAAATCCTCCTTGAGGTGAGCAGGCAAGACACTGCCTGGGAATTCTAATTAGTTGGAATGGCAGGAAAAAAATAAAACCAATTAAGGACTAATTGCAGGGTTGCCCTAATTTAGGGAGTGATGATCTGTTTCTGAGCAGATAAATAAAGGCAAAGGGTTTCTCTTTGCTGGGAGCTGCAGTGCTTTGGGGAGGGACAGATCCCATGGCCGAATCAGAAATTTGGCATTTCAGCATGAGGGTTTTGGCCTCCTGTTTGTCCCTTTTTCCCCAGTTTCTCTTCCAAGGCATCATAAAAGCTGTGTGGATGTGGCCTTGCAGACACGGGGTACCAGGGTCCTCAGCAGGGCTGGGAGAACAGTTGGACTTGGTGGCCTGAGAGGGCTTTGTCACAATTCCCTCATTTCCTGCAGCATGCCCGTGCCAAACGATGGCCTTCCCCCCATGAGCTCCTCCCAGGGAATGTCCTTGTCCCTGGGCACAGGACCCGTGACACAGGGCCTGTCTCTGCACTGCTGTTGCTGCTGCTGCTGCCAGGCTCTGGCACTGAGTCTGCAGGGAGGGGAGGAAGGCTAAGGCACCCCAGAAGCTGCAGGTCTGTGCCAGCATGGGGCTTTAATTCCTGCTCGAATTGCCACTGACAGGGCCATGCTGAGAAGGGAGGGGCTCAGAGGTGCCCAGAGGTGCTCAAAGGTGCTCAGGGGTGCTCAGAGGTTCCCAGAGGTTCCCAGAGGTGCTCAGAGGTGCTCAGAGGTTCCCAGAAGTGCTCAGAGGTTCCCAGAGGTGCTCAGAGGTGCTCAGAGGTTCCCAGAGGTGCCCAGAGGTGCTCAGGGGTGCTCAGTAACAGTGGGCAGAGGAGAGGACACTGCAGCTGTGATGGGACAGAGTCAGCAGCAGCTGCAGCAGGGGGTCAGTGGGAAGGGGAAATCAAGGACTCAGAGAACCTCCNGGGTGCCCAGAGGCACTCAGAGGTGCTCAGAGGTGCTCAGAGATGCTCAGAGGTTCCCAGAGGTGCTCAGAGGAGCTCAGGGGTGCCCAGAGGTGCTCAGTGGTGCTCAGCGGTGCTCAGAGGCACTCAGAGGTGCTCAGAGGTGCTCAGAGATGCTCAGAGGTTCCCAGAGGTGCTCAGAGGAGCTCAGGGGTGCCCAGAGGTGCTCAGTGGTGCTCAGCGGTGCTCAGAGGCACTCAGAGGTGCTCAGAGGTGCTCAGAGATGCTCAGAGGTTCCCAGAGGTGCTCAGAGGAGCTCAGGGGTGCCCAGAGGTGCTCAGTGGTGCTCAGGGGTGCTCAGAGGTGCTCAGAGGTGCTCAGGGGTGCTCAGTAACAGTGGGCAGAGGAGAGGACACTGCAGCTGTGATGGGACAGAGTCAGCAGCAGCTGCAGCAGGGGGTCAGTGGGAAGGGGAAATCAAGGACTCAGAGAACCTCCTGAGCTGGAAGGGACCCCCAGGGATCCCCAAGTCCAGCTCCTGGACACACAGGACACCCTGTGCCTGAGAGCCTTCCCAAGCACCCCTTGGGCCAGATGGGCCATTTTAATTTCTCATTAATGAGAAGGCAGGTTTATTTTAACAAAATCGGGTTTTGTAGTTAATTCTGTTATTTCAGAGCTTTATGAAAAGCAAACACGACTGCCCTTTCGAAGCCACATTTATATCATTATGCAACTGTATTGCAGAGCCATTTCCAGAGATTTTCTGGTTTTCAGGACAAATCCTCCCATACCCAGAGACGTGCATTCCCAAGAAATGTATTTGTTTGAAGACACAGTGTTTGCTGGAAAACCTCGAGTCAGTTTTGAGGATTAAGTGGATCATTATCATTTTGAGGATTAAATGGATCATTATCATTTTGAGGATTAAATGGATCATTATCATTTTGAAGTACTATGTGGGATCAAGGGGTGGAAAAGACATTCTCTGAAGGAAGCTTATTGCTGGGGCAATTCAGGCTGAGGTTGCAATGTAAGTTGACCTAATTAGACAATTTATAGATATTCAGTTATCTAATTTAAATTAGCTGCAGTGTAAGTGCCAAAAAAAAAAAAAGTCCCTTTTCACCTCCCCTCTGCCAAGTCTTCTCTTTGGAAATTTATTATGTTTTAAAATACCACTAGAGCAGCATTCCAGGTTTATTTTTCAAGGCTCCTTCATTTTAAAGCCATCCCAGAGCACTGCAAACAAGGTGGGATTGCACCTCACAGAGGCATTTCCAGTGGCAGAGCAGCTCAGGAGATCACAGCCACAGCTCAGCCCGTGTTGAGTGAAGCACCTGAAGGCACAGCAAGGGATCCCCGGGGACTGATTGTCTTAAACCCATTTCATCCAAGGATTCTGTGGAATTCCAGAACAGTTTGTGTTGGAAAGGACATTAAAGACCACCTGGTTCCAAACCCCTGTCACAGGCAGGGACACCTCCCACTAGACCAGATTGCTCCAAGCCCTGTCCATCCTGCCCTTGACTGCCCTTGCCATGAAGAAATATTCCCTAATAACCAACCTAAACCTGCCCTGGCCCAGCCTGAGGCTGTTCCCTCTCCTCCTGTCCCTGTTCCCTGGCCCAGAGCCCAAATCCCCCCCGGCTGTCCCCTCCTGGCAGGGACTTGTGCAGAGCCACAAGGGCCCCCTGAGCCTCCTTTGCTCCAGGCTCAGCCCTTTCCCAGCTCCCTCAGCCCCTCCTCACCAGACCTGTGCTCCAGACCCTCCTCCAGCCCTGTTGCCCTCCTTTGGACACAGGTTTGGGATCCTGTTAGCCCTGAGCTCCCCCTGCAGCTGCCCCATGAAGTGGATCCGTTCCCCTTCCCAGCGCCTCTCTGTGTTTGGGGCAGTGAGCTGGGAAGTCAGGCTGGACATGGGCATGAGATGTGGAGTGCCCTGGCAGTCCTGGCAGATGCATAGTGAGCCCGGTGTGCTGCTGTGCTCAGCACTGGCACTGTGCCTGTTGTGACCAGGAGTGTGCAAAAGGGCACGAGCCTCTTTGGGGGTGAACCAGGCTGTGCTGCAGCTGTGAGCTCTGTGCCTCTCGTTAGTCTCTTCAGTGGCCCTGTTAAAACCCAGCCTGTTTCCCAGCAGAAGGAGCAGCTGGGGCCGTGCAGTGGCTCTGGCTGCAGGGGCTGCAGGAGCAGCCTGAGCCAGGAACGCTGCCAGTGACAGGCAGCCTGTCTGTAACACGATCTGTAACACTGGAACGCTGCAGAAGCTGCAGCTGACAGCCCGGATTAGCTCAGCACTGGGCAATGAGCATTATTCCCTCTGCACGGGGCTCTCTGGGGAGCCAGGGCCGAGCCTCCTGCGGGCGTGAGCCAGGGGTGCCTGGATCCGTGTCCCGTTGGACTGGCCAAGGAGGGAAATGAGAGACATCCTGGCTGATGCTGTACTCCGGTTCTCCCGGAGCCAGGAGGCTGCTGGGATCACAGTGAAACGGCAAAGGGCAGCTGGGCTGAGCAGGGATGGGAGAGCTGCAGCCTTGGAGCAGCAGAGCCCCTGGCAGAGGCTCCTGTGTGGGAGAGCAGGGGCAAGAGGAGACACCTGCGGGGTCTGGCTCAGTGTCACTGCACAGCTCCAGGGCTCCAGCCCAGAACTGCTCTGTGTGACCAATGCCCAGCCCTGGGGTGCCAGCAGCACCCTGAAAACGTGCCTGGTGCTCTGCCTGCCCCTCACACCCAGACAGCCCAGAGCAGGTGTGGGATGGGGAGGCACTGGAGGATGCTGGCAGCAAGCAGCCAAGGCAGGAGCATCGATTTCCTAGAGCTGCCCAGCAGCTTGCATGGACTCTGCATTGTTTGGAGGCACTCTGTAAACAGCCAGCTGCAATTTGTCTGATTGCAGTAAAATCAGACACTTTAAAATTAGATTTTGCATTTTACAGCTGTATCGGTTGTGCAATTTACAGTGGAAATATGGAAATATCCCTTTTATTCTGAAAAGTGCCTTCCTAGCTTTCATTTGAGGGCTTGGTACATGGCAGCCCCTGTGGAAGAGCTGGATTTAGACAAGACCTGGAAACTGTGCTCTGTCCTTCAGCACCAAAGCAGGTGCCTGTGTGAGGGAGCTGAGGCCAGTGGGACTGGTTCCAGCCTGGCCAGAATTACAGCAGGGAACTAAAAGCAGGCTTAGTGCTGAAATGTCCAATGGTGTTTGTAATCTGCAGTGAATGATGCTGATCCCCTGAGCAGTGTGTGGGGCTGAAATCCCTTTATGTAACCCACAGGGAGGAAGCTCTTACCCCTCAGTGGGCTCTGCTTTATCAGACTCGGGTGGGTGATGTGGTGCCAAAGAGGCAGCAGGTGGAAGGAAACCATTCCCTGAGAGTCTCCTGAGGGCTCTGGGAGGGTCGGTGGGGGAGAGGGGATGCTGAGTTCCACAGAACCTGCAGTTCAAACTGCTTTTGGTGGTTCTGCCCGCAGGTCTACAGCCGATGTCAGCTGCAGTTCCCAGTGGGGAGAGAGAGTTCGTGTTAAAGGGAAAAAAGGCAAAACAAACAAAACAAAGTGAAACAAACCACAAGAAACAAAAACACCAACCCCTGAAACAAAACAAAAACACACACACAAAAAACCAACTGTAAAAGAGTGGGAGTGAGGTACCACTGACCATAGCACAGTCATATGGGTACCCCAGCAAAAAATCCTGAGAAACTGCTCAGGGTGGGCAAGAAGAGAGTACAGGAAGATGGGAGAAGACAGAGGCAGCAGTGGGTTGTGGGTGGCTGTGGCCAGTTGTGGAAGAGGTGTTGGCATCACTGAAATGCTCTGCCAGCTCCATCCTGAGCCATCATTGCAGGGCAGGTGAAATGCCAGGGAAACACTGACTGGGAAGGGGCTGGAATGCTCCTCCTCGGTGCTGCAGGACATCACATAAACTGCTTTTCTACTCTGGCCTTCAAAATGCTGTATTTTGTCCCAGGGTGCCAGGGCTGAGGGCACAGCTTTCTGTCCCGTGCCCCAGCCAGGGGCTCCGTGCCCTGCTCTGGTGCTGTCACACGTCCTTGTGTCTCTGGCCTGTGCCATCCCCACCCCTGTGACCGTGCTGAGCGTTTCTGGTAGAATTAGCCACATATCCTGCTTGCACATTCGTTTTCAGGCCATTGTTAACAGCAAGTTTGTTCCTCGTGTAGGTGTCCCGAGTCTTTCCTTCCCTAAAAGCCAGGGGGACACTCACAGCGCTGCTGGCGTGATCCGAGCCGGGCTCTGGCGCACCGTGGGGCTTTATTTCGAGAAACGGTTTCTGGAACACTCTGCAGTGACAGCGTGAGTGGGTGTGTGCAGGTGTGTACGGGTGTGTGCAGATGTGTACAGGTGTGTGTAGGTGTTNGTGACAGGCAGCCTGTCTGTAACACGATCTGTAACACTGGAACGCTGCAGAAGCTGCAGCTGACAGCCCGGATTAGCTCAGCACTGGGCAATGAGCATTATTCCCTCTGCACGGGGCTCTCTGGGGAGCCAGGGCCGAGCCTCCTGCGGGCGTGAGCCAGGGGTGCCTGGATCCGTGTCCCGTTGGACTGGCCAAGGAGGGAAATGAGAGACATCCTGGCTGATGCTGTACTCCGGTTCTCCCGGAGCCAGGAGGCTGCTGGGATCACAGTGAAACGGCAAAGGGCAGCTGGGCTGAGCAGGGATGGGAGAGCTGCAGCCTTGGAGCAGCAGAGCCCCTGGCAGAGGCTCCTGTGTGGGACAGCAGGGGCAAGAGGAGACACCTGCGGGGTCTGGCTCAGTGTCACTGCACAGCTCCAGGGCTCCAGCCCAGCACAGCTCTGTGTGACCAATGCCCAGCCCTGGGGTGCCAGCAGCACCCTGAAAAAGTGCCTGGTGCTCTGCCTGCCCCTCACACCCAGACAGCCCAGAGCAGGTGTGGGATGGGGAGGCACTGGAGGATGCTGGCAGCAAGCAGCCAAGCCAGGAGCATCGATTTCCTAGAGCTGCCCAGCAGCTTGCATGGACTCTGCATTGTTTGGAGGCACTCTGTAAACAGCCAGCTGCAATTTGTCTGATTGCAGTAAAATCAGACACTTTAAAATTAGATTTTGCATTTTACAGCTGTATCGGTTGTGCAATTTACAGTGGAAATATGGAAATATCCCTTTTATTCTGAAAAGTGCCTTCCTAGCTTTCATTTGAGGGCTTGGTACATGGCAGCCCCTGTGGAAGAGCTGGATTTAGACAAGACCTGGAAATTGTGCTCTGTCCTTCAGCACCAAAGCAGGTGCCTGTGTGAGGGAGCTGAGGCCAGTGGGACTGGTTCCAGCCTGGCCAGAATTACAGCAGGGAACTAAAAGCAGGCTTAGTGCTGAAATGTCCAATGGTGTTTGTAATCTGCAGTGAATGATGCTGATCCCCTGAGCAGTGTGTGGGGCTGAAATCCCTTTATGTAACCCACAGGGAGGAAGCTCTTACCCCTCAGTGGGCTCTGCTTTATCAGACTCGGGTGGGTGATGTGGTGCCAAAGAGGCAGCAGGTGGAAGGAAACCATTCCCTGAGAGTCTCCTGAGGGCTCTGGGAGGGTCCGTGGGGGAGAGGGGATGCTGAGTTCCACAGAACCTGCAGTTCAAACTGCTTTTGGTGGTTCTGCCCGCAGGTCTACAGCCGATGTCAGCTGCAGTTCCCAGTGGGGAGAGAGAGTTCGTGTTAAAGGGAAAAAAGGCAAAACAAACAAAACAAAGCGAAACAAACCACAAGAAACAAAAACACCAACCCCTGAAACAAAACAAAAACACACACACAAAAAACCAACTGTAAAAGAGTGGGAGTGAGGTACCACTGACCATAGCACAGTCATATGGGTACCCCAGCAAAAAATCCTGAGAAACTGCTCAGGGTGGGCAAGAAGAGAGTACAGGAAGATGGGAGAAGACAGAGGCAGCAGTGGGTTGTGGGTGGCTGTGGCCAGTTGTGGAAGAGGTGTTGGCATCTCTGAAATGCTCTGCCAGCTCCATCCTGAGCCATCATTGCAGGGCAGGTGAAATGCCAGGGAAACACTGACTGGGAAGGGGCTGGAATGCTCCTCCTCGGTGCTGCAGGACATCACATAAACTGCTTTTCTACTCTGGCCTTCAAAATGCTGTATTTNAGCTGGACTGCTCCTCCTCTGTGCTCCAGGACATCACAGGCTCACTGAGTCATAAACTGCTTTTCTAGTCTGGCCTTCAAAATGCTGTATTTTGTCCCAGGGTGCCAGGGCTGAGGGCACAGCTTTCTGTCCCGTGCCCCAGCCAGGGGCTCCGTGCCCTGCTCTGGTGCTGTCACACGTCCTTGTGTCTCTGGCCTGTGCCATCCCCACCCCTGTGACCGTGCTGAGCGTTTCTGGTAGAATTAGCCACATATCCTGCTTGCACATTCGTTTTCAGGCCATTGTTAACAGCAAGTTTGTTCCTCGTGTCGGTGTCCCGAGTCTTTCCTTCCCTAAAAGCCAGGGGGACACTCACAGCGCTGCTGGCGTGATCCGAGCCGGGCTCTGGCGCACCTCGGGGCTTTATTTCGGGAAACGGTTTCTGGAACACTCTGCAGTGACAGCGTGAGTGGGTGTGTGCAGGTGTGCGCAGGGACAGCGCTGTCCCGTCCCGCAGCACCGCGCAGTGCAGAGCTCAGAGTGAGCAGGTGTGTGTAGGTGTGCACAGGTGTGCGCAGGGACAGCGCTGTCCCGTCCCGCAGCACCGCGCAGTGCAGAGCTCAGAGTGAGCAGGTGTGTGTAGGTGTGTGTGTTTACAGGTGTGTGCGGGTTTGTGCAGATGTGTACAGGTGTGTGTAGGTGTTTACAGGTGTGCGCAGGGACAGCGCTGTCCCGTCCCGCAGCACCGCGCAGAGCGGAGCACGGAGCGCGGAGCGGCCCCGGCGGGCGGGCGGGAGCGAAGGGATCCTCCCAGGAGAGAAGGTTTGTGTTCCTGCAGGCAGAGGGAGTCTGAGCCACACACCGGGGCTCCTCGCACTGACCAGCCTCACTGGCCTGCCCTGATCTCTGCAGGAGGGAGAAGAGGTTTCGGAACGCCAGCACAGCCCGGGAAAGAGCCGAGCTGCGCTCGCTGCCGGGTGTGACTGCACCCTTGGGCAGAGGAGGAGTTGGCAGTCCCATCCCGCTGGAGGACAGGGCTGTGAGAGGATGCTGAGAGATGTCTTTGCAAACAGCACAAGCCTTTCCCCTCCCCAGCACACGCTCCCATGGACACAGGAAATATTGCCATATAAACATGTCCTGCAGGTTTTATTTTCCTGAAAGGAACCTCATCCAGGTTTTATCTCCGATGAAGAGAAGACACTGCAGAGCTGCCAGGCACAGGTCTGAGCAGGGTGTGTAAACCCAGCAGGGTGAAATTGCAGCTGGATGTCCACAGCTGTTCTGGGCACACACTGACAGCTGAGGACACACCACATCACGGTTCATGTGCTCCAAACAAGGAATGGACAATAAATTGCCAGTCAGAGCAGTTCAGCTGTCACAGCAAAACCTTCAGCTTTTCTTCTTTCTTGAAAGAAACAGCAAATCTTCTCTCCAAGGATTTACTTCTGTGCATTAGGGGTGTGCAAACCAGAAAGGGGAGAAGAGAGGGGGAATCCCTCCCTCCCAGCCTGAGCTCAGGCCTCACCCCTCACTCTGGCTGAGAGCAGGGGGCAAGTGCAGAGGGCAGAGAATGAGTCCCACATCTCTTCCCAAACGTGAGGCTGGGGACAGGCCTCGTGCTCATATCCTGCAATGTCCCAGCGACTCCGGGAAAGGTGTGACCGAGCTTTCCTTCCACACACTTGATGATTTTTTTTGGTAACTGTAAAATGTAGCAGAAAGTATAAATAACACCATAAACTCTCAGGGTGGGCCATTAGTCATCTGAAAAGTGCTCTGCCTTTGAAATGCAGTGGAGTTTGTCTTAGCAGAACATTCTGAAGCGATACAAATAGTGATGTCAGTTCTTAGGATGCAAACATCGATAAAATACCATTTTTCTCTACATCAGTATTGATAAACATGTCTTGAAAAGCTATAGCACTAAAGGTTAAAAAGTAAAATTAACTTGTGCCTATGAAATTCACTTGTTTAAATTTATGTTTATTCTTTAAAAACAGCCATAAAAAGCTTCTTGTCATAATTTATTCTTGAAATGAGTATTGCCTCTGAAGTTTCCATAGCTACAGATGTTTCTGGGTCTGTAATGTTTGCACAATTGACATTTACTGCACAGCACAAACCTCACATTGATTTTTGTCCCTGGAGAGGAGAGCACCAGTGTGGGCCATGCTCGGGGTGTGCAGATCCCTGGTGCTGGGGCTGCAACAGCAAAGGGCCCTGCTGAGAAATGATGGGACAGCCACAGGTAAAACTGCCAGGGAGAGCAGGGACAGCTGGCACCCAGCCACCCCTGAGCCCCGGCTCTGCAGGGCTGTGCCAGGGGGGTGACATCCCTGCAGCTGGCACCGGGCAGGGGCATGGCCCTGGACATGGCACCCAGAGCTGGCACCCAGCATCCAGCTCCAGCACCCAGCTCTGGCACCCCATACCCAGCACCCAGCACCCAGCGCTGGCACCCCATACCCAGCACCCAGCACCCAGCGCTGGCACCCCATACCCAGCACCCAGCACCCAGCACTGGCACTGGGCAGGGGCATGGCCCTGGACATGGCACCCAGAGCTGGCACCCAGCACCCAGCACAGGCACCCAGCACTGCCACCCTGCTTGGAGCAACCAGCACCCAGCACTGGCACTGGGCAGGGGCATGGCCCTGGACACAGCAACCAGAGCTGGCACCCAGCATCCAGCTCCAGCACCCAGCTCTGGCACCCAGCACCCAGCACCCAGCACTGGCACCCAGCACCCAGCACCCAGCTCTGGCACCCCATACCCAGCACCCAGCACCCAGCACCCAGCTCTGGCAGCAGCTGCTGTGCTCAGGCACCAGGTGCCAGGTTTGCCTGCCATGGGGCATTCCCACACTGAGAACCCCACAGCTCAGATAAAGGAGGCAGTGCAGGGACAGAGGACAGCCTGGGGGAGGCACAAAGGGGCCCTGGCAGGTGCCAGCAGCCCCGGCAGTGCCCCATGAGCTCAGGCACGGCCCGAGGGCCCCGGTGCCCATGGTGGTTCCTGTGCTGCTGGTGCTGCAGGCTGGCTGGCACAGCACAGGAGCCCCTGGCACAGTTTGTTCAGCAGGGCTGGGTGTCTCTGAGGCTGCTGGCTGAGCTGCAGGTCTGCTCTGGCCATCCAAAGGGGCTGCTGCAGCCCCTGCCCACAGCCAGCACTGCCCCTCTGTGTGTGCCCCTGTCCCTGGCTGCTCCCCACACAGCCACTGCTGCCCACCCACAGGGACACCCTGGGGAGCTCAGCTGGCCAAAAACACCAGCAAAGAAAAAAGGGGTTTCACTATTCATCTTTTTAAATGTCTTTTTTTAAGTGCTGCCCCTAAGTTAGCTACATGGACAGCAATCTTTAGGTGCTAAAAGTGAATTTATGGATATATAGTGCATTAATTTTCTCAGTTGCCTTGTTCCATCCTCAAAATAACAGGAAATGATGACGCATGTTGGGGAGAAACAGCATCAATTCATACTGAGAAAAGTAAATCCATTCTCGGCTGCTGTAACTCATGGGACTGACTTCTGTAAAACATGTGAACTCTTTTTTCAGATGTAATCCCATTTTCTAAAAACGCCTCTCACTAGGATGTTCTCTTTCCTTCTTCCCTGGCTGTTTGATTATTTTCAACTACTTCTAGGCAACAATGAGATCAGGAGCGAGGTATCTGGAGAGAAAACGAGGTGGATTAAAACATTAGGGCTGTAACAAATCAGAAAAGATTAGGAATTCCAATTTATATTCCCAGAGGCTAATGCTGCTGAGAGCTGCAGAGCAGCTTCATGGGCTGATGTGAACATCAGGCTAAACTTGGTGTCTCCCTAAATCCATTTTGCTCAGCTCCTGTTGTTACCCAGATACTACCGGGGTTTTAGTGTTCTGAGGGGATTCAGACCATGAGATAAAGCACATTATGTAAAGAGACATCTGGTGTGATGTGGGGGTAGCTCCTGTTGGAGGCTGCTCGGGGCTGTGCTGGGCTCCAGTGACCAGGCACAGGGCTCTCAGGTTCCCTGTCTGTCAGGGGATATCCCAGCCTTTCCCACACACCTCATTCCTGTGTAAAGCTTTAATGCTAACAGAAATCCCTTAGGAAAACTGAAATTACTTATAAAAAGTATTAAATATGGCTGGAAAGGGGCACAAACCTGAGCTGGATTCAAGGGTGCTTTAAGAATTAAAAACCATTTTTCATGGGATGGTGACAGGAGCTTGTTTCCTGCATGGAGAGTTTCCTGGGAGCCCACAGGGCTCATAAACTCACTGGGGTTGGATATTAACCATGACTGCAGCCTAACAGAAGGAATGGGAACAGGAGCTGCAGTAAAGGTGTTCCCATAGACAGCCCTGGTAGAAAGTGAAAAAAATGAGCACAAAACACAAAAGGGGATGGGACCAACTTTGTGTGCCAGGCAGGGTGAGCAGCACTGAGCTGGATGTGGGAACAGACGAGGGAGAGACACAAAGGAGGGGCAGGAAACTGCTGCCATGCAGGTGTCCTGGGGGCTGCAGCAGGGCCCTGGCCAGTGCCAGGGGTTGCATGCTGCTGTGTTCTGGACCCCTTCTCAGTCTCTTCATTGAGTATCTCAAAAGTCAAGCTCCAGAGTAATCAGCAGCAATATTGCCAATAACAGCAAAGGATTAGGATTCATTAGGATTTCCCTTTTGTATTAATTTTTGCTTTTCAGCTCCTGTGCTGTAAACACAGCTGGCAGTTCCCCAGAGCAGGGGTCACTGTGTGGGCTGGGAGGGAGCCCAGGGGAGCTGGGAGCTCCTGTGCCCTGTGCTGCTGCTGGGGCTGGCAGCAGGGATGGCTGTGCCAGGGGAACCTGAGCCCAGGTGAGCTGGGAGCTGCCCCAGAGCAGCTGGAAGCACATGGCAGGGGACTGGCAGGAATTGAGTCACCTGTCAGCAGGAAACCACAGCAGTGGCTGCTGGTGCTGATCCCTGGCACCCACTGCTCCATCTGGGGCCAGTGCTGGTCCTGTGGCACTCATTCCCTGCTCCATCTGAGGCCAGTGCTGGTCCCATGGCTCTCCCTGCTCCCTCTGGGGCCAGTGCTGGTCCCATGGCTCTCCCTGCTCCATGCCCTCATCCCTCCTCACACAGGGCACGTGGCCAGGGCTGTGCTCCAGGCTCAGGGCCCCCCGCCCCAGCCAACAACGCCTGGAGCATTTCCAGTCCCACTTTCCCCACTGCTTCAAGCCTCAGATTTCAGCCAGTGTTTATTTAAATTGGTTGGTCATAGCAGAGTTAATTTGTTTGAAGGCTGAGCCAGAAACTCTTGGCAGCTGGACAGGAAAATCTCAAACAAACAAACAAAACCGCCTCAAACTGTAGGCATTGCTTCATTCTTCAGTCTTAAGTACAAAACACCTCAGAGAAATCATCAGTTCTGGAGGAGTAACGAGGCCAGAGCTGTTCCATTCCAGGACACAGCCTTTGGGGTTTGGGTGGTTGCTGCTGTGGGCACAGCCCCAGGCAGGATGTGCTGGCACCAAGTGCCACTTTCCCCAGGGACAGGGCACGAGTTGGGGCAGCCAAGCAGAAGCACAGAGCATCTTTTCCTCTGCATTGACAAGAAAAGAAAATAAAAGGCATAACCAGCACTTTCCTGTCTGTTCTCCAGGAGCACAGCCTCACTTTGGCAATGGATGTGAGTGCATGCACACTCAAAATTGAAATGGGAAACAAGCAAGGGAAATGGGCTGGAAGAAAACACTCAGTATTTCCCTTTGGAGTGTTTTCCACAGAAATACCCAGCTTGTGGATTTTGTGCTGGTTTGGTTACTGGTGCAGACTGAGATTGATACACTCTGATTTGACACTGAGGAAGTGCTACCACAGCCAGTGAGGTGGGGGAGCTTTTCCAGGGGTCCTGTCTCTGCCAGTGCTGGAGTAACCCTGCATGGGGACTCTGGGGGGCTCTGGCTGCTGCTGCAGGCTTGAGCAGTCCCAGACTGTGCCTCCCTCCCAAGCCAGGACCAGCTCTGAGGGTTTTACCTGGCCTGTGCTTGTTGAATGTGCTATCGGGAATATCCAACACTACAGACACAACAGAGTCCCTGGAAAGTTGATTTTGCCATCAGCTGAACCTACCCCTGAGTTTCCTTGTGTCTGAACCCAACCTTTATTGCCCCAGGTTAAGCACTCTGGGTTTGTTCTCTTTGCTGCAGGAGGTGGCCTGTCCCCTGTCCCTTTCTGTGTCCCCGTCCCTTCCTGTGTCCCCTGTCCCTTCCTGTGTCCCCTGTCCCTTTCTGTGTCCCCGTCCCTTTCTGTGTCCCTCGTCCCTTTCTACCATCTGTGAGCATGCTCCTGTGTNACACAACAGAGTCCCTGGAAAGTTGATTTTGCCATCAGCTGAACCTACCCCTGAGTTTCCTTGTGTCTGAACCCAACCTTTCTTGCCCCAGGTTAAGCACTCTGGGTTTGTTCTCTTTGCTGCAGGAGGTGGCCTGTCCCCTGTCCCTTTCTGTGTCCCCTGTCCCTTTCTGACATCTGTGAGAGTGCTCCAGGCCTCCAGTGTCTCCTGTGCTTGGCTCTTCACCCTCAGCAATGCACTTCACCCCCTTGGTTTCTGGTCACTCTCCATCCTGTCCTTGGGACTTGGAGCCCTGCTGCCCTTCCCTTCCTGCCAAGCCGGTGCTGATCCTGGGCAAGGACAGGATCAGTTCCCCTGGTGGACAGGGAGCAGTTCCCCTGGTGCCCAGCTGGACAGGGAGCAGTTCCCCTGGTGCCCAGCTGGACAGGGAGCAGTTCCCATCCCAGCTGGACAGGGAGCAGTTCCCATCCCAGCTGCCAGGGCTGGGGGATCGGGCTGCTCTGCTGCCATGGCCCCTGGCAGAGGGGAGCATGAGCTGGGCAGGGAAGGCTGAGGGTGGGCAGCACACTGAGCACTGACACCTCCAGCCATGGCCAGGGCAGTGACACCTGCAGGGTGGCACCAGCCCTGGCTGGGACAATGACACCTGCAGGGTGCCACCCTGGCCAGTGTCCTGCCATGCCACCACGCCCTCCCCACAGAGCTCTGTGGGCAGCTCTGCTCCCCAGACGCCCCAGGGGACAAAGGTGCTGGTGCTGAGAAAAGCTGGCAGCGCTGGGGGATGCAGACAAACTTCTGTCAGGATCCAGACTGAGAATCCCAGTCTGGTTTTACCTCTGCCCCGGGACACTTGAACAAAGTTTTCAGAAGGAGAAAAGGAATAAATCAAGCCCATAGTTCTGCAGGCCCTTCTCCAGGGAGCGGGTTAAAATTAGCAAGGAATGTGGGCCGGAGGAGGCCTCCCTCCCTCAGCCGCAGGAGCAGGAGCAGGGACAGGAGCAGGAGCAGGGACAGGAGCAGGAGCAGGACTCCCTCTCTCCCTCCCTCCCTCTCTCAGCCGCAGCGCCCGGGGCAGGCGCCGAGCCCGGCCCGGCTCTTCCAAAAAAGGCCACAAGCAGCTCTGGGCCCGTGTCCCCGTGTCCCCGTGTCCCCTGGGACAGGTGCTGCCCTGCCCATTGAGAATCCAGCTGCTGCCACCGCGAGGAGAGGATGGCTCCCATTTACATGGTGGGGAAGGGGTGGGATGAGGCATCCCCGGGCCCCGGTGGGATTCAGGGGTTTTTCTACATCGCTAAATATTAATGGATCATCCGGCCCAAAGAGTCGAAGGGAGACTGCTGAGACTGCAGGAGCTCCCTGTGTCTGGAGAGGAGGGCGATGGAAGGAGCACCCTGGCCATGGCAGCAGCCACAGCATGCAAGGAGCTCCAGGAGGTGTCCTCTGTTCCAGGGCAAGGTCCCACAGTCCCAAGCATGCAGTGAAAATCAGGGCACAACACGTTATTGGCATCCTGATGGAGCCAGCAGTGGGTCTTGGGGAGGTGGGGACAGTGCCATGGTGCTCAGACACCCCCAGGACACCTGCTCCCAGTGCAGGGAGGGCAGCAAGGGCCCCAAAGACTTCCCAGAATTAACTATTTCTGCTTGTTGGGAATTGAAGTGAAAAAGGATGTCTGGCAGCTGCCCAGCTTTGCTCTGCAGGCAGCAGCAAGGCCCCGGCTGGCACATCCTCCTCAGCACACAACAAAGCCACCATAAAGTGCCCCAATCTCCTGTGCTTCCAATGTCACACAGAACTGATCATCTCTGCTGAGCAGATGTCCATTCCCAGAACTGCATGCCAGATTTCCCTGCCTGTTTCTGGCTAACAAATAATCTGTGCTTTTTAAAAAAAGCTTTCATTTTTCTTAAGAGAAGACACTGATGGTGGCACCTTCAGAAACAGTGGTCAAGGCCAGGCTGGGCAGGGCTTGGAGCAGCCTGGTCTCGTGGAAGGTGTCCCTGCCCATGGCAGGGGGTTGGAATGAGATGAACTTTAAAGGCCCTTCCAACCCAGCCCAGTGTGTGATGCTGTGATTAATTCTGTGCCAGCCATCGGTGGCCAGGTGGCAGTGCCAGCTGCTCTGTGTGTGCCTGCCACATGTCACAGCTCACCCAGGGAGGGCAAGAAGCATTGGGAGGTGAATGAGGCCAGGATCATCTGCTCCATCCCCTCTCCCTCCCCTCCTTTCCTGCTGTGTGTGTGTGTGAGCCGGCCCCTGAGCCGGGCAGGAGGTGGCACTGCCCTCCCCTGTCACCAGCAGGGTGACGTGGCTGTCACCACACTCCCCATCCCGCAGGAATCTCTGGGGTTTGCCACAGCCCCGTTTGTCTCCTGCAGGAGTCAGAGCAGGAGCACTGGAGCCAGCAGAGCCCGGGGTGAGCCCACGGGCTCCCCTCACTATTGCCTTTCTATTCTGAGAGCAGCAGATTATTGTTAATACATCTCTTGTGTTTGGTTTCTATCAGAGCCAGTTTGTTTAACTAATAGGCAGATTTATTTACTGAAAGGAGGAGGAAAGCAGCAGTTAAAAGGATACGGCAAATCCAGCAAATATTAATCTTGTCCCCAGAAAAACCACTGGCAGCACCTTGGAATTTTTTCAACTTTTCTGCAAGGTCTTTAGATTGTAGTCAAAATAATGCCTTAATCTGCACATTCCCAGCTCCAAGGTCTGGAACAGGAAGGGCTTGTGCTGAAGAACAGTCTTTGCCGTAAAATGCAATGGAATTCATTGAGCAACTCAGGAACGGGTGCCAAAAACGTAATTCCCATTTATCTCAGCAGGAGATTCCTCACTGCTGCTCAGGGCCTACGGTTGGGCACTTGTCCAATTTCAAAGAAAAAATCCCCAGCAAGAGAGGACAATAATTCCAATTGAATTTTGTCTCCTCACTTTTACCAAACAGAGCAGCTCCATTCTGTTTCTTGGAGACCCCTAAGTCGAATATTACTCTGAAGTTAAAATTGACACTGACAAGCTCTGACCATCCTGACAGTCCCACAAAAATCAGTCAGACTGTTGATGTGAGTGGTAACACACAATCACTGTAGTTTATTTGGGATCAATGATTCACAGAATCACAGAGTCTCAGAATCTGGGTTTGAAGGGCCCTTCACACTCAGCTGGTTCCACCCCATGGGCAGGGACACCTTCACCAGCCCAGGTGGCTCAGCAGTAGCTGCACAGACAAGCACAGGATGTTTATCTGCCTCCTGGGAAGGCACAAGGTTCGAGCATTCCTGGAACTTCCCTTCTCTCTGGGCTCACACTCCGGGGCTGGGTCAGGGAGGGGTGGGACACTTACTCACTCTTTAACCATTTCCCATCCAAGTGCCCCAAGACACAGCTTTGCATCTGGGTCAGCATCCAAGAAAAGTGAAATTAATTTGTTCAGAACACAAAACAACCATTTCTTTGCTCACAGAATTTGTCAGAGAGCTTTCTCCTTCATTTGCTTTACAAAATGTTAATTTTGCTTAACCACCAACACACAGCACTTCATAAAAGAGAACCATTTTATTCTCATTACAATGTTTATGTTAGGAGGAAGAATGAGCAGCTTTGTGACAAGAAAACATGTGAGTTTTCCAGAGAAGAGAGGCAAGCTGGCTGTCACGTATTGTTTTGCCATTCTCCTATTTGCATGTCAGCGTGATCTTTGTTAAAGGTTTGCAAATGAAACACTTGAGATCCGTTTTTAGGCCCCAGCTGAGGGCAAGAAGCCCTGGCCAGGGGCACCCCAGAGGCAGGAGGACACGATGCTGCTCTCGTGCCATGGCAATGCCAGCCTGGGGCTCTGCCCTCTCCCTGCAGCTGCTGGGCTCTGAAGGAACCTGGGTTTGCCCAGAGCTCTGTGTTGGCTGTAGAGCCAAGCAGCTGTCTGGTATCACTGTCAGAACCTGCTCTCAGTGGCCCTGCTCTGTGTCCCCAGTGGTTTTCTGGCTGCTGGGCTGTGTGAGCTCTCCTGCTCCCTCCACAGAGATGTTTGTCCAAGAGTGAGCTCTTCCCTGCTGGTCCCCAGGGGAGCAGGGTTTGGGGTGCAGGCAGCAGCACCCCTCCTGTGACGGCTCAAGGCTCTCTCCATGGGGGATGGGAGGTGCTGCTGCCACCATCTGCCACCATCTGCCACCACCCTGGGGCTCAGGGGCTGGCCCTGCCCTGCCAGAGGCACCCACCCCACAGGGTTCCAGCAGGACACACCAGTGGGGATGCTCCCCCTCCTCAGGCCTCTGTGGATTTTGAGTATCCACCTCCCTCAGGAAGCCCAAGAACTGGCCTTGAGCTGATTTGAGTTTCAGGCTTTTATTTATTCAGGCCAATAGTTGTTATTTCTTTGATGCTGCTCTGTGCTCATCTTTTGTACATTCAGTTTTCCCTCTTCCTGTTTTACATGTTCCCTGAAGCCACCAAATCAGAGACACGATGGATTTGGCTTGCTGAACCCCTGTTCTTCTGTCCATCAAACATTTGCTGTCTTCAGGACCCAGCTGTATCTCAGCCAGAAGATGCTTGCACTCAGCCCTCACTGGTCACCTCCTCAGCTGGTCCAGCAAACTCCATCTGTGGAGCAGTCACCTTCTTTCTGTGAGTGTACTGAGTCCTGATACTGCTTTGTGTTTGCTTCTTTTGTTATTTCCTGTTTGATAACTCTGAAAATCAGTGCCTGAACAGCAAATCCTGGGAGGGCTGGCTGTGTCTGGTGGAGCCACAGCAGCCACAGCTCTACATTCCCCAGCCCTTCTCTGGGGAAAGGCATCTGCCACACCACTCTCTTCAGCATCCCTTCCTGCTCAACTAATGCAGCATCTCTGCTAAGTTTTTCTAGGCCTCTTTCGCAACAGCTCTTTGAAGGAAATAGTCCAGCAGCTGAGCAGTGGCTGGATCAGAGGCATGTAAAGCAGCCCTGAGAGTGCCAAAACAAACGAGCTGGGACAGTGGGAAAGCTCAGGCTGATCCCAGGGTGAGCCCTTCCCTCCTCACATCCCTGCCAACAGGCACACGTTCCCTGCAGCAACTTCGGGTTGCATTCACCTCCCTGGAAGCTCTGCAAAGCCAGATTCCCTGGCACTCAGGTGCACTGCACTCCCCTCTTGTGTCCCCACCTCCTGGGAGAACACAGAGCTGAGCAGAATGTGGTGAGGGTAGATAGATGTTCCTGCATCATAAAACACACAGGAAAAAGAAACAACACGAGTCAATGGTAAAGTAGTTGCAGAAATGAGCACAAAAATAATCTTCATCACAGTGCCAACATCAAAGGCTGTGTGTGACAGGAGGGCACAGAAGGTACCATTAGACACAGATGAAAGTGTGCCTGGGAAGGGGAGACAAGGGAAAGCAGCAGAGCTGGGTCCCAGCAGGTGTGGAGGGGTCTCCTCAGGCACTGAGGAGCCTCATTGCCTGGAGAGCAGTCACAAGGGGAGAATAGCAAAGCTGAGCTGCTGCATCCCTCTGGGAAAGGGGGCTGACCCTTGGCTGAGGAGCAAGGCAGCTCTGTCAGGCCCTCTTCCCTGCCACAGCTGGGAACAGTTTTGGTGATGTATTTGTTGGTGATATATTTGTTGGTGATACATTTTTTAGTGGTACATTTTTAGGTGGAACATTTTTTGACCCGTGTCCTGTGGAAAACCCCAAAGAAGCAAAGGCAGGAGCCCAGTGTGTGTCACAGGGAGCCTGAGCTCTGCCAGGCACCTCTCTGGGGCTTCCTCTGCCTGAGGCCAGCACTGCAAACCCCACACCTCGGGTACTGCATGAGGAGGGTGTTGGTGCTCCCAGCAACACAGGGTTTGGACAGAGCAGAATTGTCTAAAGAATATCTGGTTTATTTAAGTCGGAATTTTTTTTAAAAATTAAAATGCAAAAGACTAGTTCTATTTGTTAACATCAGCGTGGAGGTGAGTGCAGGAATGGCATATCTAAGGACCCAGGGGAAGGTGGGAGGGGCACAATCCAGGGGTACGTGGATCTTTTTGCCAGAACCGTGGGTTGAATGTTCCTATTTAAATATGTTGTTAACGTCTTTATATAATTAATTTCTAAGTTGGTCACCATGGCAGCAATGGCAGACTCACATGAATGAAAATAGACTTCAGCACAGATGAGAGCAGGGAATAGCTGGATGTTGTTTTTGCCATCTCTGCTGGTCTTGGATCCACAAGTTCCCAAGGGAGTGAGTTTCCCCAGCAAGGGCTGATTCCTTTGCCAAGCTGCTGGGAGCTGGGCACCCTCTGCCTGCCTGGGATCCCTTCCAGGCATGGCACAGAGCTCTTTTTCATCACACTGAGCCTAGGAGCCAGACTCAGCTTTATTGCCATCTTCCCAGGTTTCTTCCTGCTGCTGACCAGCAAAGACAGATTTGCTCCCACAGCAACACAAAATTCCTGCCTTGTTTGTTTAGTTGGCACCTGTGTAAGGAGTGAGTGAGGCCTCATCCTGTATCCTCCTGAATCCAGCAAAACAGGAGAATCCTGGAAGCAGAGAGCCAAGAGCCCCCAGGGACATCACCCAGCCCTCAGAACATCACTTCCAAACCCTTCTGCCAGGCATCTCAGAGAACAAGGTCTCCTGTGGTCTCAGCTTTGGCCTCTAAGCCCCTCAGCACCCCTCCCCAGCTGTGTCAGTCCTGTTCTCAAGGGTGGAATGTTCTCAGCTGGAGAGGGGTGAGCACAGACACTCAGAACAAGTGAGTAGCTGGACATTCATTAGAACAAATCTAGGGCTATTGAATTATCTGTGACTGGTTAATGACACTGCAGAAAGCTCTCAGTGACAGAACTATGATGTTGCCATGGGCTTGTGGCTCTGCCAATCATGGCAAGAACAGACTTGGATCCCAGGCTGCTTCTCCTGAAGGAAAACCCCGAGTTGTCCCTGGAGTCCTGCAGGAAAGTGTCTGCCATGCTGGGGCCACCTCAGCAGGGAGGGGACACCAGCAGCCTCTGCTGGCACCATCTGAATGCAGGGAGGGAATGGAGCTTCCTCTCACTCTGTGCTTGACTTTCTCCTTGAAGGAAATCTGGTGGAAGATTTATGTATGTCTACATTAATGTAAACAGAGAGTGGAAAAGGAAGTTTACACCACATGGAAAGAGAAACAGTTTCCCAAACAGCCTCCTCTAAATGACCCAGCCCTGCTTGGCTACCCAGGGAAGCTCCAGGAGGGAGCTCTGTGCTGGGGGTCACTTGGGCACAGGATGCTGGGGTTTCAGTGCTGCACTCAGGGAACACTGATGGAGATCAGATTCATTGGGGATTGGGTAAATAAACCTTCCTGTTCTGCAGAGAGACAGGCTGGGCATTCCAGTCATTAGGCAGAAAAACAGCTACAAAGGAATGTGGTGTCACCCTTCATCCCTTCCCAAAGCACAGGTACTACAAAGGAATGTGGTGTCACTCTTCATCCCTTCCCAAAGCTCAGGTACTACAAAGGAATGTGGTGTCACCCTTCATCCCTTCCCAAAGCACAGGTACTACAGAGGAATGTGGTGTCACCCTTCAACCCTTCCCAAAGCACAGGTACCCAGCAGCAGCAGTTCTGGGCTGCCAAGGGTGGGTTTGGGGACAGAGATTCTCTCAGTTATTACCTCACTCACTGCCAGTCCCAGGGCCTGTTCCTCAGCTGTTTGGGCACCCCAGAGTGCAGGAGCAGCAGGTCCATGGAGCTCCCTGCTGCTCTCAGCTCACACTGGTGCTGATGGGGAGTTTGGGGCTGGCTCAGGGCAGAGGAGGGCCAGGCTCTGTCCCCAGCCCACAGAGCCCCTCCAGCCCAGGCTCTGCTCCTGTTCTCTCCAGCCCCCCAAGCCCTGTGGCTGGTGGTTCCCTCCCTGCTGGGTGTTGTGGCAGTGGTGCACACACCAAGCCCCCAGACAGCCAGTTATGCAGCCAGGCAGGGAGGAAACAATATTTGTTTCTTTCAATTTTGTTTATTTTATTTTGTTTTGTTCATTTCACATTTTTAAAGTTTTTTCTAGGAAATTGAAACCCAGCTTTTATCAGAGGTAAATTTGCTTCCATAGCCATGAACGTTCCTGCCAGAGGCAAATGCTGTCTCTCGAGGAAGTGAAGTTCAGCCAAAGGCTCCTCTTGGCTTGCTTTGTTTTCCAGACCCACTGCACCAGTTTTCCTGTCTTTTGACCAATTTCCATGTAATTTGATAGGGACTGGAGCACATTCAGCAGCTGCAGGTTTCACTGAGGAGAGGAGGCAGGAGGTCCTGCAGAGATGAGCACGGCCAGGAGGGACCCTGGGCACTGGGACAGTGGACATGGCTCTGAATGGACAGAGGGACACTGCTCTGGATGGACAGATGGACACTGCTCCAGACAGAGGGACACTGCTCTGGATGGACAGATGGACACTGCTCCAGACAGAGGGACACTGCTCTGGACAGATGGACACTGCTCTGAATGGACAGAGGGACACTGCTCTGAATGGACAGAGGGACACTGCTCCAGACAGATGGACACCACCCCAGACAGATGGACACCACTCCAGACAGATGGACACTGCTCCAGAGAGAGGGACATTGCTCTGAATGGACAGATGGACACTGCTCCAGACAGATGGACACCACCCCAGACAGATGGTCACCACTCCAGCAGACAGACGGACAGACAGTGCTCTGCAGCCCAGGCTCAGCCTGGTTCAGACCTGTTTCTCATTTCCCATTGTGCTGAAGGCCCTGGGATTAACGAGGTGATAACTTGGGCTCCCCAGTGCAGGGCTGGGCCGCAGCCCAAGGCAGAAAGTGAAGCACCAAACTATTTATGTTCCAGTTCCTACTGCTATTTTTAATAGAGCTTCGGAGACTTGCTGTATTATCCTGCCTTTTTAGCGTCTGCTTCTTTTCGTAATCTCATTTCCCCTGCCCTTTCTTTATCTTTGGATCAATTTATACCATCCTTTTTATCATGCTCTAATCAGAACACACTTTATGATTTCAGATAAATGTAGTCATGGTAATTTTCCACTCCATTTAGGTCAAGTCAGGATGAAACAATTTTTTTAAATCTTATCTAGTAACCACCAGAAATGGCTCCTTGTTAAACTGTCCGTCCCCTTGCTTTTCTAACTTTGTTAGATTTTAATGTCAACTGTCAGCCTCCTTTTTTGGGCTCTCCAGGAACTTGGTTCTGCACTGAAAGCCAGCCCTGGGGAGAAAGGCAGGGTGCCCCTTTTCCCTGCAGGGGTGGCTGCTGGAGCTCTTCCATCCCTCTGGTCCCACAGCCCTCCTTGGAAAGGATTCTCTGGGATTGATCCATTTGGGGAGGGTGTTGCAGCAGCTTTGGGAGCAGCAGCACAGCTCGGGGAGGAATCCTGAGCTCTGTCCCAGCAGCACAAGCCCAGGTCCCACTGCCCTCACACCAAGGGTGGAGCTGTGGGCACCCCCTGTCACCCTGCCTGGGTATCAGGGGCTGCTGGCACATCCTGTCACCCTGCCTGGGTATCAGGGGCTGCTGGCACCCCCTGTCACCCT
>VWYE01012405.1:87320-103630 GCA_013398995.1 Alaudala cheleensis
TCCTGTCACCCTGCCTGGGTATCAGGGACTGCTGGCATGTCCTGTGACCCTGCCTGGGTTTCAGTGTGATGGTGACAGGACTGCTGGTACATCCTGTCACCCTGCCTGGGTTTTAGGGACTGCTGGTACATCCTGTCACCCTGCCTGGGGCTGCCCTTGCTCTCTGCAGCCAGCTGAAATCTGCCTCGCTCTTCTGAAGCGTTTGGAGCAGGACTTTGTTGGCTTTGGGTGACACGTCTGTCTGAGGTTTAATAACATCACTGAGAATAACATCACTCAGCTTTGCACAAGCTCACAGAATGTTAACAATCATTTCAGTTCATATTGCACGATTTCAAAAGTATTTACGTGCCAAATAAATACAATAATAAGCAAATAGAACTGCTCCTCTATCTGCCCTCTGAGGATGGCACTGGTTGCAGCTTTGAAGTGCAAATCCCAACCCCGGAGCTGTCCCTTCCTTGCAAAGGTGAAGAACACGTTCATGTGCTGCTCCTGGAGAGGGGCAGGAGCAGGGACTGGGCTGAGGCTCGGGCACAGCTCAGTCCCAGTTTGGCTGCAGGGGCTGTGCTGGTTGTGTTGTCCCCTTGCATTCACTCCTGTAAAACAGGAGCTGTTTTATTGAACATTGCAGCTGTTGGCAAAGAGGTGTTCGAGACTTCTGAGGATGTGAAGTGAGGACAGAAGTATTTGGGATGAACTTTTTTAAACCTCAGTGTAATTAGGGTAATTAACCATTTCAGCTTTGGAACCACAGCTGGGCTCTGGGGCTGGGCAGTGGAGCACGGCACCCTCTGCGGAGGAGGAGCTGGACAGAGCTGGGGACACCGAGGGAGCTCTGGGCCAGGGACAGCTCCTGCTCCCGGGACAGACCCGGCCCGGCCCCCAGCGAGGGCACAGGGGAGGGAAGGAGGAAACTGGAAATGCCCGGGTGGTGTGGGGAGCTCCGGGCTGCGGGGAGAGCCGGGAGGGTGCGGGGACAGCGGGGACACAGCCTGGGAACAGCGGGGACAGCAGGACAGAGCCCGGAGACACAGCCTGGGGACAGCGGGGACAGCGGGACAGAGCCAAAATCTGTGCTCCCCAGTAGTCTGCAGAATTGAAAGTCTGTGGGTTACACCACAGATTGCTGCCTAATAATTAAAGGTGGCAGCACGAGGCTCAGGAGTGCTAAAATCAAAGAGAAGTGAAAGGGAAATTACTTGGTAATGCTTTTATTGGGCTCTAACAGCTGTCAAACCACAGCATAAAAGGCTTAAACTCTGTAATTTCCACTTTCAGAATGACACTGGACTGGAAGAGAACAGACTGCCTCAGCATTCATCTCCTTCTTTGGCTGAGCTACCCGAGACACGTCAGGACTCAATGCCACAAACCCCTCCTAAGGAGCCACCAGCCCTACAGGATGAGCTCATGTGCCCCAGAAGGGTCAGTGAGGCGCAGTGAGATCATTTAGTCTGAAAACTCTCCCAGATCCCTGAGTTCCAGCTGTTCCAACCAGCACTGCCAGCATTAACCATGTCCCCAAGTGCCACAGGGCTTTAAATCCCCCCAGGAATGGTGACTGCCCTGCTTCTCTGGGCAGCTGTGCTTGGCCTCACAGCCCTTTCCAGGCAGGAATTTTCCCTCATATCCAACCTAAACCTCACCTGGTGCAGCTTCAGGGCTTTCCCTCTTGCTCTGCTGCTTGTTCCTTGGGAGAAGAGACCAAACACACCCCAGGTCTTTGCCAGCCTGGGCACGGGGGTAGGTTTGTAATTTATAGGACATTGGTGACTTCCCAGGGATGGCAGCTGCCATACAACAGGACCTGGTGCACCCAGCCCTTGCCAAATTCCTGCTCTAACAGAGACAAAAGGCAATGCCACATGTCCTTAGGGCTCTCAGCTCCTCGTGCCTCAGGGGTGCCACTGCCCCTGAATGGTGGGAAAGCCCCGTGCTGAGCCCTCCTGCCCTGCTGTGGTTACAGCTCTCCTGAAAACTCATTTCATACATTTACAGCAATTGGCTGTTTGTTTTGGTCTGTGCTGTGACAGTGGAGAGGGGACCCGTTCCTTTTGGGGTTTTAAGATTTCTTCTAGGTACAAGTTAGGAAATAAACAGCCTGAAGTCCTGAAGTGAATGTTATCAGGAGTATGGTGCTCTAATTATAATTGCATAACTCATATTTCAATTTTATGGGAATATTAAAAGGATTCCTGGGAGAATTTTGAACAGTCTAAAAGTGCAACAGCATAAAACCCAATAAACCTTGCCTGCTTTTGGAGGACATTTCCTTAAAGGGCCCAGCTCAGCTGCCAGAGCTGCAGTCTGTGCACAGCTGAAATTCCCTCAAACTCCCTGAAAGATGAACTGTTCCACACAAGAATTGTCTCCCCTGCACA
The DNA here is from genome assembly GCA_013398995.1 of Alaudala cheleensis. NCBI lineage: Eukaryota > Metazoa > Chordata > Aves > Passeriformes > Alaudidae > Alaudala > Alaudala cheleensis. The sequence continues at coordinate 89,705 of VWYE01012405.1, forward strand.
CTGTGGAGTAATGACAGCTTTTGCTGTTCTCAGGGCTGGAATCCAGAGGACTGTGTGAGTGGATGAAATGTATAAATATTTTCAGAGCATGCCTGATTTGTATAGAATGCAGGATGTATTTATGGCCCTCATGAACACAAGATGGATGTGAGTGGAGAGGGAGCCCTGTCTGTGTGGGCAGGGACATTTGCTGACCTCCTCAGCCAGTTCAGGGTGGGTTTGAGGGGCAGGAATATCATCAAACCTCTCCCCCCTTGCAGTCCTGGAGCTGCTCATGGGTCCAGTTACCGTGGGCAAAGCCAGGCAGAGCCAGGATCACAAGAAATCATTCTGTAAAGCTGCCTCTGCCTGAGCCCTGCTTGCACATCTGGGGGGAATGTGGCTCCTTGTGGTTCATACCCCAAACACACACCCCAAGCACACACCCCAAACACACACCCCAAGCACACACCCCAAACACACACCCCAGGCACACACCCCAAACACACACCCCAAACACACACCCCAGGCACACACCCCAAACACACACCCCAAACACACACCCCAAACACACACCCCAGGCACACTGCTGGCTGTGCCCCAAGCTCACTGCTGCCTCCTGCCCCAAGAGCACTGCTGCTGAGGGCAGCAGGAGAGTGCTCTGAGCCCCTCCAGGGGCACACCAGAGGCTGGTGGCACAGCCCAGTGTGTCCCAGGGGGCCCATGTCCCTGTCCCAGGGGCCCATGTCCCTGTCCCAGGGGCCCATGTCCCTGTCCCAGGGGCCCATGTCCCTGTCCCAGGGGCCCATGTCCCTGTCCCAGGGGCCCATGTCCCTGTCCCAGGGGCCCATGTCCCTGTCCCAGGGGCCCATGTCCCTGTCCCAGGGGCCCATGTCCCTGTCCCAGGGCAGGGGAGGAGGGAAGGTCACTCTGCCCCTCTCTGCCCCTCTGGCAGCAGCCACAGGAGCTGGGAGGCAGAGCCTGGGTGAAGGTGGTGTGGGGTGAGGGGGATGATTTGGGGTGAAGTGGCACAAAGAGAGCTCTCCCCACCAAAATGCTGCTGTCTGGGAAATGCTCTGACCTCACAACAAATGCTGCTGGCTACAGAGCAAACACCCCCTCAGCTGTGCCAGGACACCTTTGCAAACCCTTCTGCACAAGTTCCCTCTGTTTTCTTTCCAGAAGTTTCCTAGGCTTGTTCAGCCTATGCTAAGCTCAGGAATGAGGGGGGAAACACCCTGGGATGTGCTGTTCTCCTTGTGAGGAACACAGCTGTGGTTGTACTGGGCCAGAGCAGCTCCCCAGCCCTGGCAGAGGGAACATGCCCTGAGCTGATGCTCGTCCTGTGAGGGCTGGTTCCATCTCACAGTGACTCCAGGAGCAAACCTGGCCCAGCTGAGCCAGGAGGTGGAGCAGCCTCAGGCCCAGCCATGACTGTCCTGGCTGCAGCCACTGCAGTGTGTGCCCCTGGAGGAGCTGGGGTGCCTGGGGCTGACCCCCTGCCCTGTGCCAGGGCCCTGTGCCTTCCCCTGCTGCCACAGCTTTGGGAACTGCCACCTCCCCCAGGTGAGACACTGGTGACAAAATGGGGCTCCTCCCCTGCGCCCTCCAGGTGCCCTCCCCCTCCTCCTGCCAGCACAAGAAATGTGGGACCACAGAGGGGCAAATGCTGGGAGCTGAGGAACACTCCTGCCCCAGAGAATTTGGGATTTGGAGTCACTATTTTTAGCTGGATCTGGTGGGAGTTGAAGGAGAGTGCCTTCCAGGAGATGCACAATACCACGCTATATCGGGCAAAAATCAGAGCAGATGCTTCCAATTACACCTAATTCACCTCAATTAGAGAAAAAGTAAAAAAAAAATCATAGTTACACCAAGAATATCCTTCCTCTGAAGTTACAAATGTTTGGCACAGCAGACTGCCCACGGTGAAGAGCAGGGACACTGTGACACAACGAGCCTGGGAGCAGTTTGGGACCCTCTGCAGACCCCTGCAGCAGCCCCTTGTTACTGTGCTGCTGCTGCACTGCTGCTGCTGCCACAGGGACGTGGGGCTGCTTGCAGGGGTTCCCTTCACACTCCATCCTTGGGACAGTTTGTCCAGTGGCTGTTCCCTGCCATCCCCCAGCTCTGGGGTGTTCCAGCACATCCTGGGAAAAGCCTTTGTTTGAGCTCACTCAGCAATATGGTCAGTGCTCATCCAGAGCATTTGATGTGTGTGGTGACACCCCTGTGTCACCTGTGCAGGTGACAGAGGCTGGGACCAATGGCTGCAGTCACAGTCCAGCTGGGCTCCCCAGTCACAGCAAACACGACCAGGCTGTAACCTGTGACTGCAGAGTGCCCCTGTCTCACACATTCATTCCTGCCTGGAGGAGCAGAGCTCTCCCAGCTTCCTGCTGCTGCATCCCAGGCAGCCTGGCGATCTCACACTGGCACAGTGTGTCTGCTGTTGGATGGCACCTCCTGAGGTGCCTGAGCTCATGGGTCACTTTTCCCTCTGGCTTTTCCCTGTTTCCTGCAGTGCTGTAGGAAATCAGCCCTGCATTTATCAGCTGCAGACAGACATCAGGGCTGGGGTTTGCACCCCTCCTCAGGGGACAGGCAGCTCCAGCCCAGGCTCCAGGGTGCCCCTGTCCAGCTCCTGGCCCTGCTGCAGCCAGAGGGGTCCATGCCCACCCTGTCCTGGCACAGCCCAGGCTCTCCCACACTGCCCTGGGCCCATCCCTGCAGGCTGCACAGCTTCTTGACATTTTGTCAGCCTTAAGGGGGAGAAAAAGTTGTTCAGTCAGTGCTGATTTCCTAATTCAGTGTAACCTTTTCATATCCAGGCTAAGGACAGCCTGACATTTCCTCTGCATCCCAGGGAGAGGCTACAGAGCCTCTCAGCCCTGCTCCTGATGCTGCTGCACATCTCTGTGACACACTGTGCATTGTCAAACAGCTGGAAAATATTAAACTGATTTTTAAAGCCTTTGTTCACCCATTTGAGTCACTGTCATGCCAAAGCTGCAGGGCATTTCCCTCTGCTCTGCAATTCCTCCCCAGAACCCTCCAATTCACAGCTCCCCTGGCACAGGGTGGGCAGTGTCTGGCACAGGGTGGGCAGTGCCTGGCACAGGGTGCCCAGAGCAGCCCCTGGATCCCTGGCAGTGCCCAAGGCCAGGTTGGACACTGGGGACAGTGGGAGGTGTCCCTGCCATGGCAGGGGTGGCTCTGGGTGGGATTTGGGGTCCCTTCCAACTCAAACAGTTCTGGGATTCTGTGATTTTCTCTAAAACATCAGCACAACCTTTTCAAGACAGAGAGCAGGAAAGACGTGTTACCCTTAGATCAAGCACCAAAAGGAGTTCAGATCCTTTATCTCACTGTACATCCATATATCCCTGTGCAAGCTCTGCAGGAGGGGAAGGAAAAGGTGCCTTTCACTCATGGAAAACCACCAAATCCCTTTTCCTGGCTTCCAGTGCTGTCTGAGCACCCTGCAGCTCTTACCCATGGCTGGTAACTGCCTTGTCCTTACCTACTGCTCTGCTCAAAGGCAGGTTTGATTTAACGTGGCAGAGAAGCCTCTGAAAACAACATCTTGGGTGAATTAACATTTCCTCTCTGTGCTTGATTTGCTGTCCCTAGATAATGGAACAGGGAGAAGATTTTGCCAGGCTCTCCCATGTACCCTTTATGGGATTGTGGGAACTTCTAAAGCCTCCCTTCATCTGAAAGTTCTGCAGGTGGTGATGCTCCAAAAAGCAGAGGTGTCTGCCACCCTGAATTAAAGCACCATGTAGGAGATGAAAGGACAACTTTCCTTTCACATTTCTGACATCCCTTTGTGTTCCACAATCAGCCTGTGTCCTGCTCCCAACTGAATAAGTAGATCTTTTTCCAAACAATTTGCAGAGAAACTTTGCAGGCTGATTGTCCCTCAGACTGGCTGGAGTTGTTTCTCTTTTAATAACCATTTTTCAAGCTGCCAGCAGCTCTTAAAAGCAGTTTTGGATTAAAAAGGAAGGAAGACATCCCAGGACTTCATGTTTCTAATTATGCTCCCAGAGAGCCTAGAAATGACTTTCCTGAGTCTGTACCCAAAGCAGCCAAGGCTCTTGCTGCTCACCAAGCTCCTGCCCTGATCCAAATCTATTCCCTTTAATGGGACATTACTGGTTTTAAAGGCTCACATGAGGCTGAGCTAGTGGGTGGTCTCCAGCTCACACCTCTTCCTTGGCTTCAAACAGCTCCTGAAGGAACAAAACCCAGTGAGGTAAAATCAGGCCAAAAAGGCTTTGACACACGTGGGAAGAGGGGCAGCAGATGCTCCCCATTGTCCACCCTCAGTCCCCAGGATGAGATGAGCTCCCAAAGTGCTGAGAGCACTGAGCTTTCCAAAGCCAGACACTCCAGGTGGGCCCAGGATTCCCATTCCCTGCAGCTCCTGGGTGCCTGCACTGCCTGGAAAGGGAAGGGAGATCCCATTGCCTGGAAAGGGAAATCCCATTGCCTGGAAAGGGAAGGGAAATCCCACTGCCTGGAAAGGGAAATCCCATTGCCCGGAAAGGGAAATCCCATTGGCCATGCCAGGCTGGAGCCCAGTGCTCCTGAGCAATCCCACAGGAACCAGCTGGGTCAGTCTGGAGAAAAAGCTATTCCTAAATAATTGTCTGTAATTACAATTAAGGGAATTGTGTCCTTACAACAACTTTTCTCTTAAAGGCTGGATTTACAAAAGGCACTTTGCAATAACCACATCCAGGTCTTGTCCATTCCCTGTGGCCCTCACCAGCAACATGGGAAGTGCAGTTAATCCATGTTGAAGACTGATGCCAGCTCACCAGGTAGCCTACAAATAAGATGTCTTGCAGAATTTTCACATGAGGGGAAGCTTTTGGTATTATTCTCTATTCCCTTTCCTCTGCTAGGCTTCCTGGCAAATGTAGAAACAGGATCCTGAGAATATTTTTCATCTGGTTATCTGTCCCTTGACAGCTACTGAAAAAGAAAAATAAAGCTGTTTCTTTAAAATTGCAAACAATTTTGGCTCTGAGAGGGGCACTAAGCAATACAGGTTCATAAAGAAATTGAAATGCAGCTCTGCAAATGAACTCATGGGAGGTGTCTCTGGGATGGCTTCTGGGGAGCAGGGAGCAGAAAGGAAATATTCACTGGAAATAACCTGTGTCTTGCCTTGGAGTCACTCCAGTTCCCAGTTTCCTGCTTTCATGTTCTGGAGCAGAAGAGAGGAAAGAGTGGTGCCTGCATCCCTGCCTCTGCCTCTGCCTCTTCCTCTTTGGGCAGTCCCCAGCCCTGGGGTGTCAGAGCTGGAGGGAGCTGCTCTGCTGCCCCTGCTCTGCCCTCGACCTTTTGTGAGCCAGAAACGTGCTCTGCTCCTGCCTCAGGAGATGAACAAACTCCTCAAATCATTGGCGAGGGTTTCTGTGAGGTGGAAGGTCCTGCAGGCAGGGAGCTGCTGCTGCAGAGCCACCTGAGCAGAGAGCTGAGCTTACACTCACTGCAGGGCTGGATTTGGGAGCCTGGGCTCAGGATTAGCTCCAGGACTGGCAGCTGATCCCCAGGGGCTGTGCCTGGGCTCAGGATTAGCTCCAGGACTGACAGCTGATCCCCAGTGCCTGTGCCTGGGCTCAGGATTAGCTCCAGGACTGGCAGCTGATCCCCAGTGNGTTCTGGAGCAGAAGAGAGGAAAGAGTGGTGCCTGCATCCCTGCCTCTGCCTCTTTGGGCAGTCCCCAAGCCCAGCCCTGGGGTGTCAGAGCTGGAGGGAGCTGCTCTGCTGCCCCTGCTCTGCCCTCGACCTTTTGTGAGCCAGAAACGTGCTCTGCTCCTGCCTCAGGAGATGAACAAACTCCTCAAATCATTGGCGAGGGTTTCTGTGAGGTGGAAGGTCCTGCAGGCAGGGAGCTGCTGCTGCAGAGCCACCTGAGCAGAGAGCTGAGCTTACACCCACTGCAGGGCTGGATTTGGGAGCCTGGGCTCAGGATTAGCTCCAGGACTGACAGCTGATCCCCAGGGGCTGTGCCTGGGCTGGGTTAAAAGCTCTCCTGAACCTGCTCAGAGTGGGACACACAGAGGGAGAGAAGGGAACTCTTTGGAGGAGCTGGCACTGAGGATGAGCTGGTTTTGTTCAGGCACATTCCCTTGTTCCCCATCAGTATAACCCCATGGAAAGCCCCAGCTGGGAGTGCTGTGCCTGGCCAGGAGCTGGCACAGTCCTCAGCTCTCTCTTGTTGCTGAAACACAAATCCCTCGCTGTGCCAGTGGGGTTGGGTTCAGCTGGGTTCGAAGGAGCCCACACTGCCCAGGGAGATGCTGCTCCTGCAGCAGTGCTGCCACCCTGGCGGCCCCAGGGCTGCAGGGACAGGCACAGAGGGGTCACACAGCTGTGTGTGACACAGGAGCTGCAGGGAGCAGAGGGGCTGGAGCAGGGCTGGGGACAAGGGGCAGCTCTGTGTGTGCTGAGGGCTCTGAGCAATCACTGCGTGAGAGGCAAACATCCCCCTCTGGGCAGCTCCAGAGCTCTGCCCAGTGAGGGTGAGCAGCCTCTGAGACCCTCCCCCGAGGCTCCTGCCCTCTGAGGAGCTCTCCTATGGCTGGAAACATCAAAGCTGTTAAATAGCAATGATTTAACTGACACAGGACTCGTGGCTGTGCACAAACCATACCCTTGTGTCCGTGTGCAGGTGTGGGGTGAACAAACCCCTCAGCTGGTGCTGATGTTTGCACACAGGGAATTGCCCCACATGAGTAATGGCACAGGGATTCAGGACTGGAGCAAAGAGCTGTGAGTGCTGATTGAAGCAAGCCTCTGTCTCCACCATAGACTGAATAAAAGTTCATCTTTGGCTCACTGTGAAGCTGTCATACTTGAAATAAAGTGGCACATTTGAACCCAGACAATTCACTGGTATTTGTTGTCAGGATCACTGAAATTCTCTTATTTTTAATTATTTTAGGGGATCCTTACTGTCCAGCTGTGGCTGCCAGCACAAGCCAGGCCTGTAATCTGAGGTTTGGGGTCTAAAGCAGCAGCTGCCACCAGCCAGGGGTGGCTCTGGGGGTCTCCTGCAGGGCACTGCCCACTCAGTGCCCTGGCTGTGGGGGCTCCTCCCGTGGCCATTCACTGCTCCCTGTGCTTCAACAGGTGAGTGTGTGTCCCCAGCATCCTCCTGGCCTCCATCCTGGCCTCCATCCTGGCCTCCATCCTGGCCTCCATCCATGGCTGAGCCTCCAACTCAGTCCTCTCTGGGAGACCTGCTTCCTGGTGGCTGCCCAGCTCCCACTATTAACAGGATTTAGCTAATTAGCTGTGAGCACTGCTGTTCTCCCTCACCAATGTAAAGGGTTTACTATTTTTATCTGACTCTGGATGTTTTTGGTTCCTAGGGGATTAAGGTCACAGGGCACATATTTATTCAGATGCTGGAATTCTTACATCGTTTTTCCATTACTCAGTGGGGAAGGAGGAGCCTCAGCCTTCAACTCCCTCTTCCTCCCCTCTGGCTGCCGGCCCTGCCTCCCTCCCTGCTCTGCTTGGGAAGCCATTTCCTCTGCAACAAGAACGTTCCCTACTTTCACTCGTGGTACAGAGACCAAACAGCTTATTTTTAAACACAAGTGGTGTCCAAGAGAGTGACAGAGCCCTGCAGCCTCTCCAGACAGTGCCCTGTTGTTTATCTGCAGCAGGAGGGTTCGTTCCAATGCGTTTTTGAAGCTGTTGCCTCCACATGTTGCTTGAGAATGAGGATCCCGCCTTGCAGGACAATGCTATTTTCCTTCAGGAAAGCTCTCCCTGGGCACAACCCCAAACCCCCCCAGACCCTGAACTCACTGTGTTTATGGCATTTCAGCAATCCCAGTGCTTCCAAGGACAGACTGAGGAGTTCCTGACGCACACCCCCCTCTGCTGAGCTGGATCCCACAGCCCCTGAAGCTCCAGTGCTGCAGGGGACGTTTCCAGCAGTGGTTTGAACACCAGTGGAATCAGAGCATCATTTCAGGAGCTGACCCTGCATGGCCACAACCATCTCAGGACTGGCTCCCTGATGGTGCTTCAGTGCAGTTTGTGAGGGATTGATGGTGTTTGGTGCAGGAGTCACACGTGCTGTGAGGCATTTTCCTCTCCTGTGCATATTTAACATCCATGGGGGATGTGGCAGCACCCAGGGGACCAAGGCTCAGCTTAGGACTGCACCTACTGCAAAACTGAGATCCGTGGTGAGCCTCAGATCCTGCAGGAATTTCTGCAGGAGCCTCCAGCTGGTTCTCACAGTTGTGCTTTCTGCTCTGCAGTTAAAGCTTTCCAGGTTACCATCCATTTCCCAGCTGGGCAAAGCTCCTGCTCCCCACCCTCCCTGCACACCCACTGCTCTGCTGCTGTGCAGGACAGGCAGATCTGCTTGGACAGAGGCTCCCCAAAGGCTCTGGGGGAGTTCAGGGACCGTGTCCCTGCCCCAGAGCTCATCCTTGGGTAAAACCTGCCAAGGCTGAGGGCTCTGGGCTCAGGGAGGTTGTTGCTGTAGCTCAGATGAGATTTATGTCTGCTTGGGAGGATCTGAAACCTCACCACGTTATGGCTCAGTCCTGATTTTCTGTTCATGCTGAGCTCATCTTCTATGATAAAATAATTTACAAATTATGGAAATTATTTCCTCCCATCTTCCCACACAGTGAAGGCCAGGTTGGGCAGGGTTTGGAGCAGCCTGGCCTAGTGAAAGGTGTCCCTGCCCATGGCAGGAGCATGGAATGAGATGAGCTTCAAGGGCCCTTCCAACCCAACCCAGGCTGTGATTCTGATTTTATGGAAGCACACAGGTTGTTGGTTTTTAAAGCCTACATCAGCTCTCAATCTTCTTTCTCTCTCCTTCACACTGTAAAAAATGCTACAAGATGAAAATGATTGGGCAAAGGAGGCAGAGAAATATGGTACACATTTAACAATAATATTTCTATATAGAATTCCACAGTGTATTGAGTCTATTTAATGAGTTTTCTAGATTAAGGAGAAGTCTGGGGAATTTTTATTATAATGCCACATTCCACAAAAATATCTGTGGTCCTGGGAGAACAGACACCATGTTAATCTATTTCTTTAATGTTGGGTGGTTAGGTAACAGCCTTTCTGCAGCAATGGTACTGACACTGCTACCCCTCCTGTAATTTAGTGTGAAGCCTCCTGGAATCCTTCTGACCCTGCTGGGAAAGGGCAGCAGCCTCTGATGAGCAGTTGTGTGCCCTCCTCCAGGAGCAGCTGCACCTCATTTATCAACAAAACACCCCAAAACAAAGTCTATACAATGCTTTAGGATCTCTCAAGAATTGTTTGCAAGGTGTGACTCTTTATGAACTGTAAAAAGTAAATATTTGAATAGTTTTTAGCAGACCAGATGGATCTATCTGGGGCTAAATCCTCATAAGGCAAAGAACTGCGAGAAGAGAATAAATATGAGAAACACAAAGAGGTGGAAGAATGTACAAAGAACTTTTATTCAGCAAAATGTTTAAAAACAGGAGCAGCAAACAGTTCGGGGGGTAGGGCTGCTGTTTGGCTTCCACAATAATACTTCTGTTGGCTGAAGCTTAAAAACCTCAAAACTCTCTGTTAATCTTTATTTGGCGAGTGACAAACACAGAAAGAACCATCGGAAACATGTGCAGGTTTCGTTTTGCCGTGAGAGGAATCCCGTGGGTGTCATTGGGAGCTGTGTGTGAGAGCACTGCAGGGGCAGCAGGGTCAGGGAGCTGCTGAGAGCCCCGGGAACACCTGCGGGGATGGAGCACAGAGCAGCGGGGCACAGCTGAGCCCTCCTCGGGGGGGTTACTCAGAGCCCCCAGGAGAGGCTCCAGGAAATGCAGAACAGCCACGTCAGTGCCCGGCACCCACAGCCCGGCTCCACACCCTGCCGTGGGCAGTCCCTGGTCCCCCAGTGCCTGGCTGGAAATACCTCACAGAGGATGAGAAAGCTGTTATCCCCCTCATCCCCTCCCTCAGCCCTGCCCGGCCTCCAGAGCATCCCCTGCCCCGGGGTGTGCAGGGACAGAGCCACAGCCCCCAGGGGTAAAAACCCCTCAAGGGACAGGGGTCACTGCGGGTGAGGAGCTGTGCCTCGAGGGAAATCAGCCCCATCCCTGAGCAGCAATGGGCTATTGCAACTTCTCTGCAGCTGCCTGGGCTCCTCCAGTGAGGGGTGTGAGTGATGGGGCAGTGCAAACCCCACAGCCCCGGGTACGAGGGGCCAGGGCAGCACAGCTCTGCCAGGGCAGGGATGGGGGAGGTGATGTTACTGTCCCTCTTGTGCACCAAATCTTTACTGAGAGGGAGCTCAGGCCCTGGCAGGGGCTGCCCGGGGAGGTTTGGAGTGCCCATCCCTGGAGGTGTCCAAGGAAGGGCTGCAGGTGGCACTCAGTGTCCTGGGCTGGGGACAGGCTGGGGATCCAGCACAGGCTGCACTCCATGGTCCAGCTCTCTCAGCCTCAGTGTTCTGTTATTCAATGAATACATCTGACATAGCTGGAGATGATTATCAGTGGGAGCTTTTCTTATTGCTCAGGACACGTTGGACACAGGCCCCTCAGCAAGCCCTGTGCTGCTGCAAGAAGCCACCCCACTGATGGCAGCAATGCCTGTAGTGTCCCTCCTGTGAATCACCCTGGCTGGAAACACACAACAGAAACATCCCAATTGTTTCAAGCACACCGGGAAACATTGTGCTGCACCTGGAAATTGTTTTGGAATATCAAATCCAGTAAATAGATTTTATTTCTTTGTTTTAAAGCAGTGTTTTCACAGCATAGCATGGACTGCCACTGGACCCAGTGCTTGTTGGGGTAAGGGACATCCACTCCAGGAAACACAAAGGATCTTCTCATCTGTGTCACAGACCTGGTCAAGTGCAGCATTCAAAAAAAAAAAAAAAAGAATTTTAAATAAATGGCATTTGTAATGGTTATAGAACACAGTCCATGTACGTTTGTCCTGTTGCCTCCCTCATGGCCTGGAGTGTGAGCAGATCCTGCTGCTGTCTGCATTCCCCAGAGACAAAACACCAGCACCTGTCTTCTCGGGTGTGGCAGCTCCACCTGTGTCACCTGGAATTCCAGCGTTCAACTCATCAGCTGCAGCTGCCCAGAGTCACAGCAAAGGGCTTTAAACACAAATGGCACTGCAGGTGTGGGACACTGAGACGGGAGTTTCACCCTGAGGGAAAATCTCCACAGCTCATAGGAACAACCCTTGGCAATGCTGAAAGATATTTAGGCTCCATTTCTAAGCCAAACCCACAGACCACTTTTCCCTCATTGTTGCAAAGCTCCTTAGTAAAAACGAACCCGATTCTTGAGCTCTCTTGCTCAATTTTAGCATTCAAGGCAGGCACCAAGACTGGAAATACTCAGACTACACTGTCTGGGTTTTAAGTACTGGAAAACAAGGAGCTGTGACAGGAAACTTGAGGCAGCCTTCACCAGGAGTGGTGGTTTCCCCACAGTAGCACACTGGTGAGCTCCCCCCAGCCTGCCAGCCCTGTGTGGGGAGGAAGAGAAATCTCTGACCCTTGAGCCCGTGGGGCTCAGCTCAGGGCCAGGGCTGGGAACGCTGGAGCTGGTGAGGACACAGCTGGAGGAGCCACAGCCCCTGCCCAGTGCACAGATGCAAAGTGGCACTTCCATACTCGCTCCTATTTCCCCAGGGTTGTGCCATCCCCTCTGAGAGCCGTCCTTTGCCGTGTGTGGCAGAAAGCATCAGCTCTGCAGCCCTCCCTGAGCTGTAACATCCACGTCAGGACACTCAGCCCCCACCTTTCATGAGTGCTTTACTCACTGCTCCTTTCCCCATTGCCATGGGCAAACTTTTATATTCAAACGGATTTGCCCAATTATTTTTTTCCCCACACAGCAGAGGTACAGATCTTGTTCATCCAAATTTAACAGGTACCAAAGGATCAGCCCTGCACAGTTTGCCTTGAAAGCCAGCTCATGTCTCCTCTCCCCCTCCCCTGCATCTTCCATCACGTTTGTTGTGGCTCCTGTAGCAGCTCAGAATCTGGCTTCAATCGTTCCTGCCACAGCTGGAGCAGCCCAGGCTGCACATCTGGGCTGGTCCTGTCCCTTTCCGTGGGGATGTGGGATGTTCTGCCTGGCCTCTGCTCCCCCACACACAGCAGCTCTCAGGTACCACTGCACCTCACTCCCTGCTCAGCCTCCCTTGCTTTTGGGAACGGCTCCCGCGATAATCCTGGATAAAGCAGGGTCCTGGCAACTCATTTGAAATGCTTTCTATACCTGTGGTACTTCATGTTCCCGATTTCTGAGCCTTTCCCTGCTCCTCTCGGTGCAGGAGGTGTGGGATTCCCAGCCACCAGCCTTGGCTGGACACTGCTGTGTGCAGCTGTGCTCCTCTCACTCTTCCCCTGCTAAAGCAACTGGCCAAGTCCCTGCACACCGCAGCGATTCCTCCCTGGGCTCTTCTCATTCCAGCTTCCTGCTTTGAGCACTGCCAAACGTTTCACCTGGATGCCAAATGGCTTGGGATCCCTTTCCAGCTGCTGTAATCTGACACGGCTCCCTCCAGCGTGCCCTGGCTTTGATGTAATCGCTGCTGGCTGAAAGCTGTACGGCTGTGCCAGAAACACAACAACAGCAGAAGTTCCTTCCCCATTTTATTTTCTTTTTCCCTGTCTGTGAATGTATGGAGGTACACCAGGATGGTGCATTGGATCAGCCCACTTCTGACAGCTCTGATGGCTGCATCCACATAAGATCCCCATAACTACAGAGCAGCTTCGTGCAGTTGTCTCAGGAGCTGCACAAAACCCTAGAAAAGACCTTGCAGAGAAGTCCAGCACTGTTCCGTGTCTCTGCATTGCATCTGTCCGTGTGCCACAGATCACTGGAGGTCAGCAAGTCTCCCGTGGGCGAGGCAGAATTCCAGAATTTCAATATCTTTTTTATTTAATTGTATATTTAATTTGTACCTTCTGGCAGGGAAGGCCGATGCTCAGGATCTGGCAGGGTTTCTGCCATTGCGGTTACATCACTGCCTGATAAAGTTTGCCAAGGAGGAGACAGGAGAGGACTGACCCATCAGCTGGGTGTCACACACGCGGTGACAGGCTCCCCGGGCCGGGCTCGGGGCTCCCGCACGTTGTGTCCTTTTCCTGACAGCCGTGAGACACGGGCCGCCACCGGGGATGCTCCACGGGAGGCAGCAGTGACTGAGCTGGCACTTCTCGGGTTTCTTTGGCAAAGTCACCGGGCAGGTTCCTCCCGCAGCGGGGTTTGCCGTGAGCTGCGTATGATCCCGGGGCATCCGCGGGCTCTGCACGGACCCCAGAGCCCAGCCCAGCCCTCCGCGGTATTCGCTCCGGGGCTCTGATCGGACCCCAGAGCCCAGCCCAGCCCTGCCCTCCGCGGGTGTTCGCTCGGGGGCGAGCAGCGGGATGCCCGTCCAGCATCGCCAACCACCTGATCGTGCCCTTGCGACAGAGCCCTATCGCGATGGGCGCCGGGTCCCACCCGGGGCCGGTACCGCTTCCCGCGAGCCCCGCTCGGGCGGTGGCACCGCCGGGGACAACGGCTNTATTCGCTCCGGGGCTCTGATCGGACCCCAGAGCCCAGCCCAGCCCTCCGCGGGTGTTCGCTCGGGGGCGAGCAGCGGGATGCCCGTCCAGCATCGCCAACCACCTGATCGTGCCCTTGCGACAGAGCCCTATCGCGATGGGCGCCGGGTCCCACCCGGGGCCGGTACCGCTTCCCGCGAGCCCCGCTCGGGCGGTGGCACCGCCGGGGACAACGGCTGCATCCCCCGGGACGGACCCCGGTATCCCGGAGGGGCCGGTCCCCGCGGGAGGCAGCGCCCGGCCCGGCCCCGGGCGGGCAGGTGAGGCACCACCGGCCCCGCCCGTTCCTCGGGGAGCGGCCCCGCGCCGAGCGGCGCCCGCAG
>VWYE01012405.1:103817-114337 GCA_013398995.1 Alaudala cheleensis
GGTGCGGGGTGCCCGGGGTGCTCCCGGCCGTGTCCCCCCGCTCCCCGGGCTGGGACGGCGCTGCCGGGGAGCGGGGCGGTGGCACGGCCGCGCGAGCGCCGGTGCCGTGTCCCCGTCCCCAGGTGGTGGCCGTGGGACACCGCCCGCGGCGTCCGGGAGCTCCTCGGGGCAGCGGCGGAGCGCTCTGCCCGCCTCCGGGCGCTCCTCCCCGGCTGCCGGGCACGGTGTGACACGGAACCGCAGCGTAATTTGTGTAGTGTGGTGTGAGGGCACAGCTCCGGAGCGTTCCTCATCCTCGGCATGGGCCGAGAGCCGCGGCTGGAGCGCAGGGAGGGACGCTCGGTTCAGCTCGGTGCGCGGATGGAGGCGGCTGTCGGTGACCGTCCCGGGGCTCCCGCAGCCCGGACACTGCCCCGGGAGCCGCTGGGGCCGGTGGCAGAGCCCCTGGGCCCGAGCAGTGCTGACACGTCCCACAGCCCGAGGGGAGCGTGTCCAGGGGTTTGCTCGCTGTACAGTCAGACACATCTGGCCGGGAATTGGGTCCAGGCGTGCTGTGTGTTGTTCGTGCTGTGTGTTAGGAGGGGCTTCGCTCTGAGCCCCGAGATGCAGAGACCCGAGCGGTTTTTCTGTCTGGTCATCAAAGTCCGCTTTGCTTTTTCGTCACTTTCAAGGCTGTTCTGACGTTCGCGCTTTGATTGTAACAGCTCTAGTCAAAGGATACAGTTCACCTTTTCTTCCCGTGAAATAGACTTTTACTGTTACCACCGTAGTTAGTTTCGCTCTTAGACGTGCCGCTCCGTATTGAATGAGCTCTGTGAAAATGTTCATTTCATTGTGATTGCCGTGGCTGTGGCCTTGGGCATTCCCAGCATCTCTGTGCGGGTGATGCCGCTGTGTTCAGTGGGCTTTCCGCAGGTGGTTCCTGCCCTTTTCCTGGCTGGAGCCAGGGCTGACACCTTTGTGTCCCCGCTCTCGCCATCCCCGTGCCCTGCGGGAGCGGTGTCACTGCGGGGATCCCATCCCGGCTGTCAGCCCCAGCCATTTCCTGGTTGTTCCTGGTTGGTGTTGGTGGCTCGGGGCGTTCCTGCAGCGTGCAGGCTGAGCAGCGTTTGCCAGAGGGAGCACACCTCAGTCCTGGCCACAGCTGCCTCGCCGTGGAAAACCGAGTTTTCTGCATGGACAGAACCAGGCGGGTTTGGATCAGTTCCGCTGCAGGGTGGGACATGCAGAGGCTGCTCTGAACACCTGTGGCTGCGGTCCTGGTGTGTGGCTGCTGGAGCTGGCACTGGTGACAGCCTGGCCGGGCTCCTGCAGCTGCGGTAGTGCAGCTTGGGTGCAGGAAGGGTGACAGTGACTGGGTTTGGGGACTTGGCTCCCGAGCTGTCTGAAGTGGCTGCTGCTGCTTGCTGGGCCCTCCCCGTGCAGTCAAGGAACACGTGTCTGTGCTGTGCCCTGGAATGGTTTCAGTCCTGAACACGGACTTGCTTTGATGGACTGTGCCAGGGCTGGGCTGGAAACACACTTCCCATCCCTTTAACTGATATTTTCTGTTTCTGATGTCAGTGGGTGATCAGTGTTTTAATTAAACACCACACTCTCAGTCAGAGGCTGCCTGGCCTCGGGGCAGTGTCACAGCCTGTGCTGTCACAGGGCAGTGCAGGAGCAGTGGCAGACAGGTGCCAGGGACAGGTACCCTGCACTCACAGTCCTGCTGGCTGCTGTGCTGGGATCCCCTCTGCTGGGAGCCAGAGCCCTGGGGGCAGCATTCCCACCTGGAGCTGGGGGCCAGAGCCCTGGGGGCAGCATTCCCACCTGGAGCTGGGGGGGCAGAGCCCTGGGGGCAGCATTCCCACCTGGAGCTGGGGACCAGAGCCCTGGGGGCAGCATTCCCACCTGGAGCTGGGGGGGCAGAGCCCTGGGGGCAGCATTCCCACCTGGAGCTGGGGGGGGCAGAGCCCTGGGGGCAGCATTCCCACCTGGAGCTGGGGGCAGTGCTGGAAAACCACCTTGGTGCTCACACCTGAAACTCTTGACTTACCCCTAATTAGTCTCAGGTGACTTTGATAATCTGAGTTGTTAAAGAGTCTCCTTGTAGGTCTTCAGGAAAGGGATTCCTGAGGTGCCCAGCAGACTTAGCTGGGCAGGTTCTGGTATTTCTCCCCAGGCTGGAAAATAATTCATTTGTTCCAGGTGTCTTTGAAATTGCCGTGTGTGAGCCTAAATCAGGTCAGAGCTCTGAACTGCCTCCATCCTCATGCACTGGATGTGTGGAGTTCTTCAGTTCTCAGGGCAGCTTTAGCCAGAATAGATGTGCAAGGATGACAAGGTGTGTGAAAGTTAAGCAGAACGTGCTATTTTATTTTATTAGCTGAGAAGAGAAGGAGGGGAGCAGTGCCAGGGAGCTGCTGGGTGGTGCTGATAGCCAGGGCTCTGAAGGGCTGGCAGCATTGCTGCCCCTCCTGTGCCCCTGCAGAGCCCTGGCCTTCGTGTGGCAGTGCCATGGCAGGGCCATGAGCTGTGACATCCCAGGGTGGCCTTCACCTCTCCACATTTGGGTGGATGTGTCCCTTTTTCACACAGTACACAGAGGGCAGGGATGGAACTTCCTGTTTCAAGCCCTCCTTGTAGTATTATTATAAATAAACTTATTCTCTAATTCTGACTATGAACCTGAAGCATTCTTGTGTTAAAAGCTGAAGTCTATCAATTGGATTTGAAGTAGAAATAGTTCCCATAATAATAATTTTTCAAAACAGCCTGCCCTTCTGATGGGTGGTGATCAGTGTAGTCTCTCTTTATCATGTCTGATCCTAATTTTCTGATTCTGAAGCAGTGGGTGTAGGTTTGTTTTGGTATTGGACATCTGTGTATTTAGCTGGTATTAGCTGATAACTATAAAAGGTTTTTTGGCTTACATTTTGTTTCTTTCTATTTTTTTCCCCCATGAATTATTATTTGAATTGTGTGGAATGTTTTAAGTGTGGTAGGATGTTCTGCTCTCTCTGCTGCTGCAATCTCGTGTGTTCTCAGCTCAGACCTGCAGACCCAGACTCTGAGGGCCGTGTACTTCCTGAGCAATAACATGAAAGGCCAAGGGAAAAGTACTTTTCCATGTTCTCTGTGATGGGAACTGTAGAAATAAGTGATCTCCACCTTCTCTTTATCTGTCTCTGCACTCTGCTTTCTAGTTTCTGCTTGTTTTGGTGTCTGCTTTCTGGGTTTTTTTCTTGTGGGAGTGGCCCTGTTAATTTCTGCAATGTTGCTGCTTCTGTTTGTTTGTTTTTCTGTGGCGATTCTCAAGTGTTTTTCTTTCAGTTTCTGCCGTGCTCCTGTTGATGTTGTGTTTTAGGAGGTTTTCTTGTACCTTTCCACTCGGAGCTCCCAGGTGGAACGCTGAGGTGGCCCTGGCTGTGTGTGCCCTGCAGTGGGACGGGGTTTGGCTTTGATAAAAATCCTTCCCTGCTGCTGCTGTTCTGTGCTGGGGATGAGCTGAGGGCTCTGTGTGTGTGTGTGTGGGCAGCTGCTGGGCTCGGGCCCCACGCTGCAGCTGCAGCAGTACCTGAGCTGGCCTGAGCTGCACGGGTGCTTCTCCACACTGCAGCTGCAGCAGTGCCTGAGCTGCACTGGTGCTTCTCCTCGCTGCAGCAGTGCCTGAGCTGGCCTGTGCTGCACAGGTGCTTCTCCACCCTGCAGCTGCAGCAGTGCCTGTGCTGCACAGGTGCTTTCCCAGGTGTCTCAGACACGGAGCAGGTGCTGTACCTGAGCAGGGCCTGGCTGAGGGGTGGCTCCTGTCAGAAACTGCTCCCCTGACTGGCTGTGGTGGGTGCTGCACTCCCAGCTGTGCATCCCCAGGGTCGGTGTCAGTCCCCCACAGCCTCAGCCAGGAGCTGGGCACCAGCCAGGGAGCCAGCTCTTGGCACCCCCAGGGCAGGCCAAGGACTGTCAGTGTCACTGGTAACCAGGGACCCTCCCCAGAGCGTGCCCAGCTCTGTGCTGGGGCTCACTGGTAACCAGGGACCCTCCCCAGAGCATCCCCAGCTCTGTGCTGGGGCTCACTGGTGACCCCAGAGCACACCCAGCTCTGTGCTGGGGGGTCACTGGTGACCCCAGAGCGTGCCCAGCTCTGTGCTGGGGGGTCACCGGTGACCCCAGAGCATGCCCAGCTCTGTGCTGGGGCTCACTGGTGACCCCGGAGCACGCCCAGCTCTGTGCTGGGGGGTCACTGGTGACCCCAGAGCATCCCCAGCTCTGTGCTGGGGGTCACTGGGTGCATGTCCTGCTCCCCTGCAGCCCCTGGGGTGAGCTCAGGGTGGCAGCTGAGTGGGAGCTGCAGAGAAAATCCTCTTTGAAGTAGGAATGAGGAGCAGGACCCGAGGCAGACGTGCAGTAAAGCAGTGACACGTTACTGTGCATCCATGGACATGTAAAAGTTACAGCTCTAATTTGCTGAGGATGACTGGAGCAGTAACAGGCAGCACAGAGGGGGAGGTTTCTTCCAAGATGGAGTTGTGTGCTTTAAAAAATCCATGTTTTTCTTTAGCAAAAATGCAGCAGTTTTTTCTTGTTAGCAAATAGTTCTACAATCCTCTGAGCAAAAGAGTTTCCATTGACAGCTGGCACAGTGTTCAGCCTTCCTTAAGGAGGATGCTCAGAGTTTATCTTATAGACTGTCTTTTTTTCCTTTTGATTAAGTGTTCTCACTGGCAGCAAGGGCACATGGGACATGAGGAGGTGACAGTGGCAAAGTGCATTATAATTACACCTTTCTTTTAATGTGGTTTTAGAGCAGCAGAGTTGGCATTTTGCAGCTTGTTGGCCTTCCACAAGTCACCAGTGTATCAGTGTGAGGGTTTAAAAAGACTTAGTTCCTGTATTATTTCATGTTTGAGTATGAAATTCTGCAATGTGGGTAGGATACCATAGGAAGAAAGCTTTACTGATAGTTCTGTAGCTTGGACAAGCACTAGGCCATACTTTAAAGGTTTTGTTCCTGTTCCAAAGTTCTCATCATCAATTTTCCTACCACAAAATTTGACTTCAAAGACACAGAATACCAGTCAAACCCTCAGATTGCATGATTTACATAAAAAGCTGATCTGGTTTTTACTTACTATTTCTCTCTTTCCCCTTATTTCATCATACTGTTTATGTATTCCACCCCCATGAATGTATTTCCTCTTTTTACCTCCCTTTCTTTCCCTTTCTGGTACCATGTGTACTCACCTCCTTCTGAAAGCTCTTCCCCTACTCCTCATTTATGATTTGAAGTGAGCCAGTTGAAGAAGTCTATCTGATTTGTGGTTTTTGGGTGCCCCATTCACCATCAGAGGTGAGTGTGGCTGCAGAGCAGATCCCAGCAGGTTAAACTCCCTTTCCTCTCCACCATGGCCATGCCTTGGCATCTGAGTGGGAAGAGGAAATGCAGGGACTGAGCCACCTTGGGAGACAAAGTGGCTCTGGAAGTCTGTCCCCCCACCCTGCAGGAGATCAGCCACTCTGGCTGTAGCTTTGCCCGGTCCTGTCCCTAAACTCTTACCTTAAATTGGGAAAAAAAAAAAGAGAGAAAGTCAGGCAGACAGGTGTGAGTGCAAGCCACTGTGTGCTTTCTGTAGGTGCAAGCTCTCAAAATGCATCAGTGTTAGTGCAGGTTAATACTTCATTCAATATTCTCTCAGCATCTTTCACTGTCTTTGTGGAGAACAGGAGGTGGTTGTGAGGAAACAGCTCTTCTGACTGCAGGGGCTGCTTGAAGGGCCTGTCAGAGTCCTTTAGCATCCTTCTGGCATCTTTGTCACTGAAGTGGCATCTTCCCCTGCTGAAATTTCCATGGAAATGTGATTTTTTCATATTGTGGAGAAGGTCACATTAAGCACAACAATCATAATTCTGGGGAAGAGCAGGTATTAAAAGTAAATTGTTACTTTGACTTCTCTTCTTCCAGTGATCTGTAGTAGTTGTTCAGCACTCTTAGCACTACTGTCAGTATTTGTACATTGTTTTAAAATGTAAATACTTTATTTAATCACTTTAATTTCTAACACTTTTCCTGTTACTGGCAAAACTTGAGTTAAAGCATGTATTGAAACAAACAAAGGTGTTCATTGTTCTTATATGATATTTGAAGTCAGACATAATTGATGGTTTTCATTAATGTCTTCAAGTTGTTAAGCACTCGTCTTGGTGAGTCAGTCAGCTGTAACAGATGATATCCTTGAGAGCAGAGCATCAAAGCTGAGGAAAGCAATTAACCTGTGGGGTTGTCACAGGAGGTGTTCCCTGGGGGTCCCTCGGGGTCGGTTCCAGCAGCTCCTGGGTGTGACTGTCACTGTCACAGGGTGTTCATCCCCTGCAGCACAGCCAGGACCTCGGGGCTGTCATTCCTGGGGCTCAGGGATGGGGTTAAAGGGTGCAGCGTGGAGAGCTTTCCTTTCCCTTGGCCTTTGGGACTGAGGATTTTCCCTTCAGGTTTTGGTTTGTCTGCAGTAAAACAGCTTCTGATCTTTTCTTGTTTCCCAAGGTGATGAGAAGCTCTCCCACCTTTATTCCTTGCCAAATCCTGCTGTCCCTGTCTCTTTTGTCTCTGCTTCTTTTCCCTGGTTTCTTTCTAACACAATTCACAGCCAGAAGCTCTGGTCAGGAGAGGTTTGGTGTCACACAGGATTGTAGCAGGGCCAGAAAGGAGATGGGTGATGTGTGGTGTGCAGGGCTGCCTCAGCCTTTGGACAAAGGGTAGAGGAGAAGAAATCCTCACCTCTCACACACAGCTTTGTTCTAAGGAAAACGTAGTTTTGATCGCTGACAGCTCCAGAAGCACTGGACGTGTGGCATTTGCTCCCTCCTGCTTGTGCTCAGTCTTTGGGAGCCAGAAGGAAGCAATGTTGATTGGGGCTGGTTTGCACTTGGAAGCCGTGCACTGTTTTTTAGACGTGCCCAGGGACAGTGTCTGAATGCTGCTGGGATGAGGTGGTTTGGAGGGTTTCCCTTGCAGTACAAAATGTTAAATTAGGCTCAGGTTTGGAGCCCACAGTGTGGGGCTGCAGCACTCGTGGCTGTAGAGGCTGCAAGGGGGACCAGGAGCCACCACAGAGACAGGGACTGTGTGCCTGTGACTGTCCCAGCCTCAGAACAGCCTGGAGGAGCAAACAGCTGCCTCCAGGGCACAAGGTGTGTTCCAGGAGTGGTGGTGGGAATGCTGGGCCAGGCTCTGGAGGGCAGGGCTCCCCTGCATTCAGCCAGGAGCCCTGTGTGACCCAAAGTGGCAGCAGGTGCCCAGGGCTGTCCCTCTGACAGGGGCACTGCTGTGCTTGGGACAGGCTCTGGGCACGGTGACTCCTTTCTCCTGCCCAGAAGGGAGGGTTTGGGAGGTGCTTTGGAGGTTCTGGAGTTGCAGGCAGGGCAGTGCAGGGCTGTGATGGCACACACAGGTGAGTGTGGCTCTGCAGCTGGAGCAGGTGGGCCATGGGGCAGTGAACAGCAATGGCCTGTCCCTGCAGCTTTAGCTCAGGAAGGGCACAGGAGCAGCTCTGGGGACAGCAGCACAGCCTGTACGGGCATGCACCAGCCTGGGCTGCTGCAGAAGCTCCTGGTGAAACAAAGGCTGGGATAACCTGAGCTGTGTGAGCCTTCTGCCCAACCAGAGGCCCCTGGCTGGCACAGGCTCAAAGCAGAAGCAGTGTCTGTCTCTCCAGGCAGGGAGAGGTGCTCTGTGTGTGCTTTGGTGAGGCTGGCAGACACTGCTGGCAGGATGTGATCACGTCACCCTCTCCAGAAGGCTCAGCCCTTGGTGCAGCTCTGGGTGCCTGGGAACACCCAAAACCTGCCTGTTGTACTTCCCTGAGGCAGAGCTGCCTCTACATGCTCACTCCTCACTTCCCATTTTCCACTGCATTCTTGAAAAGACATTTTTTTACTTGTCCTGGAATGCTTGGCTGTGTTGGCAAGGCACAGCCTGTTCATGGCTGGGCTCTCTGAGCACCTCTGCACGGGCTGGTGGCACTGCTGGCACTCAGTGAGAGGCACTGGGAGCAGCACCCAGGTCTGAATTCTTTCATTAAAGCCTTTAAAGTGATGTGGTGGGAGCTTGTTTTGAAGTTTTTCGTTTTCCTGGTGTGGCAGACTCTGTAAGTTTAGAGGCTTTACCAATCCTTTTGGAAAAGCAAACCTGGTTTCCCTGTAGGAACAGCTCAGATCTGTGTGCTGAACTCTGTGTGCCAGGTGAATGTGAAAAGAAATGCTACAAAAATCACTTGAGGAAAGTCTGTTCTCATGATGTACCATCAGCCAGCATTGGCTCTGGTGTAATTACTTCAGAATTTTTATTTAAGGTCAGAATTTGTGTTTTTCTCAGACTCCCTGGGCAGTGAAGACCTTTCTGTGCACCTCTGGGCAGAAGCTGTCACTGTGTCCAGCACTGCAGCAGAGTTACACAAGGAAGGTTCCCTTTGACAAAAGCATGGGCTGTTTGTGTCCCTGACCTGCCCATTCAAAATGTTTTTAAAAACTGTCTGTTCAGAGTGAAAGTTTTGCTCTAGAATGCCTGTTGTACTTTTTATTGGAGGAAGAAATTGAAAAACTGTTTGGGTATTTTTTATATTTATTTTTAACTTCAAATGCTGCCCAGGCAAATGAAGTCAAGAACTGGGTGGGACAGCATGATAGGACCAACCCACACACTTCAGAGAACTGGATGGAACCCAAAAATCTTCTGTTAAAACAAGTTTATTTTCATGAGCTGGCAGTGTTGTTTTTGTGGGCTGGGAGGACAGGCCTGGTCCTGGCTCCACTGCTCACCAGGCTCTGAAGCCAGTTCTCATTTGTCTTGTGGGACAGCCTTTTAGCAAAAAGGAAACAAAGCCTTTTCAGCTGTCCTTACTAAATACCAAAGTATTTGTTATTTATGGCCATTGTGCACCTTTTGCTTATCTCGGGAAAGAAAGATCTGTAGTTCCTTTCCCACTTTTTTCCTAAATTCTATGAATGTAGTGTGGATCTGCTTGTTCTTGCAGTCTGTTACTGTCACTGTAGTGTCTCTGAAGGGTGAGAACAGAAAGTTGTCTCCAGGATGGATGAAGGCAGAACTGTATCTGCCAGGTGAAGGGAGACATCCTTGATAAGTGGGTGAATTTCAGTGCAAGACTTGCTTGTGTTTCTTACAAATGCTGAGCTTCTGTGAGCATTCAGTGTTGTATAATGAAAGTGCATGTCAAACAGGTCAGAACTGCTGCGTTCAGAGCAGTGCAGGGAAGGTGCAGGAGGAAATGCCAGAGCTGAGGTTCCCCATCTCTGAGGTACTTGGACCCATCTGGGTGAGGCCCTGAGCTCCTGGCTCTTGGGAGGCTTTGCTGGAGCCTGGAACTCCACCACACTCTGTGACTCTGTAGCCAGACATTGCACTTTTTCCCCTTGGTTTTATCTTTGTTGTGATGCCATTGCTTTCCAGCACTTGCTAGGGATGCCAGCATGCTTCTCTGTTCAACATCTTGTGGCAAATTCCCTTTTTATCTGCACTTCTGTTATGGATGTAGATCATTTCCAGATGCTTTGCAGAGTGACTGGTCCAGGAACTGGAACATGTGTATGCTTTCCTAAAAACTGGAGGAAAACCATGCACGTTGTGTGTCAGCTTATAAAGTCTCCAAATACTGTGAGAGCTGCCTGATGCCCTCAGTGTGTGCCCTGCAATCTCCAGGTCAGGCTTGCAGCTCCGATGGGTTTTGTTTATTTGTTTGCTTTCCTGTTGACATTTCTGTAGCAAATAAATAAGCTGTCCCCAGTTACTCCAGAAGGGGGGAAGAGCCAGAGGAGTGTTCCAAGTGCTGGGACAGTCAGGGCACTGGGCCCGCAGGGTTTACTGGCAGCTAATGTGGTATTTACCCCAAAATGAAGCTGCACGTGCTGGGCAGTGATTCAAAAGCACAGAATCTGCTGCTCTTGTGTGTTTCTTTTCTATCTGCTGCCGTGTTTGCAGCATCGCTGGGCTTTGCCTGGAGCGTGATTGGTCCAAACGACTGTGTGAGAGCCGGGAACGGATGTTATAGTGCAGAAAGTAAAAGGGAACGATTCCCCTTGACTGACGTTTCTGTTCAATCCCCGTGTCCTGTAGAGCACAGAGCCTTGCGTTTGCGTTGGAGCCGTTCGGCTGCACGGCCGGGGCTGCTGGCACCGGGCCGGGGGCACCGGGACCGGGCTGGGCTGTCTGGGCAGGACCGGGCTGGGCTGGGCTGTGCTGGGCTGGGCTCAGCTGGGCTGGGCTGTCTGGGCAGGACCGGGCTGGGCTGGGCTCAGCTGGGCTGGGCTGTCTGGGCAGGACCGGGCTGGGCTGGGCTGGGCTCAGCTGGGCTGGGCTGTCTGGGCAGGACCGGGCCCGCCGCGCTGCGCTGGCGGTGCCGCCTCGCCGGCAGCAGGGCAGGTTCAGACCCTTCCCGGGGCCGGGAATTCCAGGCCCGGGCTGGAGCCGAGTCCCGCTGGTTCAGCCTGTGCCTGAGCCGCGGCTGTGCCCCGGGGCTGCCTCTCTGCAGGGC
>VWYE01012405.1:114421-179868 GCA_013398995.1 Alaudala cheleensis
ATGGGATGGGGCGCTCCGCCGGGCACCGGGCGCTGCGGGTCTGCGGGAACGGGGTGCTCCGCTGGGGTTATGGGGTGCTCCGCTGGAGATGGGTTGCTCTAGGGCTGGGCATGGAGCACTCTGGTGTTGGGATCTGGAGTTATGGATTACTCCTGGGCCGGGACGCTGTGCTGGGCGCTCCGCTGGGCAGCAGGCGCTCTGGGGATGGGCTGCTCCGGGGCTGGGCTCTGGGTGATCTGGGGATAGGGCACTCCACTGGGTATTGGGTGCTCTGGGCACTCTGGGGCTGGTCAGTGGGCCCTCCGTTGGTCAGTGGGCACTCCACTGGGTAGTGGTTGCTGGGCACTCCACTGGGCACTTGTCACTCCACTGGGCAGTGGTCACTCTGCTGGGCAGTGATCAGTGGGCACTCTGGGCAGTGGTCACTGGTCACTCTGGGGCTAGTCACTGGGCATTCCCCTGGGCACTGGTCACTCCGGGGCTGGGCAGTGGGCACTGGTCACTCGGGGCTGGGCACTGGTCACTCTGCTGGGCAGTGCTGCCGCGGCTCACGGGTGCTTTCCTGGGGAGCAAGTGGCCCCGGGCGAGCAGGGACAGCCCGGCAGACAGGGCAGGTCTCACAGGGAAGAAGGCGGGGCGGGTGGGGGCTCCCGAGGCCGTGGGTGTCGGCAGTGCTGTCTCTCCATCCCCACGTTCCCTCCCTGCAAACACAGAGCAGCTTTGCAGCCGTGTGGGTTCTTGCTGGAGGAGTCTGTGCCTCACCTGCTGCTCGAGGTGGTGGGTATGGGTTTGTCCTGAAAGCCTGTGCGGGGTCATATCCTAGAAATGGGGATATTCCTCTGCCACACACCATAAATGCACAGGAGCTGCTCAGTTCTGAATAGTTTGTGACTCTTGGGTTCACCTGTGCAGTGGGATCCAGAAAAGGGAACAAGGACTGGAGCAGAAGAGGATGGACAGGGCTCTTATCCAGAATCACAGCCATCTCCCTGGGCTGTCACACAAATACTGAAATATTCAGGTATAGCCTGGATAACAGCTGTTTAAAAAAAGTTTAAAAAAACACCAAACAAATAAAACCCAACCAAGAAAAAGCCCCAAGCAAATCCCCTAACTCCCAAATCCTCAGACAGTTAAAGGTGAATGTTATGTAGCCTCATACTTGGCAGGAACAGTTGTTTCTGTTTTCTCTTCCAAGTACAAGAACAAGTCAGTGGTGAATCTCAGCTGTAGTGAAAGGCTGGCTTTGCTGAGCAGTCTGCAAATGCTGGGGTCAGGTTTCTGTGTTCCTTAGACTCCTCAGAGCTTTTGCAGAGAATTGCAGAATATGTTAGACTGCACTTTATTTGTATGAAATGTGCACATGCTGAGCTCCTGTGCATCACACCGTCCTAGAGGGAGGTACTTCCAGCTGTCAGCTTTTTCAGAAGGTTCAGGAGTATTTTAATTAATTGAAAAGTGTGAGGTGTTTGCCTGAGATCTTGGCAGACCTGAAGTTCTTACTTTGTCTTCACAGCACTTCTTCCAAAACCTCTTAATTAAATCCATGAACCTAAAAGCTTTAAGGAAATGGAAGTTCTCATTAAATGGGCTCATAAAAAACTCGGGGAACTTACTAAGCTGTTTGTTATAGTAGAAACCTGCAATGTTTTGGAAATGTGACATTCACAAAGACAGCTTATTGGACTGTTCCATGTGTTCTGTTCTGGTTTTCATGCTTTTTCTTGCTTAAAATGGGTATTTTTCCTTTTATGCATATTTTAAGGTAAAGAATAGGAGGTGCATGGTGTCAGTGAGGAGAGGTGCTCACAGCCTTGCTGGGCTATTTGCCTGATGTTTCAGGGCAGTGTGTCCCTTTCTGTTGTGTGCCCAGCCTGAGGCATATCACTGTGAGATTAATCCTATGTCCTGTGAAATATCTGGGGGATTGTGCAAGTTTCTTCTGTAGAGCATAAACAAATCATAATGTGAAAATACAATAAGTGGATTTGCCAAAACCCCATCTGGAACTGTGGGATTGACTTCATTTGACTTTTCTGTGTCCAAAGCCATGTTACATAAATATTTCTGTAGTATATTGAAAGATGTGCTGGCTGCTTAGGGATCTCAGACAGGAGCAGCAGCTGAGCTGAGCTCAGGTAGTACTTGTGATTAATTAATGTCATAGTGCCTGGAGAGCCCTAAGGACAGCTGGCAGTACAAATGCATTGTAAATGACAGCCTGTGCTGAGGAGACAGGGTCTCAATGTGGGGAAACAAACTCTTTGTAAAACCTCCCTAAAATCCAGTGCCTGATACAGAGCCTGGAGTGAGCAAGTGTCTTACCTTGTGGGAAAGCACAAAGCAAATGCCCAGGGAGGTGGCATTAACAGTTATTTGAGTGTCTGGGCACAGCAGTGTGAGCAGGGCTGTGGGTGCCTGTTGCTGGCACTGTGTGGGTTGGGTTTAGGCAGCTTTGCTGCTTCTCATAACATGCTGGTTTTGGTTAACCATTGTAAGTGGGAATAGAGGTGGGATTACTTCAGGGAATGCTGCACCATCAGCACAGTGGCTGGGCTGTGTGGTGTTTGTTTGGCACGTTAATTGATTGGTTAATTAATCGGTTCCCTGTTAGTTCCCGTGCTGTTGGGTGCAGAGGACAGAGCACACAGCTGGGTTGCTGTGCAAGTGGAGGGTGGCCAGGAGCAGTTTTGGAGGAGCCTGTGTTCCTGCTGGGACTCTGGAAGGGGCTTGGTGCTGATAAAACTGAGGGGCACAGCCCTCTGAGTGTCCTCTCTCCAGACTGCCTGACATTTGCTGCCCTGATAAATTGCAGGGAGCAACACTGGCCTGCTTTCACTGAGCAGTGCTTCAGACTTTCACTGGAATTTATTGCTGCATCTTGTTTACTTCTTTGAGAGTTCTTTGCAAACACAGCAGCATCTGGTTTGGCCTTTAAAAAGGGAGGCAATGTACAATTTCTGTTCTGCCTCATTTTGTTTAATTGAATGTTTTTTGAAATGTATCTGCCATCCCTGTTTGGCAAGGCCCCCTGGAATCTCTAGCCACGAGAAGCTCTGTTTGCCATCCATGAACTGGATTTTCTTTTGGTTTTCTTTCTCACGTTGCTGTTCTTTTTTTAACCTCGGCTCAGACATTCCCAGCAGCTGGGTTTGTGAGAGCAGCCCTTGGTGCAGGAGCTGGCAGCCTCAGGGAGTGCCTGTGAGCAGAGGGTGAGCCCAGAGCTCTTCTGCTCCTCTGCTGGGGATGGCTCCATCCTGGAGATAACAGGGCAATGAAAACGTGCCAGCTCCTGGATTATCACCAAGGAACTGCTACGTTTGGTACTTCAACCGTGTTCAGGGCTAGCATGTCTAGAATAGACCTTTTTGTAATTTGTCAAGCAGAATGTGTTCTTCTCAAGATAAGCCAAGTTTAATACTCTGCAGGTTTTTAAACCTGACAGGTAGCTCAAGGTGAAATCCCTGAGCACAGTTGTTGTGTTCTCACTTCAGGGTGGTTTTTGTTGGTTGGATGTTGCAGCAGTGTGTGTCTCTGGTGCTGATGTCCCTCCTGCCTGTCAGGGGGATGAACTGTCACATCTTTACGTTTAATGAGCAAAAAGGTTCAAGTGCACTTCTCAATTCATGGGTTTCTGTTGTGTTTTGAGCCCATTCTCCAGTGTTGGACAGCTGTTGGTCTCAGCTGTGCAGATGTTGTACCAGAGGCTGGCACAGAGGCTACTGCAGGTACCCAGGTGGTGTTCCTTGTGGAAGAAGCCTTGTGCTGAACCCCTGGGCACAGCCCTGTGAGTGCCCTGGCTGCCCCAGGGCTGGGTCTGAGCTCTGGGCTCAGCCTGGGCCATCCCCAGACCTGGCTGATTCCTGGGAGCACAGCTTGCTGCTTGCAGTGCTGGATGTGAACTTGTAATGCCAACCTTAATGAAAAGGATTTCTTACTGATTATCCAGGTTTTGACCTTGACATGGCTGCTTCTGTTTCTTGCATAAATTAGTGGGTTTTCATGAAATATCATACCAGAACTGTGATTGTGTACAAGGGAAGGCAGGAATGGAAAGATGACAGGACTGGTATCTGTAATATCTGTTCTTACTGATTTATCAGCTCTATGTTTATTTTGTTTATAAACTTGATTAGCATGATGCTGTTACAGCTAATATTTTTTTTTTTCTTTTTGATGGGAGATTTCATAAGGTTTATCTGTGTAAGTAACTTCAGGGCCCCCTCAAGCCTCTTGGTGCAAAGAAAACAAACAGAATTTTCCACAAAAACAAGCAGGGAAGCCAAACCAGCTGTGTTCAAAGTGAAGCAGCTGAGGACTGGGATGGAGGATCAGGTGTGTATTACTCAGGAAGGAAGTAGGAAGCATTGGAGTGAAGCTGTGTGTGAATTCTCTCACCCTTCTGTATAAGGGTAACCCACGAAGGTGATGTTTTCCTATATCTGCAAATATTTATTACATTGGATGGATGGTTGTTTTAAACAAAGTAAAGCTCTTGATGAAATTTGGTGTAAGTTTCCATATGGAAACTATGTCAAATATAATCAAAGCAGACAGGCAAAGCATTAATAACTGTGCTTAGCAAATCTTTGAAGGTTTTGATGAGACCTTTATGTGTTAGGGATTAATATGCTTTTTCCAGATACTCACTGAAATGACTTTTTCCTCTCAAATGGTAGTAATTACTGGAGAAGTGTTTGTGTGAAGATGATCCTGCTGCATCACTGGCTGTACAGGACTGGCCATGTGTGTTCCAAACTCTGCCATTCCATTCCCACGCTCCTTGGGAGCCTCTCTCATGATGTTCTGTGCAAATAATGTGCATTTCCAGCTGATCCTCGAGCATGAATGCTGTGACTGCAGTTAGCAGCTGCCTGAATATGTTACTGGATTTTGATTTTCTTTTCCTGAACCATCTCCTTGGTCAGCTTTCTGAAAACTGATAAACCAAGTTCTACACTGTAGTGCAATATTTTATTGTATTTTGTTTGCCTTCATCAAGAGCTGTGCATGGATGTAACAGACTGAGGGCACTGTGCCTTCAGGTGAAGGCTGCAATGACAGAAAGGTATTTGTGTCTCCTGGGTGAAGCAGAGATGGAGAGAGTAACCAGAAGGGCTGGGCCCTGGGTATTGAGTGACAGGGTGCAGTGTTTACTCACTCTGACAGTGGAGCTTTTTTCCCATGGACTTTTGTAATGTAATTCCAGTGTTTTCAGTGCAGGGAGATACCCAACAGGATAAAACCTGCCATTGTGGGGTTTTTTCATCTTCCACAAAGGTACTGTTCTGCCAAAGGGCTGAAATTCTGACAAATCCTTCCCTTTGGAGAGTGGTTTCAGCAGCAGCAGCTGTCAGTGGGACATTCTGCATCTTCTGAGTTCTGCACTGGAATCATTGAAAGCCAAAGCTCCAGGTAAAGGCTTTGTGAAGGTACAGAGGTGCTTGTTTGGGGTGCACTTTTGTGATAGTTTTGTTGGGCAGGACACAGCCTCCTTCATTCCAAGTTTGTCTTCAGTCAATTTGGACATGACCCAATTCCTGCTTTTTTCTCTTCCAGCCTTCCTCTGGCCCCTCCCTTGTCTGTGTAGCTTTGCAAACACAGCTTAGGGCTGTGCTCCTTTATCTTCCCTTGGCATCACCTTGGTCAAAGCNTGCCATTGTGGGGTTTTTTCATCTTCCACAAAGGTACTGTTCTGCCAAAGGGCTGAAATTCTGACAAATCCTTCCCTTTGGAGAGTGGTTTCAGCAGCAGCAGCTGTCAGTGGGACATTCTGCATCTTCTGAGTTCTGCACTGGAATCATTGAAAGCCAAAGCTCCAGGTAAAGGCTTTGTGAAGGTACAGAGGTGCTTGTTTGGGGTGCACTTTTGTGATAGTTTTGTTGGGCAGGACACAGCCTCCTTCATTCCAAGTTTGTCTTCAGTCAATTTGGACATGACCCAATTCCTGCTTTTTTCTCTTCCAGCCTTCCTCTGGCCCCTCCCTTGTCTGTGTAGCTTTGCAAACACAGCTTAGGGCTGTGCTCCTTTATCTTCCCTTGGCATCACCTTGGTCAAAGCACAACCACCAAGGTGGCGCAAACAAAAGGGGTCCAGCTCTCTGCAGCTCTCCCCAGGTTTCATCCTTAGGATGCAGATTTCCATGGCAGTGAAGGAGGAGATGGATCAGAGCTTTTCCCAGGGCTCTGGAAGGAGGTTGGACAGGTAACCTGCTCCTTTCAAGCTCTGGGAAAGCTCCCACTGAGAAGCTTTCTCTGTGCTGGTGAGGGAAGAGCAGATCTGACCTGTCCTACAGGCTGCTCCCAGTGCTCCCAGTGTCTCAGATCCCTGGCCAGCATGTTTTATTCATGTGTTTGGGGGTTCAGCTCCATCTCAGGTGTGCCAGCACACAGGCTCTGCAAAGCTCTTCAGTGTTCCTCCCCTGGATTTGCAGCAAAGCCTGGGGGTTGCTTTATGCCATCATCTTCATTCTTATCTCACCTAATTAACTCCCAGGCATTGCAGGGCCCCTGGCAGTAATGATGCCTCCAGCTCTCCTGGCATCTGCTTTCTCTCAGCAATCTAATCTGCTGAGAATAGAAATATTTAATTTAAAAGTTCTACAGCCAGTGTATGGGAATGTAGGTGGAATTTATCAGAGGCCAGCTGTGATGTTGTGGTTCCTTTTGAACTCTGTGTACTGACAGGAATGAGAAATGGAGGGAGGGTGGAGGAGAAAGACAGAGAGAGAGAGACTGCCTGTTTTAAATTATTCAGGAATGAGAACCTCACAGTAACAGCTGCTGGATCTTTGGAATCTACAGAAAACTCCTGTTAGTTGGTATCATGTGTGATATTAATGTGAAGGTTTCCATTAAGTGTGGGTTTAATGACTGGTTCTGGCTGCTGAGTTTAAGACAGCCTTGGCTCTCTGCCTGTTTTATTGGTGGCACTGGAACCGTTGGGAACCCAAGGAAAGCAGTGATGTTTGCAGTGTGCCCTGTGTGAGGGTGCTGGCTGTGCTGGCTGTGCTGTGCCCTGAGTGAGGCTGTGCTGTGCACAGGGGACAGGGCTCAGGGGACACAGCAATGCCCTGTGTGAGGGTGCTGGCTGTGCTGGCTGTGCTGTGCCCTGAGTGAGGCTGTGCTGTGCACAGGGGACAGGGCTCAGGGGACACAGCAATGCCCTGTGTGAGGGTGCTGGCTGTGCTGGCTGTGCTGTGCCCTGAGTGAGGCTGTGCTGTGCACAGGGGACATCTCAGGGGACACACAGCAGCTGTGACCCTGCTGTACAGTGTCACACTGGCCTCACCCTTGTGCTCAGTGTTTCACAGAGCCACAGGATGGGCTGGGATGGAAGGAACCCCAAATCCCCCCCAGAGCCACCCCTGCCATGGGCAGGGACGCCTCCCACTGTCCCCAATGTCCAGCCTGGCCTTGGGCACTGCCAGGGATCCAGGGGCTGCTCTGGGCCCCCTGTGCCAGGCACTGCCCACCCTGCCAGGGAACAATTCCTGCCCCAAATCCCACCCAGCCCTGCCCTCTGGCACTGGGATCCATTCCCTGTGTCCTGTCCCTCCATCCCTTGTCCCCAGTCCCTCTCCAGCTCTCCTGGAGCCCCTTCAGGCCCTGCCAGGGGCTCTGAGCTCTCCCTGGAGCTTCTCCTCCTGAGGCTGCACAGCCCCAGCTCTCCCAGCCTGGCTCCAGCCCTGGCAGCAGCAGAGGAGCCTCCTCTGGATTTGCTCCAATGTTTGGCAACACTGACTTTTTGAAGGCAAGGGGAAAACTCCTTCTTTTCCTGTCCATGGAGTAGCTCACGTATCTGGACTCCTCAGGAATTCATGTGATTGATTGCATGTTTCCCCCCTTTTTCCTTGGGATGAAGAAATGTACAGTAAGCTTTTTAAACTGGAGAAATTAATTGAGGTTATTGCCAGTCTTGTTACTGATGTAAGTCCTTAAAACTGGAGTGATTCAAAGTCTTTTGAAATCAATGACTTTATTAAAACCAGGTCCAGTAAATGCAGATAATATTCTTTCTTCTCTAAAATCCAGGGTTTGGATGGAGGTGTCTCTGTCAGAGCTGTGTGAGCACCTGTAGAGGGATCTGACCTGGGGTATCCAACAATCAGCTGCTGGGGGCCGTGGGTTTGAGGGGGATGGTTTGACTTTGTATTCATTTGCTTTTTATACTAAAGATGTTCTTGGGAAATTTGGTGGTTTCTTATTTCAAAAGCACCCTGTTGCCTGGTCTTTTAATATCTCTTACTGATGATTAAAATACCAAGCTTGCTGCAAGGCTGTACAGGGAATGTATTAATCTGGGATGATTTTTTGGTGAATCTTTTATGCAGGGATTTTTTTCCCTTTTTTTCTCTTTTTGTCTAGGTATCATCTTTTGTACATGTCCTCATTTTTACACTGTACCATCCTTTCTCTTAGCATTTTTCCTGCTGTTCACATATCAGTAGAGCAATAAAACTGCAATTTTCAGTCCCCTGTACTAAAATAGGACAAATCTTTCAGAATCATACCAGTGACATTTTCTTTTTGGACTTTGAAAGATTCAAAGCAGGCTCAGCTTTGCCTCCTGAGGAGCACCATGGCTTGTTGGGTTTGCTGGGAACCTGCTGGCACAATTGGAAGAATTACTGTGTTTGACAGTAAGATAGAAAATGGGATGAGTTCTCATTAGTTGTCCTGTCCATCAGGATTAATTGCTCATGAGCAAGATCCCGTGTAATGAGCTGGTGCTCAAGTGATGCTTTGGAACACAGGCCATGGTCTGTGTGGGTGTTTGCTCTGACAGGAGGGAGTCTCCTCCCTTCCCTGGCAGACCCCAGGCAGGGTGAGGGTCCCTGTCAGGGCAGGCTGTGGGGCTGAGCCTGGCTCAGGCAGGAGCACACCCTGCTCAGGGGCTGTTCCAGAGCCCCACACAGCCGTGGATGTGGTGTGATCTCGGGGGATTTGTGGTGCCATCTCTGTGGTAACCACAGCCCTGCCTCATGGAAAAGGCATTTTTAGAAGTCAGGTATTTTTAGCTTTCCTGACTGAGCTGTAGCAGCTGGGGAGGTGGAGGGGCCAAACCAGCACTGGCAAAGTCTTTTCAGGATTTACCTGCTCTGGGTTTGAGCACTCAGGGTCCTGCCTTGGCAGTGCCTCCGGAGCTCGGGGTGTGCTGGGTCCCACAGCTCTGCAGTGCCTGGGGCCAGATGTGCAGGACGTGGGCTCTGTGCTGCTCTAGCTGTGGTGGAGCTCAGGTTTGTGTACAGCAGGGTCAGGAACTGTTTGGATATGAGCTGCCTGCTGCCTCTTGATGTCAGAAGGCTGCTCCTCTGCTGAGGGAAAGGCTTTTCAACCTTCAGCTCAGACTCTCAGTGTGGTAATAAACTCCAGATCTGTCTCTGTTACATTTATGTCTTGCTGTTGTACAAAAGCTGAGTGAGGGAGATGCTGCTGCATGTTCCAGGGAACAAACAAACCCTCCCTGACAGGGAGTACAGCAGTGCCCAGGGCTGGGACAGAGGAGGGCAGCATGTGAGGGAATGGCCCCTCCAGGAGGTGCCTGGGCTCACCTGGCAGCAGCTGGGCAGCCCCACGAGGCGGTGTGTGCCACGGTGAGGGGTGTGTCTGTGCAGTGTGTGCCACAGTGAGGTGTGTGTCTGTGCAGTGTGTGCTGTGCCACACTGAGGTGTCTGTGCCTGCTGTACCTGCAGGGCAGCTCTGTGTCCCAGGCTGGGCTGGCACTGAGGGACACCTGGGTGCCTCAGTGGTCATCTGGTGTGCCTGGACAAACCAGTTCAAAAGCGTGTGCACAGTCTGCCCAGGCAGATATTCTCCCATTTTCCCTGTAGGATTGCTTTAGATACACATCTCTGTTAATTAATGCACTGTTGAGAACCTCTCTTTTCTGATTCGGTTTCAAACACTGGCACAGGAATGGGACCTGCTCTAGAGGAAGACCCTGGGCAAGCTGGGGTGGGAGTTTAGGGCAGGTGATCTCAGCTCATGACCCCCAGTCTCTCTCCCCACCACCCTGTTTAAAGCTGTGTTCTGGCTTTTGGAGGCCCATGAGCCTGGGCAGGCTCTGCCAGGGAGGCAGATCTGCAGTGCCATGGGGAGCCAAGGCAGGGTCTGGAGGTGACTCAGGGGCTCCCTGGCTGCTCCTCTGCAGGCTCCTGTCCCACATGTGCAGAGTGGGGCTGGCAGGGGGACCTGGCCACACTCACCCACCCAAGGGAAGGGACAGTGACAGGCTGTGGGGCCAAGGCTGGGCTGAGCTGCCTGGTGCCAGCTCAGGCAGTGGGACTCAGAGGAAATGTAAGCACTTCATGAGGTCTGTAGTAAGTGGGGAAGTGTTTGAGGGTCGGTGCTCTCTAAGGGAAAACAGGAGCTGGATCTGGGGATGTGCCATGGTTTACATTTCCCTGCTTTCCTGGATGCAGTGGGATTCACTGCCCTGCCCTGCAGCCTGGCAGAGCTGTTTGTCTGGGAACACCAAACCTGACACTCAGCATCTGCTCTGGCTCTGCCTCCAGCACTGCTGGGTGCTTTGTGTCTCTGTGGGAAATAATGGATCTTGGATCACACGGGGGGAAATGCAGCTTAAAATGCTTCAAAAGCTCCAAAATGCACTTGGAGACCAAGTCCTCAATTTTTAATTGATGTTTAAAAATTATTTTAATTGGTATATTTGCTTTATTTCCTGTGGTGGAGATGTCTGTTAAATGCATTAAGTCACTCTTATAAGATGTGACACTTCAGTTAAAAACACTGTCTTTGCACTTTTATACCGTTTGGTAGCAGTGGTTTTGGAAAGAACCTGTTGATTTCGAACAGCAGTGTTCAGACTACCTGGAGTTTGATCCTGGGGGCTAAAAACCTGTCTGAAAGGCTGCAGTGCATCACTCCTGGTGGTTTCCTCCTGAGAGGATTCAGCTGGCTCGCTCCTATCAACAGTGAGGGGGAGAAATCAGGATTTTGTTCTTGTTTTGCCAACAAAAAAAGGATAGGAAGGAATGTTTTGGGATGTGAGAGCCTTCTGAAAGGGAAATGAAACCATAAGGAGATGTTTGCGTAGGTCCAGAAGACACAAAGGCGTTGTGCCGTGAAGTGTTTGCTGATGTATTTACAGTAGAGGCCAGATTTGGTCGGTGTGGGAACAATGATGCTTTTCTTTGTCGCTGCTCTTTCTGTTAATATTGGTGAGTTCAACAGCCCCACTGGAGAGCTCTGAATAGCGGCACTTGCCTCCAACAATACACTTCTGTTCTGGGAGCCTCGGGCTGCTTCCAGGACCACCTCTGATGGAATTAGAACGTATTTCCTGAGCAACCTTGACTGAGTTTTCAGGCTACTGGGTGAAGTGCTTTTGTCTCTAGTTTTGTGGCTGTGCTGGAGCTGAGAATGAAGAATTTAAAAAAAGAAGTAATCCATAGTTATCCAAGTTTTCTAGGAAACTCCTTAAAAATACTAGTGAAGCTGGGAGGTTTTGTAATGAAAAAGTGAAAATATTTTTTTGTAAATATGGAATGATGCTCCTAGACCCTTCTTGCTCATACATTAACCTCATAGTAATCCAGCGTGGAAGGGCAGATAATTGGAAGTAAAATGTGTTTAATTAACTTTTGACCCTATCAACTTGCTTGGCTTTTAAAGGTCAGTGAAATCTTCACCTTGCTGTTGGCAGTGCTAGTTTTAGTGCACACTTTTCTGCTGCTGTTCCCTGTGAGCTGCAGGCTCCTGCTGTGTCCCCAGTGAGTGACTGACTCCAGCAGGAGCACAGCCTTGTGTCGCTGTCACAGCCAGCAGTGTCAGTGAGGAGGGTGTCAGTGCCAGGGTTTGCACCTCCGGGACTTTGATTGCTCACAGCACATAGGGACAGGCACCCAGGGACATCCACCCGTGTCTGTGGGCACACTGCTCCTCTGGGGTCAGGGAACTGCAGCCTGTGGCTGGAACACAGCCTGGTTCCAGCCCATGGGTGCCCTGAGCACCCTCCCTACCTGCAGCCAAGGACTCCTGGTGAATTGTGTGTGTGTGTGTGCTGTGTCTCGAATGTGACCATCTGCCCAAACACACCCCTGTCACTGGGCTGTGAATGCCATTACAGCTGAACATGCACGATCTGGGTCACTCCATGAACAGCCCGTCTGTGTGGGACGGTGCCAGGGAGGAGCCCGGTCTGATGGATGCTCAGGGAGCCCCGGCTGGCAGCTGCCAGCGAATCTGTTATTTCTGGGTGATTCCTGCCTGTAAAGCTGCACAGAAGGTGTGTGTAAACACACTGATCTGAGCTGTGCTGTCCCACTGAGGGCAGGAACCCTTCACACCCTGCCTGGCTGGAGCACAGCCCTTCTGTGGGACTGGGACAGGGACAGGAGCTCCTCAGGACAAACCTGGGTCAGTGTGCTGTGGGAAGGGACAGGAGCTCCCCAGACAAACCTGGGTTAGTGTGCTGCGGGAAGGGACAGGCGCTCCCTACAACAAACCAGGGCCAGCCCTGCTGTGGGACAGGGACAGCGGTTCCCCAGTGCTGTGGGACAGGGACAGGAGCTCCCCGGTGCTGTGGGACAGGGACAGGAGCTCCCCAGTGCTGTGGGACATGGTGGCCCTGACAGGCTGCTGGCAAACTGCTGCAAGAAGAGGCTGAAATAACCAAGTTCCTCTCCCTGGGGAAATGCCCTGCCCCACAACAATGTGACATCCTCGTTCCCCTGGCTCTGGTGAGTTCCCTGTCACACAAATGCCCTCATTGCTGCCTGGGGCTGTGGCTGGTGGCTCTGGAGCTGCACATGGCAGCTTTGCCAGATGAGGGGACTCAAACCCGAGGCAGGCTGCAGCCCCCAGGGCCCTGCTGAGCCCCAGGAGTGCTCACAGCTGCATCATCACTGTGCTTTGCACTCTGACCTGTCTGAACTGTGGAATGATCTAATGGCTAATATCCTCTTGTTAATTAGAGACTGGGAATTGGAGAATGGGAGGGAAATTCTGCAGTTTTAACATGGTTCAGACCTTTGGTGTGCCTTTAAGGACCTGTGACAGGCCAGTTATGGTTGGAAACAAGAGCAGATCTATTTTGCATGTGTTAAGCTGTGCCCTGTCACTTTGAACCATCTGTTCCCAAAACAGAGTGAGTGGCAGAGCAGGTGAGCTGACACACCTTCATGGTGTGCTTGTCACACCTGTGCTGGCAGCTCGAGGGAAACTGAGCTCCTGAGCCCCAGAGAAAGAACTGTAAAAAACTTCATGTTCTGCTGTGGAATTCAGGAGAAAGTTTGAAGTTTCTGTTTTGAAGTGACTCTGGTGATTTCTGAAGTTGGACACTGTACAGGGATGGATGAGCTAATCCCAGGGTATCCAGCCTTTTCAGCTTCAAGTAGGAATATAAAACAGGTATTCGACAGCCTGTGTATACCAGATACTAACCAAGAGTGCATTAATAAATAATTCCAGTTATTTTTATTAACCTGTAACTGCAGTTGAGTAAATTTTGTGTTACTATGGAAAATACCTGTGTGAAAACTGAAGAGGGAAACACATTCCAGTTGGGCATGTGAGCAGGCTGTAAGCACAGGGCAGGAAGAGAATTTTCACTTGTTCAGTTGTTTTCTGAAAATACTGAGTGGAGTGCCCTCACTTGTACTTGGCTTTATGAATAAAGAAACTATTCCAGCAGTCGAGTACAGGTCTGAACTTTTCTGAGAGAGGAAATATTCCATTTCTGTGTGGATCTGAAGTTTCAGTCAGTGTTCAGGGCACCTGTTCAGATTGCTCCTTGCCCCTCTGTGTGCCAGGGGGGTTTGGGGGGATGCTGGGTGCTTCAGGCTCTGCTCAGTGCTGGGGCACTGGTGACCCGTGGTGGGGCTGTGCCTGTGGTGTGCTAACAAATGCCCACTGCTGCACCCTTCCAGGAGGGCTGGAATTGGTCAGAGTTCTTCGTGCTGAGCTGCTCTGAGAAATTAAATCTGTTTTAAGGATAGAAACGGTTGCTATTGTTTAAATTATTGTGATGGTGAGTTATTTGCTGCAGGTTTTGACAGTTTCCACAGCTCTTTTCCTGTGGAATGGGCTGGAATGTGTGGGTGCCTCGAGGTGGAGCACAGTTTGTCAGTGCAGGAAGGTGTGGCACAGGGAGAACATCCCAATGGACAGAGCCTGGTGCCCAGGGCTGCTCAGGGTGGTGCTCCTGAGCTGCAGCCTCCATCCTCCCTCCCCCTGCTGCCTGCAGGCTCTCTCTGCTGGGAGGAGCAGCTCCAGCCTGGGGAAGGGTTCAGCATTTCCAGCCCAAGGGATAGGAAATTGTGTTGATAATCCTAATTGTCAATCCTGAATTCAAGGACAGTTTTACTCTTGCTTTCTAAACAGAATTAACATATTTCAGCATAAATACATGCTTCTACAGCTTTCCTAGAGAAGCATTTAAACCCTGTACAGCTGTCCTTGTGTCCCCAGACCTGCAGCACTGTCCTGACATGCATCCTCGTGCCCTGGTAGCCAGTGATGAGTCTTCATCTCCTCCAGGTGATCAGAGGAAACTCCAGGAGGCTTTTCCCAGTGTAAGCCACCATTCGTTTGGGATGTTTCAAAATATGGAAAAAGTTGCATGGAGAAAAAGTCAATAAAGTTGTCCTGACTTTTTCTCAGTCTGACTGAAGCCTGAAGCCCATTTTCCTAAACAGGAAAAGAGCCATTCCAGCACCATGAGGAATGTTGATACTAGGTGAAGTGCACTTCCTTGTGACAGAGAAAAATAGAGGTGTTACCTCACTGCAAACAGGATATCTCTGAATAGTTAGCTTTAAATATACAATATTTTCCATAGTGGCTCTGAATTCTGGAGCCACAGACACAGAATGAATTTTGGCTGCAGGGGTGTCACTGCTGGGGGGTTCCACTGGTGCTTCACAAGGCCACACATTTGCTTTTAGGGTTGGATCCAGCCTGGCTGAATGAATGTGTCCACATCTTGGTGGGAATGGGGTTTTGTGCTTGGCTTTTTAAACTCCCCGAGCACAGAACAGGGTTGTGTGAGCCCTGGGCAGCAGCAGTGTGATCACACCAGGGCACTGTGAGCTGCAGAATGTTCCAGTTCCAGAAGGTGTCCAGGGCCATCCCTGTGGCAGACTCACCCTGCTGCTGGTTACAGGGGGTGGAAGTGGAGAGTGAGTGTTTCAGCTGAGGCTGTGTTCCCTCTGTTCCCACCAGTCTGTCCTGTCAGCTGCAGGGATGGTGGATGTTGTGTGCCAAAAGGGAGTGCTTTTCTCTGGAACACTTCTGCTGCTGATGAGCAGGTCCCAGAGAAGATGCTCTTGCAGTGCTGGACTTGGATTTTCATTTCCAAGCACATCTTATTGAAGTGCAGTGTGCCAGGCTGGTGAGGTACAGCAGGGTGGAAGGGTTCAGTAGTTCTGGGGAAATGTGTGCATCAGTTCTCTTGCTGCAGTCTTGTCTCTTATCTGAGCAAGGCATGGTTACAATGGGGAAAAACATTCTGGAAATGGAGCTTCTAAATTGGAAGGGTCTATTCCTGGCTGTGTTGTGAACCATTTTGTGGATGGATGTGAAGAGCCAAGTGCTATTTAAGGAGCTGGGGGAAAAACACTTCTAGGTGTTTTGCATGTACATATTTTTGTTGTTGTTCCTTTACCTGTGGGTTTGTATATTGCTAAGTCCTGTCATTTTTGTTCTGCTCCTTTCATCTGTGAAGCTTTCTGCCAGCAGCAGCATCTCCCCAGGATCCCCCAGGAGTGGTTCTACCAGGGCCAGTGCAGACAGTGTCCCCTGGCTCAGGTATCACCTTGCTGGTCCCTGCCCATGGCCACTCCTGCTGCCTGGACCTGCCTGGGTTTTGCTTTCCTGGTGACTGGAAAAGGCTTCCCCAGCTTCAGTGTGCCACTTGCCTGGGCAGTGCTCAGACACAGCCCCTGTCTGGCTGCCAGGGCCACACATCCTTTGCTCCAGGTCTCTCCCCTCAGCTCACATTGCATTATTTTGAGGAAAAGCTGCCTAGCTTTCTGTAAAACCCCGTGGCTTGCTCGGCCCTGCCAAGGCATTCTGTGTTAATAGTGGGAAACTCACTTCTGGTTTGTTTATTTGTTTTTGGCCAAAGCTTCCTGTCTTGATTGCTCTCACCCTGGGTTTGCCAGGAGATGTTTTTGTTCTGTTGCAGGACAAAGCCTTGTGGAAATCCACAAAACGTTCAGGGGGACACTGTAAGAGTGTGAGAGGAGTTGAACAGCCTGTGCACTTATCAACAGCCCTCTGTGCTGGTTCTGGCCTGCTGAGCTCCCTGTGCTCCCCCATTCTTCACAGTTAACACTGTTTTAGCATCTATTTGCATATCTAGAAATACATAAGTGTGTTTATCGTTAATTGCTTGGGGCACAGACTGCAGTGCCTGTGCTGGGTATGGAGCTGGCACACGGGGTACCTGTGTGGGGCTGGCACCCTCCTGGCTGTGATTTGGGTTCCACAGGGACCCAGGGGGCTGAGGGGTGTGTGTGGAGTGACAGCTCCGATGGAAGCTGCCAAGTGTTTGCCTGGGAAATGCAGCCTGAGGATGTGACTGAGCTGGAGGGGATGGAGGTGGGTCACAGGGGGAGCAGATCACAGGAGCCCTCCAGGAAAGGTGCCCTGGGCACTGAGTGGTAAAACCTGCTCACCCTCTGCCTGAGAAGTGAAGCTTTGCTGTCCCAGCTACAGTGGTGCTTCACATTTCTGCCTTTATGTGTGGAACTTCTGCAATTCTTCTTGTCTGTCCAGCTCACTGCCCTGCTTCTGACTTTGTGTGAAACTACTGCTCCTGAATATCGAGCACACGTACAGAGGATGTTTTATAAAGCACTGGCAAATAAAGCTCCTGCTTTGCAGGCACTTGGTTACCTTCAGCAGGTGTGCTCTGGAAATGTGCTCTCATTTCTGTACCCTTCCCTTGCTGCCTGATGTGATCCTTCACCTGTGGTCAGTGAAAATCTGCAGAAAGGAGCTTTGGGCCCTGGTTCTGCCACCCCTGAGCACGAGGGCAGCTGTAGGACAGGGATGCTTTAGCTCAATTGCCAGTTTTGTTTTGCAGGGTTATGCAGAAAATTGTGAGAATAACACACATTGTTACCCTTTGTTAATGTCTGTCCTTGTTTTCAGTTAGTGTCAAACAAAAAGCCTCCCGCCTAAAGCCTGGAAAATTGTGCAGGAAATGCAGATGGGAAGTGATGGAAGCCCAGCAGCTCTTCCAAAGCTCGCTGTGACAGCTTTTCTCTTTGCAAAAGAGTTGTGGTAACCACTCCCACTTTGGTTTCCAGCAGCCCCTTGGCAGCCAGGAGGGGTTAGACATTAAATACCTTTTGCATCACTGGTCACACTGGTTTAATCTGTTTACAACTGTAAATGCATTTTCCAAGCAAACCTTTATTGAGGTGGAGCTGGGACTGTTGTGCCCTGAGAGCTCTGGTGCTCCCCTCAGGGGGTGTCACAGCACTTCTGGGCTGTCACAGCCTCAGTGGTGCTGGGAATGGTCCCTGTGGAATGTCCTGTCCTGCTGAGTGTGAGGGGCTTGGAGGAGCTTGGCTGGGACACAAATGGAAACTGGATAAATGTGCATCAACACTTGGTGTGAACAGAGGGGAAGTGTAGAAGGGCTGTCAGCAGGGACAGGAGCAGGGTCAGGGTCACCCAGCATTTCAACTGGGTGATCAGCAGAGAAGGGGACCCCAGGCAGAGTGTGCTGGGGTCTGTGCAGTGTGGGACACCTCCCAAAGGGAACAACTGCAGCCTGTCAGAGCTGAGCAAAGTCCACACGCTCAAAACCAAAAACTGCTCGAGTGGATGTAACCATTAACATGAGGAGGAGCAGTCAGCATCCCTGAGGCTGAGTGCTGGCAGGGTGTCTTTCTCATCTCTGCAGGCTTTTGTTGCTTTAGGGATTTTTAACATTTATTTTCAGCAACAGTGGAGGTTTTTTCCCCTCAGACTCAGGAGAGGCTGTGATGTCAGGGCTGGTTACTGAGCAGGTTTTG
Source organism: Alaudala cheleensis (assembly GCA_013398995.1). Classification (NCBI taxonomy): domain Eukaryota; kingdom Metazoa; phylum Chordata; class Aves; order Passeriformes; family Alaudidae; genus Alaudala; species Alaudala cheleensis. The sequence continues at coordinate 132,414 of VWYE01012405.1, forward strand.
TGTTAGCAGTGTGTTCACCCAGCACTGCACTGACACTCCTCGCTGCTGTTGTCTGCCTGATGTTTCCTTCCTTCAGAGGCTATATTTAGTGTTCAGCAGCGCTCACTGTGGCACAGGGCTACAGGCAGTTTGCTTTCGAGCCAAAGGAAATGGTTCTCTTTAAGGATAAGAGTGAACAAGGGGCAGGATTTCCTGTGGAAACGCACCCACAGGAGAGCTGACTTTTACTTTGAAGTTAATGGCAGAAAAGGCAAAGTGAAACCCTGAAGAGTTTATACACTCAGGAACGATTTTTTTTTTTTAAATTTTTTTTTCCAGGTGAAGGAAACCTGGGTACACGGAGGGGTGGGGAAGGGTCTGAGCAGGGAGGGGGCTGCAGGTCCGCATCCCTGGGGACACATCCCTGATAGCCTGCAGGGGACTGGCAGGGTGGGCAGAGACCCCAGCTCCTGCCAGCCTGCCCCAGTTCAGGTGATGTGGAGCACCTGGGGCAGGTGTTCCTGGGCCTGCTGCCCCTGCCCCGGGGCACAGAGGGGACAGAGGTTGGAGCTGCCCCTGCCCCGGGGCACAGAGGGACAGAGGCTGGGGCAGAGGTTGGAGCTGCCCCTGNCCCCCGGGGCACAGAGGGGGCAGAAGCTGGAGCTGCCCCTGCCCCGGGGCACAGAGGGGACAGAGGCTGGAGCTGCCCCTGCCCCGGGGCACAGAGGGACAGAGCTGTGGGCAGCACACCTCTGCCTGCACACACAGCTGTCCCTGGTGCTGCTCTGCCTTCTGGGGGCAGCTGAGATGCAGGAAAGGAGTGGGCAAGGGAGGATTGCCCAGGGACTGCAGTGAGTTCCCTCCTGCCTCCCCACAGGGAGGAAGGCTCTGTAGCCCGTTCTCTGCAGGGGCTGGGGGTTCACAGCTGCCTTCTGTAGCTCTCTCTTTCCTAGGGGAGCTTTCAGGGGTGCTGCCCACCTGGGCAGAGCTGGACAGGGGTCAGGGGATGCTGAGCTGCTGCCCAGCAGTGCCCAGTGCACTGAAGGGTTTCTGCAATGCCAGAAGTGCCACCAGGGCTGCCTTTTTGACACTGTAGTGACCTCCTATCAATTAATATAATTTTGTACAGATCAGTTTGGAATGTATTTTTTGTTTCATCTCCTGTGTTTACTCTTTGTTTTCTTCATTCATGAAAGCTGATAAAATTCTGTTTTATACTACAAATAGAATTTTTGTCTGAGGGGTGGGGGAACAGGAAAATATTCTTTCAAAACATACTGTGTTTGGGATCTTTGCTTGTTTTCCACTGTAACAAGAGGATTGAGCCCTGGTATGTTATTGTCAGGTGTGTTCTGACTGAAACCAGAAACACTGACTGTACATCCAGTTTTTATTGCCCAAGGACCTCACAACTGTGAATGGATCAATATAACAACAGCCTCTTTTCTGTAACTGGGGCCCAAACACAATCCCTGAGATTTATATACTCAAATAAATACCTGGAGATATCAGCATCCAGACATGTAAAAACCACTGTTTCAGTGTTGCTTGTTATTTAGGTTTCCAAAGGAATATAAATGCCAGATTTAAATGTACATCTGTTTTAAAAGCAGTAGTAAAGTATCTGAGTATTTCATTTGGGACTTTGCTCCTGCTGAAGCTGGCTGGATGCAGCACTTTGTGAAGGGCTGCACACATCTCTGCCAATTTATTTCCTTCTAAGCTGGTCTCTCTGCCAGATGTCTGATGGGCTCTTGTGGAAACTTAAGGGAATACTGAGGAGGGTTATTTCCAGTTGCCTGTATCAGTTCTGGTGCTTTGGCTTCCTTGAAACTGCATCAGCAATGTTTTATTAATTGACCAAAACTGTTTTCCTTTCAGGACTTTGTTTCTCTAAATTGTTTCTTCTGAATTGTCCACGGTTTTGAAGATTCCTGTTTTTCCTTTTATGCTTTATTTTTACCCTAAAGAATCATCTAAATATTTTCTGCATAAATTTTTGCTCTTATGGCAGTTGCATGTTAAGTACAATTGTAGCACCTAAACCTTATTCTGGGCTATCCCAAGGGTGTGGGAGGGAAAAGAATTATTCAGGAGGGCTCCTGAGCAGCCCCAGCATGGCCAGGTGAGTTCCCTGAGGCTCAGCACCAGGAGCTCAGAGCCAGGGAGCCCTGGGCAGTCCCAGCATGGCCAGGTGAGTTCCCTGAGGCTCAGCATCCGGAGCTCAGAGCCAAGGAGCCCTGGACAGCCCCAGCATGGCCAGGTGAGTTCCCTGGAGCTCAGCACCAGGAGCTCAGTGCCATGGAGCCCTGGACAGCCCCAGCATGGCTGGGAGTGTTCCTGGGGCTCAGCACCAGGAGCTCAGAGCCAAGGAGCCCTGGGCAGCCCCAGCATGGCTGGGAGTGCTCCTGGGGGCTGAGCACATTCCACTGGGGCTCAGCACCAGGAGCTCAGAGCCAAGGAGCCCTGGCCCCCCATCCTTGCTGGCTGCTGTTGGGCTCTGGTGCCTCACAGATGGGTTTGGGGCTTTGGGCTCCTGCTGGAGGCTCTGCCTGTGGGACTCCAGGTCACTCCTGGTGGTTCCCAAGCTCCTTTCCAGCATGAGATGCTGGGTCTGAGCTGAGCATTTTGCCCTGTGTTTGTGGGAGCCCTGCTGGCAGAGGGTGTTATCCCATGGGAGAGCACCCTCAGCTCCAAACCACCTCTGCTGGGCTCACCCTCAGCATCACCAAAACAGGGTTGGTGTTTTCATATGGCTTCAGCTCTGAATAAAACTGAAAATAAGCTTTGTAGACTATTGGACCATTGGTCAAAGGTGCATTTATTACAGGAATTTGCTTAGCAGCAAGGAGGATTAAAAAAACCCACCAATCCTGAAAACCTCCTCTCTAGATCAAATTGAAAATAATTTCCAAGTATCTCCCTTAGCCCTTTATTTCTGGAATAGGATGTAAACAACTCTCACTGCCTCCTCTGCTGTCAGATACTTGTATTAGATCACTGTGCATTTATTGGTGTGTTGAACTCCCCTGGGATTCCCAGTCAGTAAATTCACAGCTCTCTTGGGACTGCAGTATTTTGGTGTGGAGGCTCTTTTTTCCTGCTGGAATATTGGGTGTGTTGGAGCTGCCTCACTGACAGAGAGCTCACACTCTCCTGGCACTGATTCTGGGAAAGGCCAGGGCTCCCATCCCCAGCAGAGCAGTGCCCCATCACCTGGCATTTGGCTCATAAATAAGGATATATCTCCTTGAGGAAAGAGCATTCATTACTCAGAGGAATTGATAGACACTGCTCCACAGCAGGGCATGCAGCTCATGGCCTTTAGCTCTGAGCTTTAGGTCACAGAAGTTACTGTCTGCAAACATGAGCACTTAGATAAAATTACATTATTATTTTTATTTTTCCACAGAGCACATTGTACCTTATTGATTGAAGGCAAGTTTTCACTGCAGCCTGCTGCTCTGCAGCTGCTCCCTGAGCTGCTGGGCTCAGGTGCCCAGGCTGTAGCTGTACCTGGCTGGGAGTGTGTGTGTAAGGAATTCCTGACCCATGGGGCTCTCTCCAGTCTGTTCACTGCTCGTGGGGGAGGCTCTGGGAGTCTGGGGATGTTCTGCTTCATGGGGCACAGCAGGGCTGGGGAAGGGCCTGCAGCTGGGTCAGTAAAACATGTGGGATGTTTCCAAGCCTCCATAAAACTCAGCCCAGAGGAAGAACTGTTTGTATCACTGGCCTCTGGTTCCTGGAGATGTGAGTCTGGGTGGTGCTGCTCCCCTGTGTGTGTTTGTACCACACAGATTTAAAAGAACAGTTGTGGATATCCCCCTGTTCAACCTGGGGGAGCTTTAAAGGTTTCACCTCAAACAAACACAGAAAGAAACCCCACAAATACACAGGACAGACCATGGTGGTTGTGAGTGGGAGTTTTGCCAGAGATCTATTTTATCTGTTTCCTCTTCAACTAAAAAACAAGCTGTGTTAACCCATAACATCTAAAAAAGCAGATTAATTTGATTTAAACACTAAGTTTTCCCTGTGTCATTCCTAAATCAGGATCCAAAGCAGTGGAAAACTTGAGTGTATTAATGTGGTTAATCTTGCTATTTGTTAACAATTAGAGTTTGTGTGGGGTTGGATTAACTCTCATTAATGCTCTTAACATGTTGGTTATTCAAATATCCAGGAGCTTTTAAGCTTTCAGTAAGATGCCAGTAATAGAAGTTAAATTTGAAGTAGATGGGCAGTTCACTGGGGTCAGGAGATTCAAGATTCTGGACTTCTCTTATTCCAGTGTTGGCAGTTACTTGTAAGTCATTATCCAGCAGGAGTTACTGCCCTGTGCTTGTGCCTGTCTGGTTAATCCTGTGTGGGGGCAGTGCAGAGGCTGTGCCCTGGCCCTGCTCCTGTTGTGTTGTGTGTGCCCAGGGCCAGCCCAGGCTGTGCCAGAAGATGAGCAGTGTCTGTGTGCTGAGCACCTGCAGCAAACGTGGTTAAACACACTTAACTTCATGTTTTCAGGGTGTGTCTGTTTGTGTGTTAGACCTGTGTAAGCCTGGCTGCTTTGCCATCAGATCTGCTGAATTGTTTTCTACACCAGCAATGCTGAAAATCTGGAGCTGTTGTTGCTCCATCTCAGTACAATCTAATGCAATGCTTAAGGAAATTATCTGTTCTGTAAACTCTACTAAAAATGCAAATCTTCAATTAACTGTTCTGTGAGAATGTTATGGTTGAAAGCTGAGAGAAGTATTTTCCTTTTGTCCTGTGGTGCTGGATTAGCCAAGAAAGGAATAGACTTGGGACAGACATGAATACTTTGTTTGGAATATTGCAGAATCACAGATGGATTGGGTTGGAAGGGCCCTTAAAGATAATTTCATTCCACCAGTGTGCCAGGGGTTTCACCAGACCAGGGTGCTCCAAGCCCCATCCAGCCTGGCCTTGGACACTTGGTGCTGGCTCTAAAGCCCCATGGCCACTTGCAGTGCAGTTTTCATCTTTCTACTTGGGAGTTATAAATGTTGTGTTACAGACTTGGGTATTGTGTGTGATTGATGAGCTTCCTGAGAGTCAGTTGTTCTTATGAATGGCAGATTGCTTTTGGTCACTGCCCTGAATCATCATGTATTAGATGCAAACATTGTTGATGCCGAATTAGGCGACAATTTCAAGTTCATCATGTAAACTTCACTTTTTCCATTGGTAATTAGTAGCTTTCTGCTTTTATTTTTTTCCTTTTCTATTTTCTTTGAGGGATATTTTTGAGCTGACCTTGTTCCTTTGTCTCCAGAGTTTAGGTGGGGCTCCTGAATATCCACACTGAGAACCTGACACAGAGCTGCTCTTTGGGGCAGGAAAGAAAAAGCAGGATCCTGTCCAAGCAGCAGCAGCGTGTTTGTGGTGTTCCCTCCTCCCTGTCCTGTCCTGTCCTGCCTGCAGGGAGCTCCTGGCACCCTGAGCTCTCCCTCCTGGCATTTGCACCCACCGGGCTCCAGGGTGCAGGACACTCTCTGCATCCCAGCCCCCAAATTAAACTGAATTGGCTTTTACTGACACAGATGTTCTTTATTAAATAGCATTTGTTGTTCTAAGTGACTCTTTCACTTCCATGCCCAGAGGAGGTTTGTTTTACGTGGGTTCAGGGCCTGTGCTGGGCCTCTCTCCTGTGCAGGGGCTGCTCTTGGTGCAAGCAGAGTTTTGGTGCTTTAAGTGCTGTTATGGCATTGGCCTCATCCTCAGCTGAGGCTGCTGAGGAACTGGAGCTTGTTTCAGCTGCTGCTCGTGAGCTGCTGCTCCCAGCCTTGCTTTGGGGGCATCTGTGTGATTCTTTGGTTGTTTTAGAGTTTTATACCATGTAAGATTGGTCAGTGAGGTTCTCGAGGGTTTGAATGATCTTGTCCAGAAGGGAGAACTGACAGCACATGCCATTATTATGGAGACATTAAAGACAGGTGGCTCTTTTCCCCTCCCCTGTCCTGTGTTGTCTGAGGAGTGAATAATTGTTTGTGGCATGAACTATAATATATATATGTTACACACACACTCACATCTGTACATGTCTTTACATCCTGATCTTTTGGAGAGGTACTTGTGTCCTCACCCTTGCTTCTGTTACATGGTTCCTTACATTTCCCTCAGAGGTGCCAGAGCAGTTAATGAACAGGTCACTGTTTGCTGTTGCTGTTTTAGGCTGCATTTCCTATGTTTAAGAAAGGGCTGCTGTGCTCCGAGTTCAGCATCCCTGGCTGGGCAGGGCTCCTGGTGTCCCTGACACTCTGGGGACAGGCAGTTTTGGTTGTTTCTAGAGGTGCTGTCTCCCCCTGGGCAGGGCTGTCTCTCAGTGTCCCTGACACTCTGGGGACAGGCAGTTTTGGCTCTCAAGAGTTGCTGGCTCCTCCTGGGTACGCAGACAGCAGTGCATGGGCAGCTGGGGCTGTTCAGGAGCACAGAGCCCTGTGACAGCCCGCAGGTGCTGGCTGTGATGATGATGATGATGATGATGATGGTGTGATCACAGCCTGTGCTGATCTGTGCCGGAGCGCTGCGCTGGGAGCCGGCCCCGCCTCGGTTCTCCCATTCCCACCGAGCCCGGTCCCGGTTCGGAGCCGTTCCCGGGAAGGGGAGCGGGCAGGGCCGGCGGTGTGTGCTCAGAGCGGGGCACGGAGCTCCTTCCCAGGGCTGCTCCGGAGCCGGGGCTGGGGCTGTCCCCGTGTCCCTGTGTCCCGTGTCCCGAGCTCTGTGTCCTAGCCCTGGTGTATAGTCTGTTCATTGTGCTGTGCTGTTCCTTCTCCCCTGTCCCTTGATTTCAGTCTGTGTTCATTGTGCTGTGCTGTTCCTTCTCCCCTGGTCCTTGATCCTGTGACTGTCACTGGAACAGCACCAGGATGTGGCTCTGCTTTTCCTGTAGGCTTTCAGAAGTGCTGAACTAAGGGATGCTACAGTTGTGTTTGTAACTTGTTTGTACAAATGCATGGAATAAAAACACGGTGTTTAACTAAAAGTTTGGATTTTGAAGAATTTGCACTTTTCCTTCAATGCTTTTTTCTTAAACTCATAATTCTGGTTGTCCTGGTTGGTTTGTCTATATGGGCTTTGAAATGTTGTGAACTCATAATGTGAACAGAGCATGCAGATTATCTATCATCTGTTTGTCATTTAAGAGAGCAAAGCTGGTAGAAAACACCACGTTTATAGTACCCAGCTGATGGGGGAGTTTTGGCAGTACCATCTGTGCAGTGCAGGAGGGCACAGCAAGAGCAGTGCTTACAAGTCTATTTGACAATTAAAAATATTTCAGTCCAGTGGATCTTTGAGTATAAATGTCTAAAGGATGCCAGCAAACTTACAGAGACAATATAAGAGATCAAAAATATTGATCAAAAATCATGATATAAATAATTCTGTTTAAACAGCTGTGATGGTTAGTCACACTGGTGGACTGGGAAGAAGTTTTTCAGTAAACCTGTTGCTGGTCAAACAGAACTTGATCAAAGGTTTTGCTTTTCATTAAATAAGTCCAGTAAAGGCAGCCTGTATTTCATATTTTTCCTTATGTGTGTTGAAGGTTCAGATGAAGAGGCTCTGGGTCCTGCCTGGGGGGAGTCTGAGTGCAGCAGGGCCCCTGTGGGATGCCAGGAGTTGTACTCTGAGCTCTGGAACTCAGACAGGCTCCCAGTGATGCCTCAGCCCATGTGGGGCTCTTGGGGCTGCTTCAGTCACACCTGGAACACTGGGGTTGGTTGTGCCTTGTGTGTTCAGGCAGAGTGCACATTCCACGTGGCCAGTTGTCTTCTGATTCATTTTGGAGCTCAGTTTTCACAAAGCAAGTCAAGATTTTTTTTCTTTTTAGCTTAAAAAATGAGCCTATTCTTTGCTAAAAATAAACTTCACAAAATAGAACCTGCTTTCTATAATTCATCAGCTTTCTTCCATTTCCCTCTGAACAAAGCTGAAAAGAAATTTTCCAGGCTGCTAATTTAGTTTCATTTAGTCCTTCTCCCTTTTTCCTTCTGAATGAAAGGCTCCTTACCCTGTCTAAATATATATTCTTTCTCCTTTTTTTTGAAAAGACTCCTTCCCCATCTGAGTATATTTTTGCAACAGGCTTAAAGCTTTCCTGTTGGCTGTTGAGTATAATTTTGTGGGAAATAGGAATACTGGGGAGAAGAGAGACCACTTGTATGCTCAGTTTGAAAAGCTGCTTGTTTGAGGCTGTTCCCAGCTCATGTGGTGCTCATGTGTCCACAAGCTGACTGGTTTTTCTTATAAACCTGACCATTACAGTGACCAGTGTGACATAAATAGACTCCAAGTGGAAACTCATCACAAAAAGAGATCGTTTTAGTGGGATTTGCAATTCCAGGAAAAGGTCAGGAGTGCTTTTAATTGAGGGGAGCAGCACATGTGGGATGCAGGGACTGTGTTATTAAAGTGGCTCCCAGGTGGTGCCTGTTGGAGGGGAAGGGTTTCTTTTGGGAAGGGTTTCTATTTGTGGCTCAGTGCAGTTGAGATGGTGCCTGAAGGGTGGGGTGGATACAGGGGCATTTGCTGAGCTCAGCCTGGAGACTGGCAGAGTTTGGAGTGTTTGAGGAGCAGCCTGGCTTCTCCTGCTTGCTCTTTGGTGGCTCCCCAGGAGCATGAGCTGAGGCTGCCCTGTGGGCAGGGGAGGAGGACAAGACTGAAGCAGCTGGAGCTGAGCTGGAGATGGGGATGGCCAGAAAGAAAAAGGCTGGTACAGTGGGGTTTGCATTAGTGACCTGGGAGAAATTGCTTCATCAGTGAACTGGTATGAAACAATTTAGCATCAAAGAGGACAGGGAATAGATTAATTTCCATTGTGTTACAAAAAGAATGAGATAATTTAATGAAGGACAGAGCGTGGAGAGAAAGGATAGGAAGGAGTCCAAAGTCTGTGGAGGACGTGAAATATAATGTGCCTATTTTTAGACAGAAAAATAAGAGAAAGATAAATTATCTTTCTACTTGATTGTTATCTCCAGTGCTTCAAACCTTCCAATTGTTTCATTTATGTGAGGTGGCTGGAGAGGAGCCTGAGGCAGGGGGCTGGGTCACAGAGTTGTGCCCCAGAGTGGTGAAAGTGGAAGGAAAGGATGTGGTGGTGGCAGAGGAGGGGGAGCAGGCAGGGCCCTTTCCTGTGGGCACAGGTCAGGGGGAGCAGCCAGGGGGCTCACAGGGGGCTGTGCTGGCAGCCCCAGAGCCCTCCCCAGCACCTCTCACAGGGAACCCAACAGGCACCTCCCAGTGCTCTCCCATTGCTGCCTCCCAGCTGTGTCCAGCTGTTTGACAGTAGCACACCTGGTGGGAGGATGCAGCAAACAGGAGCTCCGTGCCTGTGTTTGCATGAGGTGTCTCCCTGGTTCTGCTGCCTCCCACCCATTCTGGACCTTCTGCCACTGCTGTGACAAGGGAGTCTGGCTTGTACTGCCACTCCCCACCGGGATGCAAAAGGTATCCACACATCTTGTTGAAGCTAAAGCTCCCCAAATCAATTCCCTCCCTCTGTGACCATCTCCTGGCTGGGATCTGTTGCTGACAAGACAGAACTTTGCACTTGGCTGCAGCTTTGCTGCTTCAGTTTCATGACTTCTGGGGCAATCAGGAAATGCCTCTCGCAGTGTGTCCCTGGCAGGAGCTCTGGGGGTTGGAGCGTCCCCAAAGCACTGTCATTGCTCTGAGCCACCCTGTGCCAGGGAACTCTGTGTCACAGCTCAGGTGTGGGGACATTCCTGGCCCCAGGTGATGAATGTGTCCTTCTGACAGGCCTAGTTCAGGTGTGTCACTGCCTGATCAATGTGTGGGTACAGGTGCTGTGCAGTTGTGTCCAAAATGCACCTTTTGGTGACAATCAGAGGGGTGAGGTCTGTGCAAGGCACCGTGGAGGAACACCCTCGTTTGTGCTTTTGGCTTTAATTGTGAAAAAAGCTCCCTTCTTGAACACACTGAGGAAAGCAATAACATCATGATATTGTTGTAAAAATAGATTTCTCTTACTCTTAATTAATTTTTGCCTTTTGTTTTTCAGCCAGAAAATTTACAGAAGAATTGGCTTCGGGAATTTTATCAGGTAAGGTAAAGTTTATTTTCTCATGGAGTTCTGTGCATCTTTGTTTATTGGCCTAATTAGTAACATCAGGAGCTTTTGCTTTGTGAAGTGAAATCACTATTTTATAGTGATTTTATTTTATAGTACAAAATCCAAGGTGTAGTAACCACTCTTACATTCTTTAGTATCTGCCAGCTTCAGATTCATCTCTGTTTTTCTCCTTCCACCTTGGTTCCTCACTGCTGGATGTACATGATGCTGCACTGCTCAGGTGTCTCAGTTGGTTCTGATTCCAGCCCTCCACAGCTTCAGGGAAAAACTTCTGTGCAGGAAATACAAATAAACAGAGAGAACTCTTTATTTTTGGTTGAGGGGTTTTTTTAGGGTTTGTTGTTTGTTTGTTTGCTTGTTTGTTCTTTGTTGGCTGCATGTTTTTCATCATCACATGACTTATTTACGTATCTTTATCAAGGAGACTCCTGCTCTGCTCATTTGTTCACTGAAGTGGGATGAGCACTGCAGAAACACTTCTGAGCACTTTGTGGGAAACAGGAAGGGGAGGGGAGAGGAAGAGCTGCTGCTATCTCAGGGCAGGGACCAGTGGCTGAACTGATCTGTCCTGGGCCCAGGAGATGTTGTGTGTTCAGTCCAAAGAGACACGAAATGATCCATTAATGCTCCATGAGGCCAGGCTGGGGCAGGGTCAGGGCAAGGATTGCTGAGGCAGAGCCAGCCCATCCCTCAGCTCTGGGGGTTCTGCTGTTCCCTCCCCATTCCTCTGTCCCTGCAGTCTGAGAGCTGCATCTTTAAAAAGAAAGGAAAAGCAGGCAGAGGACAGAGTCAGCAGTGCTGCCCATGGCTGCTGGCCCTGGGGCTGGGGGCTGGCTGTTCCTGCCACGCTCCCCAAGGCAGTGAGTGGGAAGTGGAACACAACTTCCCCAAAAGCTCCTTAGGGAGAGACAAACGTGCATGTTCCAAAAGTCTCTCAGGTGTCTGGAGGTCACTGAACCATTCTGGCTGTAGCAGCACAGGCACAGCCTCAGAGGAGTGTTGTTTCAATCCCACAGCTCTGTGTGAAAGCTCTGTGAGCTGAGGTTCAGCAGCAGCTCTGGAAAATGACTCGGTGCCTCTCTGTAAACTCGAAACCAGCGAAACCGCAGACGGCAGTTGTTTCCATTCTTCTGAGGAATTCAATTTGCATATGCAGTTGTGTCAGGGCAGTTTGCATAACTTCTGAGGCTGAGGTGCTTGTGTAAGCAGTCAAAACGTTCTCCACAGAAAAGGAAGCACCATTGCCTCTCTACGTTTAAAATGTTTCTAGAAATTTAAGTCATCATTTCTTTGAACTGATGACAAAGAGCACATTGGCTAAAGAACACTTTTTGAGCTTCTTTATAAATTCCAGTAAATTAAAACAAGGGATTTATGGGTGATTCGTGGGTGAATACAAGTCACTTATGTGTTACCACTGACTTTATGCCATATGCATTTCTGAGGACGTGGTAGCATCCAGAGCTAAAATAAGATTCAAATGTCACATATTAAATGTTTTAAACTTCTGTCATTGATCTACAAATATCCTATCCTACATCATTAACATGAAAAATGTGGCAGATCTGGTGCTGGTAAATGAAACAGTTTCTCCAGGAAATGCAAATGGCAAAAGATCACTCCAGAGAGCCTTTCCAAGGCTGGTTTTAGCAGCAGCTCCTGGCACAGCTCAGAGAGCAGCAGCACGGTGTCACTGAGCTGGGTGACAGTGGGCACAGGGTGACAGCACTGGGTGGGGTGTCTGTGTGCTCTGGCACAGCTCACTGTGGGCTCTGCTGTCCTGGGGGAGCTGGAGAGCTGTGTGGGGTCAGGGGGGACAGTCAGGGGGATGGTCAGTGGAGTGACCAGGGATGATCAGTGGGACAGTCAGGATGGTCAGGGGGACAGTAAGTAGGGGTGGTCAGTGGGACGGTCAGGGGATGGTCAGTGGGGTGGCCAGGGGTGGTCAGTGGGATGGTCAGGGATGGTCAGTGGGATGGATGGTCAGTGGAGTGACCAGGGATGGTCAGTGGGACAGCCAGGGGACAGTCAGGGGGATGGATGGTCAGCAGAACAGTCAGTGGGATGGTCAGTGGGATGGATGGTCAGTGGGGTGGCCAGGGATGGTCAGTGGGACAGTCAGGGGATGGTCAGTGGAGTGACCAGGGATGGTCAGTGGGACAGCCAGGGGACAGTCAGGGGGATGGATGGTCAGCAGAACAGTCAGTGGGATGGTCAGTGGGATGGATGGTCAGTGGGGTGGCCAGGGATGGTCAGTGGGACAGTCAGGGGACAGTCAGGGGGATGGATGGTCCGCAGAACCGTCAGTGGGATGGTCAGTGGGATGGTCAGTGGGATGGTCAGTGGGATGGTCAGTGGGATGGTCAGTGGGATGGTCAGTGGGATGGTCAGTGGAGTGGTCAGTGGGATGGTCAGTGGAGTGACCAGGGATGATCAGTGGGACAGTCAGGGGACAGTCAGGGGGATGGATGGTCAGCAGAACAGTCAGTGGGATGGTCAGTGGGATGGATGGTCAGTGGGGTGGCCAGGGATGGTCAGTGGGACAGTCAGGGGACAGTCAGGGGGATGGATGGTCCGCAGAACCGTCAGTGGGATGGTCAGTGGGATGGTCAGTGGGATGGTCAGTGGGATGGTCAGTGGGATGGTCAGTGGGATGGTCAGTGGGATGGTCAGTGGAGTGGTCAGTGGGATGGTCAGTGGAGTGACCAGGGATGATCAGTGGGACAGTCAGTGGGGTAGTCAGTAGGGGTGGTCAGTGGGATGGTCAGGGATGGTCAGTGGGATGGTGTCCCGCAGTGAGTGGCTCTGGGAGGGTGTCTGTCCCAGGCCCTGCTGAGGGGATGCTCCAGGAGCAGAACAGGCAGCAGCACCAGCCTGGGGACAGGAATCACGTCCCCTCCCTGGGACAGCCATGCTGCCCTCAGCAGGGGCCAGGAACCTGAAGGAAGCTGTTTGCAAGGGAAGGGTGTGGGAGCACAGAGACAGGACTTCCATTGACTTATTTATTTACTTAGGACTCCTTTCCCTTTTCACTGCCTCCTTCCCCATCCCTTGCCCTTTCTCCATCTGCACTGGGGCATGTTTGGGGCAGGAGGAGTTCAGGGAGTTACTGGAAATCTGCACTGATTTTAGTAACCATCTTTTTGTGTCACATTTGTAGTACACGGTCATTTTAGATGCAAACTTGGAGCCAGAGGGTTTTTTTCCCCTAATGCAATTTTCCATGTTGCCTGATGTGTTTGAGAGTATTTTGAGCCTTTATTTGTAGAAATACAGAAGTTAAAAGTTTACCTAATAGCTAAAGGTCATCTTGGTATAGCTGCATGGGAACTTTGTGTGTTACCCTTCTGAGAGAAGGAAGAAAAACAAACAAAAAAGGCCCAAACCAACCAAACCCAGAAATCTGTGACCCCAAAACACAACAAAACCCCACCCAGCCACTCAAAGGTTGTTTCATTATTTTCGTTGATTTAATGCTGCTTTTTTAATTAGAGGGGGGTGGTTAAGCGTTTGGTTTTTTTTTAACTAGAGGGGGTGAAAAAGCTCTGCAGCCCTTCCAAGCTGAGTCTGAGCCCTTTTTCAGAGGGTGTTCTCCTCAGGTGGGGGCAGTTTGGGCTGTTTGTTGTTGGTTTGAATCCATGGCCTGGGACAAGGGTGGGGGGATGTGGGTGCTGGCTGTGTGCAGCTGAGTGCTGCAGGGCTCTGGAGCCTCTGCTTCTCTTCTTCAGCCTTAGAGAAATTGAAAATACTCGAAGTGCTTTAGGACCAGGCGTGTTAAATTGTATTTCACAGCTCCCAAGGAAGCTAAAGCTTGTATTTTGCTATTTTTTAAAGCAATCCTATTTGTGTGACATCAAGGCTCAAGCTCCTCCTCTGCTCTGCCTGGGTTGAGGTCTGAGCCTGGTGTCCCTCTCAGAGGCCTGGCCACAGCCAGGGGCTGTGTCCTGTGTCCTGACTCACCCTGCCCTGCCCACACAGGCAAATCCTGGAGCACTGAGGAGATGCCAGCCTTGCACTTTCCCCAGCTCTGTGTTCACACCCAGCTGTGCTGGAGCTTCTTGCTTAGTTACCCACATCCCCTAAAATAACTCCTGGTTGTGGCTCCCTTTACACTGTTTTTGTATCTCCAGAATTGAAAATAATGCCCAACTTTGCAAATGCATCGTGCTGCTGTGGATGCAAATTCATTCTTTATGTGGTCTCATGTATGATCTTTAACCTCTGGCAAGTGGGAGTTTTCAGCTCTGAAGTATTCATTGCTCATTATTATGTACTGTTTGTTCTTCCATAAGAGTAGAAAACCTGTAAAGGGCAATGAAGCAGAGCCAATTTGCTTTTAGTTGGAGGGTGCTTATTAAATGAGAGGACATAACTAATATTCAGGTATGTTCTAGTGGTTTAACCTGCAAGGACTGCCACGAGGACCTCACTGCTATTAAGCTAATGCTGCTTCCCCATTAATAATGACATAATTCTTTTTTGTAATACCAACTATGATTTCAAGCTCTCAAGGATTTGTATGCAAACAAAAAATCCTGTGTCCTGCATCCTCAGAGCCTGGAAGTGTTTTCTGTTGCCTCACTGCAGGACTCCCCATTCAGGGCTCCCTGTGACTGATGGGATAGTTTGTGCCTAAATCTTTGAAATAGTTTGTTATGTTTTTGTCCTATCAGTTTCTGTTTTCATTAGCTGTGTAAGAAGAGCTGAAGCAATGCCACAGCAGTTGCAGTGAGTGCTGGGATGCTCAGCACATTCCTGCAGTGTCTGCAGTCGGTGCTACTGCCCTGAAACAGGGACAGGGGGTGCTGCTTTACAGGGTTAGACAGGTACAGCTGCTTTAGGAGAGTGTGCACTGCACACACAGGTACAGCTGCTTTAGGAGAGTGTGCACCTCACACACAGGTACAGCTGCTTTAGGAGAGTGTGCACCTCACACACAGGTACAGCTGCTTTAGGAGGGTGGGCACCTCACAGACAGGTATAGCTGCTTTAGGAGAGTGGGCACCTCACAGACAGGTACAGCTGCTTTAGGAGGGTGGGCACTGCACACACAGGTACAGCTGCTTTAGGAGGGTGGGCACTGCACACACAGGTACAGCTGCTTTAAGAGGGTGGGCACCTCACACACAGGTACAGCTGCTTTAGGGGGGTGGGCACTGCACCAGACAACAGGGGGCTGTGCTGAGCTGTGCCTGGGGCTGTGCTGAGCCTTCACACTCGCTCTGCTCTCTGTTCCAGGTTGTCCACGCTCACAAGCCCCATTTCATGGCTTTGCACTGTCAAGAATTCGGAGGGAAAAACTACGAAGCTTCGATGTCTCATGTGGACAAGTTTGTGAAGTAAGTGCTGGGGTGAGGCCACAGCCTGGAGCTGGGGACAGGGGCAGGAGCATCAGGCAGCAGCGGCACATCCCGGGTTAATTTATCCTGGTTTGATTTATCCCGGGTTAATTTATCCCGGTTTGATGTGATTTATCCCGGGTTAATTTATCCCGGGTTGATGTGATTTATACCGGTTTGATGTGATTTATCCCGGGTTAATTTATCCCGGGTTGATGTGATTTATACCGGTTTGATGTGATTTATCCCGGGTTAATTTATCCCGGGTTGTTTCACCGCCTCCGAACGCGGGGCCGGGAACGAGCCCGGGGCAGCGCGCGCCCTCTGCTGGCGGCGGCGGGCACTGCGGCGACACCGATCCCACAATTCCTGCAGAGAATTCTGTCGGCATCACCGGCACCACAGATGCCCCAAAGGCAGCACAAACCCCCCCAAAAGCAGCACAAATCCCCCAGTTCCTGGAGTCCTGCAGTTCACTGCCCCACACCATTCCCTGTTGTCTCCGAAGGGCCCCGGGAGGCTCAGATCCACCCCGAGGGAGCACCTGCTGAGGGCAGAGCTGGCTGTGCTGGCACCCTGCATGTGTCAGGGGACACCTCTGTCCCTGAAATCCCCCCCAGAAGAGCAGAAAGGCCCTGGGTTCTCTTGGGTGGTGCCAGGGATGTCACAGCACAGAGCAGTGCTGAGGCAAAGCAGTGCATTTGGATCTCCCTTCACAAGCTCAGTCTTTTCTTTCTCTTTCAGAGAACTGTTATCAAGTGATGCAATGAAAGACTACAACAGAGCTCGAGTTTACCTGGATGAGAACTACAAATCACAGGAACATTTCACGGTAAATTTCTTTATTTCATGACTAATTTAACCCAAGGTGAATTTCTTCTGTTTGGGATTTCTGACCCATGTGGGGCTGGGAGCTGTTTCCATCCTGATGATGTTATTACTGTGTTTTACTGCTGAGAGTGTTTATTCTGTGGCATGTGTACATGCTGATTTCCCAGAGGTGCATCCATGTATCAGTGTGCAGACAGTCTATTGTTTTAAATGGTTGTCAAAGGGTTTTTTCCTCCAACAAGCAACTTTGGAGGCTCAGAATCACCTTGCATTGCAGAGCCTGGCAGCGTGGGGTGGTGCCAGCCCTGAGTGTGATGAGCTGTGCTGAGCTTGGCAAGGGTTCAGGGCTTGTGTAAGGGATCTCCAGAGCTGGCTCACAGCCTCCCTGCCCTGAGGCACGGTGGCAGCAGCCAGAGCACAGGAGGGGTGTTTCGGTAGTGTAAATCATGTGTGGGGCTGCATTCCTGCAGAGCAGAAAGGCTCCTGTGGCTGCTGCCAGGGCTGTGCATTGTGCCAGCACAGCTGCTGCTTGTCCAAGTGATCACTGCTGGCTTGTGCAGCAAAACACAACCCTTTGGGGGACATCTCCCCTCTCCCAGTGACAATTCCCTCTCCCCAGCACACTGCTCATGGCACTGGTGGCTCCAGGAGCCTGGCTGGGGACCTGGTGCTGCAGGGGCCTCTGCATTTACCTGGTCTGCCTTCAGCCAGGTGAGCTCCAGAGCTCCCTTCCAGCCAGGACTTTTCTGTGGTACAGGAAAAAGGGATAATCCCCAGTGATCTTAATTTAGGAAGCAGCATAGGAGACTAATACAATCCACAACAAAACACAACTTTTTTGTGTTTAGGATTAGTCACAGTACTTCATAGTATTGAAATGATTTTATTTAGCATGAGGTGCATTGATTCAATTTGATGGGATTGTGGTGGATAAAAAGGCTCTTGCAGAGGTTGAACAGGAATCCCAGTTAGAGCATGTGTTGTTTGTGTCTCTGTGAAGAGTCTGTGTTTTGCAAAGTCCCTAGTTCAGGAACTAATGTGGTTTCTTGTTTCACATACCAGCATTATTTTCTAGGCACTGTGTTTCTTGCAGTACTCCCCAACCACCTTTGTGTTTCTCCCGTTCTTGTCATAAATATTACTTTGCCTTTTTTTTTTTTCTCCTTATAATCCTTTATTTACTAAAGGTGGTCCTTCCCAGGGAAAAAAAGTTCTGTCAACATATTAATTCAATCAAGGAGAAAAAAGACAGCTAGTACCAATGTTATTTTCCATGGAAATAGTGTAACCAAAACCATATTCTTATTGTTTGGTTAAATTACCCTCTGTTGAAGTGGTGACTGTAAAGATACAAAATGGTTTTACAGTGTTTGAGGTGTCCTCCACGTGATGGGCTGTTTGTAACCCCTGAGAACCTTTTCAAGCTGAATCTGAGTGTGGAAAAGGCAGAACCCAAAGGAAGGGCAATTATTCAATGATGTTGTGTGTTACTGTCACTGGGAGGAAATGCTGTGTGCTGGGGGAGTGTTTTACACCTTCATTGTTAGACTGTAGTGGCTTGGAGCCAAAACCCAAAAACCTGGAAAGGAGGGAGGATGCACCTGTGCTCCCTCACCTTGGCACTCGTTAGAGTTTGCTTTTTGGCCCTGAATGCTCACAGCCTCGCTCACAGATCCTGGCATTGCTGTCAGGATCCAAGGATCCACAGAAATGGCTTTTCACCCTTGTGATTTGCACTAGCAGATGTGCAGCTCTGCTCAGGCTGTGTGTGACTGTGAGCAGGGGTTTCACGTGTGGTGTGTCCATTTAGGGTAAAGTTTTGGTCTGATCTCTAGTGGTTTCCTTGTTCCATGTCGTGTGTCTCCGTGTTTCCCTGTCAGCTCTGTTGGATTGCAAAGTTCTGTAACTTCTGTGGGCTTTTTTCCATCCCTTCTAAGGCACAGACTTGGCAGCAGATGGCAGCTTTGTCATTTCAGCATTACCTCTCTGAAATAGAAATGTTTATCATCTATATGGGTGTTTAATGCTATGGCTTTAGACAGGGAGAAGCCCAAGTAGTTACAGTTTGGCTGACCTTGATCCCTGCTGCTCTCACATCCCCTTTTTTACCAGTTTTGGCATCACTTCCTCTGTAAGGCTTTCCTTGGCTTGGCTCCTGCAGAACTAAACCAGATTTTGCTGCCCACAGTTACTCAGCTTGGCTGTGACAGGACTGGCAGCAAGATCTGAGACTGTCAGCAGGCTCTGTGTCAGCTCACAGCAGCACAGCTGCACATTCCACATGAGAAATCAGAAACCAGTGTAATAATGAGGTGTCTCTAGTGGAGCAACTTGGTTTTAAAAGCTAATAATCCATATTGTATTAAGGATCAAAATTGAGTATTTTGCATCATCCCAGACATAAAGCTTAATATCAGGATTTGTCATTTATGGTCACATTATACCAAATCTGGTGTAGGAGCAGTTGGGTTTAGGTCTGGGATTTGATGAGGGAGAGAGCTGTGGTGCAGTGGATTGTGTTTGTTCTGCTGGGAGTGATGGTGGGGTGAGACTGTGTGGGATTTCCTTTCACTCAAAACTGATTGAACACACGCACAGAATAAACCCCAGAGCAAAGAGTGCAAGGCTGGGGAAGTGCTGGGGCAGCAGGTCCCTGTCCCAGTGAAGGGGGTCAGGGTTAGCTTTGGGGTCCCTGTCCCAGGGAAGGGGGTCAGGGTTGGGGTCCCTGTCCCAGGGAAGGGGGTCAGGGTCAGGATTGAGGTCCCTGTCCCAGGGAAGGGGGTCAGGGTTGGGGTCCCTGTCCCAGGGAAGGGGGTCAGGGTTAGCTTTGGGGTCCCTGTCCCAGGGAAAGGGTCATGGTTGGGGTCCCTGTCCCAGGGAAGGGGGTCAGCAGCAGCTGAGGGTCAGGCTGGGAGGGGCAGCTTTGGGCAGTGCCTCCTGGCCCAAGGCTTTCCCAGGTGTTGGAGCAGCAGGGCTGTCCCAGGGCACATGGGGATGGAGCTGTTTGTGTCACACGTGGGAGAGGCACAGCTCTCTCAGGTTTAACAGTGCCCTGCAGATGAATCTCCTGGCAGGGAGCTGCTGCATTGGAGCTGCTGCCTGCCAGCTGGGGAGGAGGCAGGGCTGCAGCTCCGAGCTCCCAGCAGTTATGGATGGGGGTGCTGGGTGACAGCCTCTGCTGGGTGACACTGGCTTCCCAGAAATGTCACATTAACTCAACTGGCAGCTCTGCTGCTCTTCAGTTCTGACTGGAAACACCAATAGCAGTCGAGTGTGGATAAACTGGCTCATGTGCTAAATTTCAGACGCTCAATGAAACAGCCTCCTGTAAATCCCTGGTACTTTCTTCTGTTGTATAAAATGTTATATAGGGGGTAGATCTTCATTTCTGTCACAGAGTGCACAATTAATGAAAAGACAGGTATAAGAAGAATGAAATAGGTAAAAATCTGAGAAGCTGAACAATTCAGTACATTGTGGTTTTTATTTGTGACTATACTGAATGGACTTCACCTGTAACAAAACAGGTCTTTGCAGTTCCATTGATTTTACCAAATATCCCATTACTTACATTCTCTGTTAATTTTATTGTACTTGGTGTATTTCATGTATGGGGTAAATCATAAATCTTGTCACTTTTCTATGTGAAGAATATAAAATAGTTGGGTGTGTTGAACTTCTGCACATCAATACTTCTTGAATAACCCAAGTTAATGGTAAATAAGGTGTTCTTTTCTGGAATAAGAAAATATACTAAAGACAACTATCAGTCAGAAATACATTGATGTTTCCATCAAATCCATAACTATTTTTATTTGGAAACATGTCAGTATAATCAGTGACATTTTTATTGTAATTAGATCAAGTCTAGTTTTGTTTTGTGTCGTGTATTTATTGATTTCTGGAGTACTCTATTAAGGTCTTACATTGCTTAGCAAATCCTTGGCTTCCTTCTCATTGTTCAGAGAAGGCAGAGGAAACTCCTGTGTAGCTTACACAGCCTTCTTGCTGTGCTGCACACGTGGTTTCTGTAGGCTGGGAGAGAATCTCTCCTGAAATAAGGGCTGCAGCCCCAGGCCGTGCCAGGGCAGTGAGGGGACAGCCCCAGGCTGTGCCAGGGCAGTGAGGGGACAGCCCCAGGCTGTGCCAGGGCAGTGAGGGGACAGCCCCAGGCTGTGCCAGGGCAGTGAGGGGACAGCCCCAGGCTGTGCCAGGGCAGTGAGGGGACAGTCCCAGGCTGTGCCAGGGTAGTGAGGGACAGCCCCAGGCCGGGCAGCACCCAGGGCTCCTCGCTGCAGGTGGGTGCCCCCAGACTGGCAACACTGAGGATGAAGCAAGTCCAGGCGCTGCCAGGGTGTGCAGGAAAAGGTTGTGCTTGCTTTTTTTGTTCCCCTGGATTGTTTTCACTTGATGCACTCTGTGCCAGTATTTTTAAATGTAAAATGGCTTTTGCTCCAGGACAGGCAGTGCACTGGGAGCCTGCAGCACCCAGGGCAGAACCTTTGCTCCAGTCACTGTCCTTAAGAGCAATAACCTGAGGCAGCACGACACAGGGCTCCAGCACGGAGCAGTGGTCCTGACAATACAGATGGACAACATGTTATTCAAGTATGTTATTGTGCCTTAAAATTGTATCTGCTCCTTACTGAGAGAATAGTAAAGTTAATTTTTGTTAGATTAATGATACTTGAGTAATATTTTTGGTTGAGCTGAGTTCAAATAATTGGCCATTAATTGAAAAAGGAAATTGAAATGAATTTATCTTACACATAAATCCTGTCATAGTTATTAATGCGTCTTAGAAAATATCATCCTGTTCCCAGAAATGGATGGTGTACACTGATTCTCCCAAGCTGATTAGCTCTGTCAATTCAGAGTTTGGTTAAGTAAAAAAGATGATTTAGGAAGAGAGTTGTAATTGAATTGAATATTGAGGGAATTCACATGGTGATGAGTTCTCAGCCCACTTCTTCATTAACAGTTTTAGGGAATGTTGGTGCTTGGCAGAAAGGCAGGATTTCCCCAGGAGATGGAGCTGCAGCTCCAGGCTGCACTGTGAGCTCCCGGCTGCGGAGCTGCGGGCGCTGGAAGCCCTGGAGGAGTCCCCGGAGCCCGCACTGGGGCTGGGACAGCACGGGGAGCGAGGGCACACTGGGGACACACTGCCACGGGGCTGGGGAGTCACGCTGGGAACACACTGCTCCCCGCATGGGACAGCATGTGGGGACAGACTGGGGACACACTGCCACGGGGCTGGGGGGCCACGCTGGGAACACACACACACACATACAAAGGGTGTCTTTCAGGGGCAGTGCTCTGGTCCTAGGGAGGCCAGAGAAGGGGCTCTGCTGCTGCTGGGATGTCAGTCACAGTCTCAGGTTTGTCACTGTCACTGTGACCCACTGCTGAACAGACTTCAGAGTGTGTTTTCTTGCTTTTCAGTTACTCTAGGCTTGACAAGAATTTTCTTTTACTACTGACATGAACCTGTTTCCACCTTATCCTTTTTTCCTCCCTCTCCTTTCTACAGAAAGATAATTTGTATTTATTTATAATTTGGGTTTATTTTTATACTGTTATCTGTAAAAGTCATGCCAGCCTAGAGAAGTAGGAATTTGTCTGAGTGGGTGGCAGCAGCAGTGCTTGGCAGAGATGAAATGATCTCTGGAGGGACTGGGCTGTTCTGCAGGTGCAGGTGATGCCACAGGAGGAGCCAGGAGTGTCATTCAGACTCTCCTCTCAAATTAACTCCTGTGAGGTTCATCCAGGGAACAATCTTCTGGGATGGAGAAGAGTTCAGACTCCTTTCTAAGAGGCACACATGAGCAACCTGCAAGTGTTCTGTCATCATCACTCCTGAGCAAATGCTTCCCTCTCACTGTTGTTTCGTTTTGCCTAAGTGATAAGTTGGTATAAATATTTTTTAACAACTCTTACTCTGCCAGGCCTTTGGGGTTTTGTTGTTGGTGTCAAGCACGTGGGAGTGTGTGTAGGGCTGGTGGCAGCAGGAGGGTGCCCGGGTGCAGGGCAGGAGCTGCAGCAGAGCACAGGTTGTGTGCAGCTGCTGGCTGCTCACATACCTGTGTGATCTGTACTTTCTACTGGCTCCGCTTCTTAGGCAGAATACAAGGAATAAGAGTTTGACAAACATGTCAGTATTCCTTATCAAGGCCCTAAAATGCCAGAGCAAATCTCCAGCCATGCACACAAGTGCTTCTAGTGAGGTGTGTGTGGTAGGAAAGGGAAACGGGAAAAAAAGCCTTTTAAAGCTGTCGGGGAAATGCAAAGCGGGATGGAGCCTCGTGGTGGCAGTGCCTGCCCGGGATCGGGGCTGGCACTGCACTCGGGCTCCGCGCGTTTTCCAGCAGCTCTTACCTCACCCTGTCCATCCCTCACCGTGTTCATCTGCTTCATTGTAACTCAGAATCCTTTCCCTTCACAGCCTCCTGCTTTTTCAGGAGTTTGGTGAAATACAGGGTTGGGAGCTTCTTGAAATGTGCATCACAAAGTTTAACCTCTTCATTAGCTTCTATCTTCTTTTAATTGAACAAAAATGAGTTTGTGAAGGAAGCTGGTGAATGTCGAAGTTAATCCTACAGCTTCTGACAAAATCCTGCAAAAATGGTTGTAAAAGTATTGTCATTGTTTGACATGGACATTTACTTACAACCATCTGAAATGAAATCTCCCACTTAATTTCTTAGGGAATGAAGTTGTCTGTCAGGCAATAGCTTCCAATCTTTTCTGGATGGAAAATGGAATCTGAAAGGTGATGCCACAGCAGAACCTTCCTCTGGTTTTGTCTTTTTTTCTGTGCATTTTCAAAAGATATCTCGTAACTCATCAACAGAGTTCTTGTTGGCTTATCTTCCACCCGTTTTCTGACACTTTTATATAATTGTGAGAGGAGGAATAATTACAGAACAGTGAGGGATTTCACAGATCTGTAGCCCAGTAGTACAGCCATGGGTGCATCTCTGTTGTTTACAAACATGCTGGTGCTGAGAAAATTGGTTATATAGCGGCGCCTTTATCCACAGAACTGTTGTAATGTTTTGTATCAGCTGTGGAATTTGTATATAGAACTGAATTTTCTGTGGGCTGTGGATTTTATATTCAGAATTTCATCCTGCAGTTCTGCCACAGGGAAAAAATTATTTGTAAAGAATGTTTTTGTAGGAATACATCTATCTAAAAATCAGCTGAAATACTTGAAATTAAATTGTAGGCTATGGTCTCTGAACACAAGAAGAAAACAATTATTTTAAGCTTTTAAAGGTTAAAAAAAAAAAAAAAAAAAAGATGTGTTGGGGCTGAGGGAGCCGTGCGGGCTGTGCGGGGCTCGCTCGGCCCAGGAGGAGCGGCTGAAGGCAGCGGGGCTGTGCTGAGGAAGCCGTGCGGGCTGTGCCGGGCTGTGCTGTGTTGAGGAGGCTGTGCTGGAGCTGTGCTGGGCTGTGCCGGAGAGCGGCTGAGAGCAGCAGGGCTGTGCCGGAGAGCCGCTGAGGGCAGCGGGGCTGTGCTGGGGCTGTGCGGGGCTGAGGTAGCTGTGCTGGGGCTGTGCTGGAGCTGTGCTGTGTTGAGGGGGCTGTGCTGGAGCTGTGCTGGGATGTGCCGGAGAGCCGCTGAGGGCAGCGGGGCGGCCGCAGCTCCTGTCCCCGCTCCGGCGGGCCCTGTCCCGGCCTGTCCCCGGCTGTCCCCGGGCAGCGGTGCCGGAGGGAGCCGGCAGGCAGCCACAGGCAGCAGGGCACAGGGCCCTTTCGGGATGGACTGTGGTGGGGTTTGCTCGGTCTCAGCTCGGTGCTGTGGCAGAGCAGCAGCAGCAGGGCCCCGGTGCGGTTCTCGCCTGGTCACCGCGGCGAGAGCCGCTCTCGCTNTTTAAGATTTAAAAAGTTAAAAAAAAAAAAAAACAAAAACTTTTTCAATAGCTGCTGGAGAGGTGAGGCTAAAGCAAAGCCCAGCTCTCCTTTTCGGCAGAGCCTGCTGTGGCTGGCGGGCCTCGGCCGGCGCTCCCGTACGCGGGCAGTGTCCCCCGTGTCCGTGTCCCCGTGTCCGTGTCCCCGTTCCGTTGTTGCGGGAGCCGTGTGGGCTGTGCGGGGCTGTGCTGGGCTCGCCCGGCCGAGGAGCGGCTGAGGGCAGCGGGGCCGTGCTGGGTGCTGCCGGCCGAGGAGGAGCAGCCGCGGGGCTGTGCGGGGCTGAGGGAGCTGTGCGGGCTGTGCTGGGGCTGTGCCGTGTTGAGGGGGCTGTGCGGGCTGTGCTGGGGCTGTGCGGGATGTGTTGGGGCTGAGGGAGCCGTGCGGGCTGTGCGGGGCTCGCTCGGCCCAGGAGGAGCGGCTGAAGGCAGCGGGGCTGTGCTGAGGAAGCCGTGCGGGCTGTGCCGGGCTGTGCTGTGTTGAGGAGGCTGTGCTGGAGCTGTGCTGGGCTGTGCCGGAGAGCGGCTGAGAGCAGCAGGGCTGTGCCGGAGAGCCGCTGAGGGCAGCGGGGCTGTGCTGGGGCTGTGCGGGGCTGAGGTAGCTGTGCTGGGGCTGTGCTGGAGCTGTGCTGTGTTGAGGGGGCTGTGCTGGAGCTGTGCTGGGATGTGCCGGAGAGCCGCTGAGGGCAGCGGGGCGGCCGCAGCTCCTGTCCCCGCTCCGGCGGGCCCTGTCCCGGCCTGTCCCCGGCTGTCCCCGGGCAGCGGTGCCGGAGGGAGCCGGCAGGCAGCCACAGGCAGCAGGGCACAGGGCCCTTTCGGGATGGACTGTGGTGGGGTTTGCTCGGTCTCAGCTCGGTGCTGTGGCAGAGCAGCAGCAGCAGGGCCCCGGTGCGGTTCTCGCCTGGTCACCGCGGCGAGAGCCGCTCTCGCTCCGGTGCAGGAGCAGCTGGCATTTTTGTTTGCTTCTGCCTTGTTGCATACCTAATTTCTGCATGTTCTTAAAGTAATTTGGCCAAAGATTTATGGAAAGAATTATTGGTTGGCTCAACACGTACCTCAAACAGTAAATCTTGTCAATCATCTGCCCTTTGTTTGACAACTCTGCTTCTGACAGCCCAGTGATACTGCCGACGTATCTCCAGGGCTTGAACTTGCAGTCCATGGCAGCTTAACATGTTGCCTGCTTTTTGCATGAAAGTTCTCCATTTTTATTTAGCTTTTCCCCTTTTATTTTAGTACATAGAACTTGAAGAAGTACATAGCTTTTGAAGAAGAATTCCGTTTGATAAATACATTGTTCTATTCAAGCAGTAAAGAATTTTGAGAGAAAGCATGGCTAGTAGAGATTCTCACCTTAGTGTGAATGGAATAAAAGTTTTGTTTTCTGGGCTATTATTTAATACAGCTTCTTTGCAATCCAAAAACACAGCAAATCATCTGGAGGTGAAAGGAAGGAAATTTCCCTGGCAGGGGAGCTGGGATCAGGCTTTGTAGGGTAAAGGTACAGGCACAAGGCTTTGATGGTGTCATCCATCCCTCTCTGATGCTGGGGGTTCAGGGCATTTTGTGTAAAGGCTTGCCAAGTGCTCAGGAGGACGTGGTGTGTTTAATAGAACAGGAGGAATGGTAGTGGAAAACTGTGTTATTTGCTGAGGTAACTGAGGATCTGACACAAATAATACAGGAAATGCTTTAAACTGAGCTTTTCAAAGCCCCACATGGGGGTCCTCTTTAGAAATGTGGGCACCTAATTCCCAAGTTTTGTTTTTTCACAGAAAAAAAAAAAAGCCTAAGGTGTGGAGCAGTCAGAAATCCTGTCTGCAGTTGTGTGTGGTAGGATGAAGGGCAGGGCCAGTTGGTCAAGCAGAGCCTTCATGTTATTAACAGCTCTTTTCAGATAATGTATGTGTGGAATTTGGTTTGTGTGACAAAATGTTTGAGTTGGAGCAGCTCCGGCTTTCAAGAAAAGATGTGAGATTGGAAAATATGAAAATAATTGCTTGAGAAATTATGAAATGCTGCTTAAGGCACTTGCTAATGTATTTGTCTGAGGCACTGAATTAATACTTAAATAAGATCAGTGAAACTGTAGAAAAATCAGATGTATGGTGTTTACTGACAGAAATTAATGGGTTTACGAGTGTTTGAAATAATGTTATAGTGGAGCATTTGTAGCCAAAAAGAAAGCAATCCCTGAGGCTGCTCACCCCCTGACTGTGAACAGCCTGTGGCAATCAGGTCTCTCTGCACTGCTCACCCACCTCACCATGCAGGAGGGCTGGGAATGCAGCTGCTGTGTCACAGTGAAATAAAAACTACCAGGACCAAAGGATGGACTTGTGTCACCTGATCCTATCTCAGGGTATGGCTGTTGCTGTGAAAGGCACTGAACATCCCAGCTTCCACGGGACAGCTGGTCAGGTTCTGCACAGCTCTCGGCTGGTGCTGAGCTGAGGTGAAGGATTCTGGATTTGGGCAGCAGAGCCCCCATTCCCGGGCAGGGCAGCAGAGCCCATTCCCGGGGGCAGCAGAGCCCTTCCCAGGACCAGCAGAGCCCCCATTCCCGGGGGCAGCAGGCAGTGACCAAGGCCCAGCAGGGGCAGCATGTTGTGCCTTCAAGAGCTCTGGGTGTTGGGAGGTTTGGATGGGAGTGCTGGAATGCCTCACACACACTCTCGCTGCTCTGTCACATTTAGCAGTGTTTGCAGCATGCAGACCCAAACTAGAACCCTCTGACACTGAGGAAGTGTTTCCACTTCGTTTTAGAGGGCTTTCCAAGTATCTATTGATCAGTGTTCCCTAACAGCACAGAAATAATGTGTCTAATTTAACTGGCCACATGGAAGAGTATAGAAAAAACATTAGTTATCCCTTGAAAGGCTTGGAACGTCGATAGGAGGACATAACATTAATGACTTTCCTATACACGAGCTTCAAAAATGGCTAAATGAGGAAGAAATTACAAATTTATTTTCCTATAATTTCAGCAGTTGTCTTGTTTTACTGCACCAGTAAAGCATTAAGCAATGAAATGTCAAACAAGGAGTATTTTCCTGATAATTTGTCTGACATGCAAAGCGTGTGAAACAAAAGAGGAAAAGGTAGAAATGTTTGGTTTAGTCATTTTGACAAATTTAGTGATTTTTGCTCATGAATTCTGGCTGAGACGCTGCTGCCTCTGTCCAAACAGTTCCAAATATTGCTGTTTGCTGAGTGGCTCACTGTACAGGGATAGCTTTGTGTCTCATTTCTGGCCTTTACACTGAACACAGATTGCCATATTGGCAGTAATTTATTAACATAAACCAATTAAGCAAAACAAAAGCAACTGATCATAACCATTTTTTCAAATAAACAGGATAAATACCAGGTCTCCAGAGGTGGGTGACAGCAGTTGCAGTTGGGAAGGGCAGTTATCTGTTCCCTTCTTTTGGTTGTGCACATCAGAGTGTAAAGGAGTTCGGGGTTCATTTCATTCTATTCAGTCTTTTCCAGGCAAACAAAAGGTGTTGGAGGGAAATGTAAAATCTGATTGCTGAATGAAGTGAAACCAGCATGAACATGGGTTCGAGGAGTGATGGGCAGCACTCCTGGATTTCCCAGTAGCTGTGTCCTGTGCAGGGGTGGTGGGGGTGAGGTGCTCTGGGCTGTGGGGAGAGCAGGTTTGCCTGTGGTGTTTGGATGTGCTTGTGCCACTGGTGGCCTCAGTGTCCTTCCAGTCTGACTGTCCAGCTTGTGCATCCTCTGTCTTTTAGCGTTAGTGGAGAAGCACTCATCCTAACATTTGGAAAAGGCTCCCATCTCTCACAAGGAGGAATGTTTTTCTTGCTGAAGTTGTTACTACCAGGGTTCTGAGACATCCATGTTCTTTGTCCTCTGCCTAGAAGGTTTCTCTTACACCTGCTTTGTAATAAGCAAAGGAAAAACTGTGCTATAAACAGAAATTGGCAGCTGAAAAGTAGATTCTGTTTCTTCCAAATAACAAGGTCAGGTAAAAGAGCAAAGTTTTATTTGGGACAGGAAAGGACATTAGCTTGTCCAAGAGGGAACATCAAACGATAAAAATACCATGGAAGGTGGAAATCTGTCTCATACAGTGTTAGGGCTGATCTTTAATGCCTGTGAGAGCCAGCCCATGTCCCTGGAGGCAGCACGTGCCTGTAGGGACAGCTCATGGCAATGGAAGTTATGGGAAATGTGGCTGCCCAGAAACTGGCCCAGAAATCACATGGCCCTCATATTAAAATTCATAGCTGATGGTTTGACCACTTACAGTCGAGCAGTTTGGGGGGTTTGGACCACAGAGCAAGGAATCATGCAAGGAAAGGAGCTCTGCATGATGGTGATGTGTGAGAGTGCTGGGAACAAAGCCCTAATGATCAGTGAATGTTTGTATCCTGGGGGGTCAAAGAAGACAAATCATAACTTTAATCTAAAAAACCCAATCAAGCCAACACATGCACACACAAATACCAAAAACTCAAACAAAACACAAAACCCTCCAACTCATTTTGCAAGAATTTTTGTCTCTCTCAGCTAATTACAGTAATGGCTTACTAACCAGGCTCAGAAGGCTGCAGTCTTATATGCCTTGCATTCCTGAAAAGGTCTCCAAAAAAGATGGAGTATTTCTGTTTTGACTCATTTCTTAGTGAAACAAAGGACAGAGAGTGTGAATCTCTGCACAGGGACTCTTGGGCTGGAGCAGAGCTTATCTGCTGCACACACTCTGGACCTTCACTCCCTGGGTGTGCCCTCTCTCCAGGCTCCTTTCTGGTGGTACCCCTGCTCAGCTTTTGGGCAGCAGTGGGAGAACATTTGCCTGTGGGCCAGAGATAAATGGGGAAGGAAAGGATAAAAATACAATTTGGAGGCTGCTGTTTTCTGTGGAAATGCAAAACGCTTCTTTGCTATAAATTCTCATAGACTGGTATTTTCTCCATGTAGACAAGGGTTCTTCTTCTGTATATGGAAATTGTTTTCTGATAGACAAAAAAAAAATCTCCAGTGGTTCTGAAAGAGTGAGAAAAATCTGACCTTAAAAAAATTAGAACACTTGGAAAATACAAACTTAAAAAAATCTTAGATGAACCAATCCTAAATGAGGCAGTGAAACTGGAGACAGTCACTTGGCAGTCATTTGTTAGGATTTCCCTTGCACCACAGCTCTGCTTCATTCTTTTGCCTTTAACCATGAGCCAACAAAATACCACTTGCATGGTGTTTGTAAGTCTTGTGTGTCTGTGCTGGCTGAGTGGGAAGGATGTGTTCCTTAGCAAGGAGAAGTCCAGGGAGCATTATCCAAGGTATGTGTCTCCATCAAAGCACATCCAGTGATAGATGCTTTTCCAGGGGCCTTGGACATGTCCTCAGTTTTCAGCCTTTCTCACAGGTGAGAGATACCAACTCACAGACTTGTTCCCTGCCAGGCTTCCAAATAGCCCCTAGGGGCACCAGGATCCTAGGGCTGGTCTCAGCCAGGTTTTAGTCTTTGTTTTCTGATCTCCTAATACCAACATAAGAGTTAAAAATGTCATTTGTCAGCCTGGATCCCTTTGGCTTCTGACTGACAGAGATCAACAAATGAAGAATTCTTACTGTGCTGCAAGATTTAATTGGGATATGAGATGCTTTGCAGTGAAATCCAAGGACTGTTCCTTCTGAACAGTGCCACAAAAACACAGGTGACCGTGCACACGTTTGGGTTATTTGTCAGTCCCTGCAGTTCTCCAGTTCTGGAGCCCAGAAGGACTCAGTGACTCGGGGTTAGAGGTGTGTGTCAGTCCCTGTCCATCCAGAGGAGGTGTACCAGGGATGTGCTGGGGTGCTGCACGTGTCCCCACAGCCCCAGCAAGTCCTTACCCTGACTTTGCAGTGCTGCTGTCAGTCAGCCAGAAGCTGCTGGCTTGCAGTTAATGTCATTACATAAAGCTGCTCCTTTAATATGACCTTTAGCTCAGATACATAATTTGGAGAAATAGTCCTGCATTTACTTTTCAGTTAGTATTCTGGAACACACCCCAGGAGGATGACTGTCATTTATCACTCTTCTGAGCACAGGACTTCATGAAGGCAATTTTTTAAAGAGTGTGAGCTATTAATTATGCTAAGAAAAGAATGTGTTCCTTGGAGCAGCCCATCTTGCAAAGACACATTTCCTCCTTGTCTCTGCTGCTTGTTTTCTAAGATGCACTGTGAAGAAAGTATGAGATTTCCTCATAAATGCTTCTTACTGATAGATGCTTTGTCCATTTTGGTATCCACCTGGTTTCAAGTAAGCTGTGTTTTTAAGGAACTGATTACTCCACTAATTAACAAGTACCAGCTATGTTACCGTATCACCAATGACTTCTGGGGGCTGGGCATCACCATTTTGTTACAAAATCACTTGGGGTGTCCAGTAAGTGCTTGGTTTTGAGTTGTGGTTCTGTGCTTATGAGAGTGCTTAGTCCAGACAGCACAGTCAGCCTGCAGCAGTTCCCTGTGCAGTGCATGGCCAGGTGAGCTCGACTCTTCCAAGCCCTGCCAGCCCCAAGTCCCACAGGCCTGTTCTCATGCACACACATCCCATCCCTGAGCTCCGTGTCACTCACCCGTGCCTGGTAAAAGCTGCAGTTAATGTCTTCTCAGTATTTAGAAACACCCGTCCTTTTCCTGCAGTGCTGTGTTGGTGTTTGTGCAGCTCTGAGCCTGTTCCCTGGAGGGGCGATGCTGCTGTGGAGGGGGGTTTGGAGCCCGGGGCTGTGTGTGGAAGGTGCCTCTGAGAGCGGAGGGTGTCCGTGGGGACAGCCGGGCTGCGGTGGGTGCTGCAGCAGCAGCAGGTCCTGCAGCACAGGCCGGGGATGGAGCTCTGGAGGCCGGGGCTGCGGGCTGCGGTGGGTTGAGAGCAGAGGGTGTCCCTGGGGACAGCCGGGCTGCGGTGGGTGCTGCTGGAGCAGCAGGTCCTGCAGCACAGGCTGGGGATGGAAGGGGGTTTGGAGCCCCAGGCTGTATGTGGAAGGTGCCTCTGAGGACGGAGGGTGTCCATGGGGACAGCCGGGCTGCGGTGAGTGATCCTGGAGCAGTGTCCTGCAGCTGGGCTGGGGATGGAGCTCTGGAGGCCGGGGACGTATGTGAAAGGTGCCTGAGAGCGGAAGGTGTCCGTGGGGACAGCCGGGCTGCGGCAGGGGCTCCTGGAGCAGCAGCAGGTCCTGCAGCACAGGCTGAGGATCCGGGCAGCTGCGGCTGCTCCTGCAGCTGATGGATCCATGGAGCCCACGGCAGCCCCTGTGCCACCGGGATCCTCCCTCCTGCCTCCCCCGGGCGCTCCACTTCTCCCAGCCACCACAACAATATTTTGAAATTTATGGAAAATTAATTATCGATTACAGATGTGCCCCGGTTCAAGGGAGGTAAAAACGAATGGCTGCATTTACGATGAGGGACGTAATCCGCTTTGTGAAACTGATTGTCTTTCGCTCGGCTCCTGCCCTCCCTCTCTTCCCCTTCTCCCATCCCGCCCCCTCCCCCTTCCCGTACGCCGGCTAAGAGACAGCCCTGATAAAGTGGGAGAAGCAAGATTGGTTTTCTGAGGGCAGCAGGCCCTTCATGACCAGGTAAATCACGGGCTGTCGGAGCCGGGCCGGGTGATGACCTGCTCCGGTGGCGCGGCCCCGCTCCCCCCGGCGGGACGCGCTGCAGAGCTGCGGGGGGCTGCGCTGAAGGTGAAACTGTCATATCGATCTTTTTAGCACTAAAATATGAGCCACTTTACTCCGCTCCCCGATGCTGTGATGTGAAAAATAATAACTCGGATCCAAATTAAAAATATTGATCTCTGGAAGGTGTTGAAAGTAAATAAACACCTTCCGAAGTTTTCGGGTCAGCCAAGAAATGGTATTCAGCAATAAATGTGTCGGCGTGTCAGAATCCAGGGTTCTTGATCTGTTTTTCCTTTCAAATTGATTTTTCATTACTTACTTCCTAAAAGTGTTGGAATTTGGTCCTCTACCGTTAAATCTCAGTGTTTGGGCAAATTATTTCTTTGGGGCTTATGAGGTGCTCCTAATCCACTCGGTCATTGATTGATTGATTTTTGACTCAATAAACTTGCATTACCCTTGCTTTATTTAAGGCTTCCATCATAATTTTTTGTACATTTAGGCTTGACTTTTTTATTTCCTTCTAACAGATGAGCTGACATTGGTCTATCAAACATGTGGGAAAACAATTGCCACAAGGTTAATTTTATTGCTAGCTCCATGCATTTTAAGTAGGTGCCAGGTATTTTCCACTCCAGGCTGATAAATTGCAGTTGAACCACTAAAGCATAAGAATGAACAGAAGCACTGTAACAACAACAATAGAAACCCCATAGAAATGCATCACAGAGCATAAGCATTAAATGGATTATTTTTGCTTCATTGGTTTAACTTCATTTTACATCCGAGCAGCAGTAGGTGTGCAGCAGTGTAATGAGCTCTTTAACTGGGACCTGCCTGGGCTGTGGGCTCTGGGGTTGGAGTTGGTTGGGTCTTTCTGGTTAGTGGAAGGATAAAACACAATCACCTGCATTTTTCTCTTAAGAAGTGGCCAGCTGAGTTTTAGCTATGAAAATGTCCTTCTGAGCAGGGTGATTGATGCTGCTGTTCCCTGGCAGCCGCTGCAGCGATGGCAGAGCAGCAGCTCAGGGCTGAAAGGTGGCAGGAGAGCTGCAGTGGGCATGGGAGGGGCCTCTCCCACGGCAGAGAGGAGTTTGGGCAGTGTTAAATAGACCCTTAAGCTGTTGGGTCTGTCCTGCAGAGCCCTCACTGCTCCCCAACTGTCCCCGAGTCCCCTTCACACCTTCATGTGTTTCCACAGGCACAAGTTCCCATTTTGCAGTGTTCCTTTCCTGGATCCACATCCTGGATCATGTGTTTATTCTGTTTAATTCAAGGAGACATGATCAATTAAGAGGAATAAAACTGGATCTCTGTAAATTACTTGTTGGAGCTGATGGCAGTGTTGGTCATTGTCCACTTCCCCCCATAACTGCAATCCATCAGCCAGGTCATCCATCAGCCACTGTTACTCTGCAGAGTTTGATTAAAATTCCTGGGTTCGTGCTATTTATTTTTTTTTAAATCTGTGTCTGGTTTTTTGGTATTCCTGTGGCATGGCATGAGTGTGCTCCCAGGGCTGTGAGGCTTCCACAGAGGAATCTGTGTGATTAATTAGCTCATGGGCTCCCCATGTCCTGGGAGATCTGGCAGTATGCTTCATATCCTTCCAGATCACCTGTGGGGAGGCAAAGGGGAAAAAAACAAATGTGATTTTTTACTAGTGTGACTGTTATAAATGCAGTTTGTAAACCCAATATTCTTCTCTTTGTGTCTGCTAAATAGCAAAGATCCTGTGTTTATTTTCAGGGACATTTTTTAACTGGGGGTTAATGGATATTCTGAGACCTTGTTCATAAAAGGTCCAGTTCAGTAATCAAAAAATTGGGAAGGGAATAAGTCTTAAAGAGTGTAGGCCAAGGAACCAGTAAAAGAGCAAAAAACATGGGTTTACATGCGCTGATGTAGAGATGGAAAGTGAGAAAGGAATTCTAACAGGCTTTAAATGTTGTCTCCCTCCTTCATAGCTTTGCAGTCATTGTCCTGTGGGCATCTTTGACAGCTGTGTCAAGCACAGCAGCACTAAAACTTTTCTCATTTCCTATTTAGGAATATTTCCAAGTGGGAAAGCAATATGAGATTCTGTTTTCCCTTGGAAATTCAAGAGATTCCAGTCCCACTATCTATTTGGGTATTTTTCTCTATTTTCAAAAATGTTTGTATTTCATTGCCAAAAAAGAGAACTTTGAACCTCATCATCCTGACACCTGATGTTGCCAGGGTTAAGAGATCACATGGCAGGAGCATCCTCAGCTACTGCAGCACTGTGGCAGTACCTTGGTCACCTCACATCGTCCTCAGCAACCTGCCCCTGGTTGTGATGTTAAACAAGAAAGAAGTCAGTAGCTGTTCAGGGCTTGCTGGTTGTGTTTAGTTTGTCCCTTTCTGTTAAGATCAGTGTTGTGCCCAGATTGTCTTTGAATTCAATCACTTGTCACTGGACTTTCCTAAAGAATATGAACAATTTGTAACTGACAGGCTGGCAAAGGTTTGACCAAGTGTATGGTGGCTGGACCATATATCAGGGCAAAAGACAAATATGATTGAGTGCTGTGTCATGGCACCACACGTGGGAAACAAATATTCTGCACAAAATCTATAGGAGCAAACTGAAAATTTGTTAAGCTCTTAAAGAGCTTAAAGGCTTGTTAACATTTCCTGACAGAAGCCCCCTGAAGTAGTGAGCAGCAAAAGGAAGAGTCAAAGAGTCACAATGGCTGATTCAGAATTCAGATTTGTGGTTCTGTTCAACATCCTGCTCAGCACAGGCACTCAGTCTGGGGCTGGGACTGGCACCAGGATCTCTCCTGGCACCTGGGAGCCTCTTCATGGTCTGAGACCCCCCACACTGAACAACTGTCACCTGTAATCATCTTGTCACACTGTAGGAAAGTCTTAGTAATTCCTTATAAAATCTGCTGTCCTTTGTGTGTTTGGGTGGGTTCTGCTGCAGTGGCTGAACTCCCAGGGTTTGGGGCTAACATGGGATCTGCTGCCTCACCAAAAGGGTTTATTTGGGTTTCCTTTGCCCAAGATAGGGTAGCTGATGTGAACAGCTTCCTGTGGAGCTGCCAGCACAGGACAAGACCCTCCATCACCCAGATGAAGCCCCTCATTACTGCAGGTGCTAAATGAACCAAATATGCATAGGAGGAATGAAGATCAGGTTAGATTAATAATCTGTTAAAGCACTTGGTTTTTCTGATCTTCTCCAGGTTAATAAAAGCCTAGTAGAAAAAAAATCAGCTCATACTGATACAGTATTAAAAGAGTTGTTTCCAAACAGGACAGTGATGAGGATAAATAAATCTGATAGACTCCAATAATGTTTGGTTTGTTTCTACTGACTTGTGTTATTTCTTTAAAAGCCTGCCAGTGCAATTTGAAAAGCAAAGTGAGGTTGAGCCCTTTTTCTTTCTTCAACAGCAAAGGTATGTTCAATAACTCTGAATGAATCTGTCACTTGGG
The DNA here is from genome assembly GCA_013398995.1 of Alaudala cheleensis. NCBI lineage: Eukaryota > Metazoa > Chordata > Aves > Passeriformes > Alaudidae > Alaudala > Alaudala cheleensis. The sequence goes on from VWYE01012405.1 coordinate 167,694, forward strand.
GTAAATTTTACCTGGGCTTCCTTCATTCTTCAGGCACTGAGATCAGTGATGATTATTAAGCTTTGCAAAGCCAGCATGGGTCAGCATGTGCATGACAAATGGAGCTATTATTGTGCACAGGAAACAATTAATGTGTTGCTCCATGCAGTGGGATGTCCATTAACACGCCCTGCCAGTAATGCCAGCCAGAAAAGCTGTGCTAGCTTGTGCCCAGGTTTTAGGTGAGGTGCAAAGGAAAATATTGTAATAATCTATTCAGGCACTCATTTGAAAGTTGTATTTCTCTTTCTTCCTTTCCTTCCAGCCAGCAGGCAGCGAGCTCTGCTCTGAACATGGGGTTATGAGCTGTGCTCACATGTGCCCTTGGTGAGCCCTGCTCCCTGCCCTGCCCTGCCCTGCTGGGTGCTTGAGCAGAAGTGCCTTGTTCAATACTCTTAGCACGTTACTCCTTTTCAATATAAATTCCATGAATTCAGCTAGCTAGCTGTGGAATCCATATGTGGACTTATGTCTGGATTAATTTTTGTGCTGCATAATGGGGGAAATATTTCAAGCTGTCAGTGGAGATACTGCATAAAATTGTTAGGGGTGATAATTTCACTGTGCTATGAAAACAGTGTTACTTCATATTTCCTAATTTAATTTTAAAAGCCCTACAAAAGATGTCTGTTTAATTCCCTCCTCCAAGTTCCTTGAAGCAGAGGAGCCCCTGCCCCACTCCTGTGTGCTCCCATAGCAGCTGCCAGGTCATGGCAGAGAGGGAAAACTGAGCTTGAAGGTGTTGGGGAACCTCAGAGTGACAGAGGCCTCATTCCTTGGATGGGCTTTCTGGTCATTTGTTAAAGATAGCAGTTTGGTTCTGTTTTGGTGCAGGAGCTTTATCATTTAAAGGTTTCATCCCTTAACTCCCAGTAGCATTCCTGTAGCCTCCCAGTTCTGAATGTGCAGCTATTCCTGCAGGAGAAAGATCTTTTTTGTTACATCAGGACTTGGGTTTGAGCTCTGCCAGGGCAGAGTTGCTGTGTGAGGGTGAGAACACCAAGCCTCCTGCACTCCACTCCATCAGCTGGACTTAATTTGAATTTCAGAACTCTGCTTGTGCTAGAGTTAACGGATTTAATTAAAAAACTTAAGCTTGTTTTTAAAGCTCGGCTCTTTCTTTCCATTTTCTTCATCATTGTGAAAAATTTTTAATAGGCTTTGGTTACCCTTTCAGGGTTCTTTGTTAGACAGTTCATCTAAGAAAATCTGCAGGTTGATAGATTTCCTGATTAAGTACTTGAGACACAGTAGATGTTTTAATTGTCCTGAGATCCATTTTTCGTGAGAGTCTGTGGCAATGTGCAGTCTGCTTTTTAGAAACACTGATTGATGAATTCTGCTGTAATTTAAACTAAAAGTTAATAAGACAGGCCTACATGGATCTGATGCAAGTTATTAGACCTGTAAGGCACTTTAATATATGCCATTTATTATTCAAAGAAGCGAAAGCCAANGATTTGTGGTTCTGTTCAACATCCTGCTCAGCACAGGCACTCAGTCTGGGGCTGGGACTGGCACCAGGATCTCTCCTGGCACCTGGGAGCCTCTTATGGTCTGAGACCCCCCACACTGAACAACTGTCACCTGTAATCATCTTGTCACACTGTAGGAAAGTCTTAGTAATTCCTTATAAAATCTGCTGTCCTTTGTGTGTTTGGGTGGGTTCTGCTGCAGTGGCTGAACTCCCAGGGTTTGGGGCTAACATGGGATCTGCTGCCTCACCAAAAGGGTTTATTTGGGTTTCCTTTGCCCAAGATAGGGTAGCTGATGTGAACAGCTTCCTGTGGAGCTGCCAGCACAGGACAAGACCCTCCATCACCCAGATGAAGCCCCTCATTACTGCAGGTGCTAAATGAACCAAATATGCATAGGAGGAATGAAGATCAGGTTAGATTAATAATCTGTTAAAGCACTTGGTTTTTCTGATCTTCTCCAGGTTAATAAAAGCCTAGTAGAAAAAAAATCAGCTCATACTGATACAGTATTAAAAGAGTTGTTTCCAAACAGGACAGTGATGAGGATAAATAAATCTGATAGACTCCAATAATGTTTGGTTTGTTTCTACTGACTTGTGTTATTTCTTTAAAAGCCTGCCAGTGCAATTTGAAAAGCAAAGTGAGGTTGAGCCCTTTTTCTTTCTTCAACAGCAAAGGTATGTTCAATAACTCTGAATGAATCTGTCACGTGGGGTAAATTTTACCTGGGCTTCCTTCATTCTTCAGGCACTGAGATCAGTGATGATTATTAAGCTTTGCAAAGCCAGCATGGGTCAGCATGTGCATGACAAATGGAGCTATTATTGTGCACAGGAAACAATTAATGTGTTGCTCCATGCAGTGGGATGTCCATTAACACGCCCTGCCAGTAATGCCAGCCAGAAAAGCTGTGCTAGCTTGTGCCCAGGTTTTAGGTGAGGTGCAAAGGAAAATATTGTAATAATCTATTCAGGCACTCATTTGAAAGTTGTATTTCTCTTTCTTCCTTTCCTTCCAGCCAGCAGGCAGCGAGCTCTGCTCTGAACATGGGGTTATGAGCTGTGCTCACATGTGCCCTTGGTGAGCCCTGCTCCCTGCCCTGCCCTGCTGGGTGCTTGAGCAGAAGTGCCCTGTTCAATACTCTTAGCACGTTACTCCTTTTCAATATAAATTCCATGAATTCAGCTAGCTGGCTGTGGAATCCATATGTGGACTTATGTCTGGATTAATTTTTGTGCTGCATAATGGGGGAAATATTTCAAGCTGTCAGTGGAGATACTGCATAAAATTGTTAGGGGTGATAATTTCACTGTGGTATGAAAACAGTGTTACTTCATATTTCCTAATTTAATTTTAAAAGCCCTGCAAAAGATGTCTGTTTAATTCCCTCCTCCAAGTTCCTTGAAGCAGAGGAGCCCCTGCCCCACTCCTGTGTGCTCCCATAGCAGCTGCCAGGTCATGGCAGAGAGGGAAAACTGAGCTTGAAGGTGTTGGGGAAGTCAGAGTGACAGAGGCCTCACTCCTTGGATGGGCTTTCTGGTCATTTGTTAAAGATGGCAGTTTGGTTCTGTTTTGGTGCAGGAGCTTTATCATTTAAAGGTTTCATCCCTTAACTCCCAGTAGCATTCCTGTAGCCTCCCAGTTCTGAATGTGCAGCTATTCCTGCAGGAGAAAGATCTTTTTTGTTACATCAGGACTTGGGTTTGAGCTCTGCCAGGGCAGAGTTGCTGTGTGAGGGTGAGAACACCAAGCCCCCTGCACTCCACTCCATCAGCTGGACTTAATTTGAATTTCAGAACTCTGCTTGTGCTAGAGTTAACGGATTTAATTAAAAAACTTAAGCTTGTTTTTAAAGCTCGGTTCTTTCTTTCCATTTTCTTCATCATTGTGAAAAAATTTTAATAGGCTTTGGTTACCCTTTCAGGGTTCTTTGTTAGACAGTTCATCTAAGAAAATCTGCAGGTTGATAGATTTCCTGATTAAGTACTTGAGACACAGTAGATGTTTTAATTGTCCTGAGATCCATTTTTCGTGAGAGTCTGTGGCAATGTGCAGTCTGCTTTTTAGAAACACTGATTGATGAATTCTGCTGTAATTTAAACTAAAAGTTAATAAGACAGGCCTACATGGATCTGATGCAAGTTATTAGACCTGTAAGGCACTTTAATATATGCCATTTATTATTCAAAGAAGCGAAAGCCAAAAATGTTTCATGTGCACTAATAAAAATTCAATATAATTATTTCAGAGAACTTCGGGAAATGCAAACGGTCAGATAAACTGAATTTATTAAACAATAGCCAGTGACAGGAATGCTGATGGACTCTCAGACTCTCTACCTTTGCAGTAGGAGCACGATGCTGTTGAAACTTCCTTTGCATAAGAGATTTCTGACTTTTCCTTACCATTGAGTTAAAGCCATGACTTTCAGTGTTTCACATTTGCTCTCTGCTTCCAAATACAAAATGTTGGTGGCTCTGAGCAGTGTTTTGCCTGAATTGCTGTGGATTTCTGCATCCCAAGGTTAAAGATGAGCTCAGGTAACAATGGCTTGGCTGCACTTTCCACTGCTCAGGCCTGAAATCCAAACCCACTCCTATGGCTGTCTCATAAAGTTTCGGGTTTTCTGCTATTAAAATCTTCCTTTGAAATAATAAATGACTACATGCTGTCAAGGTAGGGTCTGGAAAGGCCAGCACGTAGAATGGGCTGAGATTTCATCTGAGTGTAGTTGAGTTTTATAGATCTATTTATGAGATCCAATACTGTAATGATGTAATTTTACTTGTCTAATAAATGTAGCTGTACAACGAAGGATAGCAAACATTTCCATTGTGACCAAAATCCTTTAAACTGCAGCCACTTTGATCTTAGAGCTCATGCTATTTAATAAATGCTGGCCATTCTTCTAACAATCACAATTATTTAAAGGGTTTTCAAAAGGGATAGAGCAAATCAAATAAAACAATTACTGTTGTATCTCATTCTGAAGTTAAGTGTATTTTTTATGTGAGTCTTGTTTAGTGTCTCCTCCCAGTTTTCATCCATTATCACAATAATTGAGTTTGTAGCTGGAATTAAATTTATCAAATTGTGTTATCCTCTTTTGAAATTGGATAGGTATCCTGGCAGTGGGAGCTAGAAGTTAATCTGCTTTGCTAAAGCCTCCAGTGGCACAGCGGCAACAGGATTGAGAAGGCTCAAACATTTTCCTGTCACCCTGGACACGATGTAATTTCTCCTCAATCCCTTGTGCAAATAATGACATTTGAATCGAGCATTAACAGGCTTAATTACTTTAAAATTGTCATTTTAATTTACACTGATATAGTATTGATCATACAAGCAGAGATTAAGCTGTTCACTGGAGCAGATGATGGGGAATTAAACATTAAAGGGTCCTCGTGGGGCTGAGAGGCCGCCCAGAGAGTGCCAGGAGAGGAATGATATTTCTCTGTAATGAACTGGCGGCATGCAGGGACATGAATCTTTGGCCTACTGGAAAAAGGGAAATAATGGGGTTTGGGAAGCATTTGCAGGTTATTCATTCGCTGCCATGCACCAATTCTCCAGTGATTCATCCACCTCACCAACATTTATTTATCTAGCAAATTCAGGAGCTCTGACCTTTCTGCTAAGTACATTTAACATAAGACAGAGTGGAATATTTCAGGTGTAACTTTTTACAAATATTAGTTATTGTTTCTTATTTCTGACTAATATTAAACAGAGTTATTTAATCTGCCATCCATACTTGCACCCATTTGTGTGACTCATGATGAGCAGACAGACTTCATCAAGAGATCCAGGTATTGTGGGACTCGATGAGGTCCTCAAAGTCCTTGACCTCATTTAGTTACACTCTGATTTTCTTCTTTGGCAAACCTGAATTAAAGTTAATTTAAGGCAGGCTGACATGAGTTTATGTGGGTGATTATACAGCACATAATAGCAAAAATGATGGCTAATCCTTGTAAAACCTCCAACCTAAAAATGCCACCACACTGGTAGGGAGCGTGCTTTAAAAGACCAGGCAGATATAAATGGAACATTTTAAGGCTAAAAATTTCATTCCAGTGATTTGGACTTGTCTAATAATTTATTGCAATGTTGCTAGGAAACAAATATTGCTATTTTGATAATTTGCAGTTTAAAAATTAAAACTTAAATGTGGATATTAAATTGCACAACATTGATTTTGTGTTTTTATACATAGCAGCAAAGTTATTTCTTCCCTGTCCTGACTAGTAGGCTAGTTTTCCTTATGCCTTAGATTTCATTTGTATCAGGGAAAACCATAACTGTACAGGATACTGGGTGAGTCAGAGTACTTGCAGTCATCACAATTCAAAATCAAGTGGCTTCTTTCTAAAAATGGACATTTTTCTTCCTTAAGAGAACAGTAGAGGCAGATCACCCCCATTGACTCCAGGCCTTAACTGGTTTTTTATTTGGCAAATATGTAAATTGCCCAGGAAGCCCATTGAAGTCAGTAGCACCTGTGGACTTGTTAGTGTAACTTCCTTAGGAGGTCACTTCTCTTGCATGTGACCAAGGGATTGGTCCCTAAAGGTGAGGAAGGTAAAGCAACGTGGGAAATTGAATTTTCTGATGGCTTACTTTTTTGTTTTCACTGGAAAATGCTTTGAATAAAACTGTAATCTGTTGCTAGACAGAAGAATGCACGGGGTTAGGGTTCTGAAACACAACAATGATTTGTGCTTGTTCTTTTAAAAAACAACTTCCTTTTGAAAACTAAGGAAATCTGTGTTTCCCTATGTTTTTTTTTATCCAAAAGGATGTTTTGATTGGGATTTGGGGGAAGATCTTTGGGTTTGGGATTTTTTTTTTTTAATTGCAGACTTAGGAACATACTTGGTTGCTCTCAGTTCTGTGTGGGTTTGGCTGATTTTGTAGTTTGGTAGTTTTTGCTTAAAAATGTTCCAGTTTTCCAAGAAGTCTGAGCTGGTGAGTCCTGCAGTGCAGGTGAGGGAGGCTGGGCTGTGTGAGCTGCTGTGAGGCTGAAGGGAATGGGAAGGGAAGGGAAGAGCAGCTGTGGTTGAGGAGGGGAAGGATGAGCAGGCACAGAGCAGCACCAGCAGCCAGAGAGCTCCTGCCTGGCACGTGTCCATGTGTCTGAGTGTGTGTCCCTGTGTCTGAGTGTCTGTGTGTCCCTGTGTCCGTGTGTCCGTGTGTCCGTGTGTCCCTGTGTCTGTGTGTCCAGCACCACAGCTGGGTGTGTGTCCAGGCTCAGCAGAGACACTTCTCCCATCCTGCAGGATCACTAACATATGGCTGCAGACTCTGCTATAGACATCTCAAATACAATTAAATGGCAGCAATGTCCCTGTGTCTGAGTGTCCGTGTGTCCCTGTGTCCGTGTGTCCAGCACCACAGCTGGGTGTGTGTCCGGGCTCAGCAGAGCCACTGCTCCCATCCTGCAGGATCACTAACATATGGCTGCAGACTCTGCTATAGACATCTCAAATACAATTAAATGGCAGCAATGTCCCTGTGTCCATGTGTCCCTGTGTCCCTGTGTCTGTGTGTCCAGCACCACTATGGGTGTGTGTCTGGGCTCAGCAGAGTTCCCATCCTGCAGGATCACTAACATATGGCTGCAGACTCTGCTATAGACATCTCAAATACAATTAAATGGCAGCAATGCTCTGTTTGTCCAAACAAGACAAAGCATGGAAGGGGTTCATTTGACTTGGAACATGTAATTAGCATAACCCTTCTGGATGCTTGTTTTATCATTTGCAATATAGTAAATGATTGATTATTGTACTGTACCTTTTGAATGTCATTAACAGAATTGTTTTGTCCACTTGATTAATATGTTGCCTCAACCTCAGAATAATCAGATTAAACTGGGTTGCCTTGTTCCTTCTGACTTGGAACATTGGCATTTCCATGCCCCATCTTCTCACAAAGGCCCCATGCAGATTGTCCCTGGTGCACTTGGTTAACTCCAGTGTTTCAGGATACATCCAGCTGGGAATCTCTCCTGATGTATGCAGTGGGTGTTGCTATAAAAATGTATTTTGTAAGTCAGTGAACTACTGTCTTCTGAGTTCAGACAGTGGGGGTGGAATGGGGGTGTTTTCAGTACAGTTCCTGTGACAGATCAAACATCTGGTGTCCATACATCTTTAGATGTTTCAGATATTTTAGGTATTATTTCACATCAGGGGCCTCCAATTTTGAATGTGTGAGCCATAAGACATTATTGATTTGTTTTATTTTTGTCTTATTTTCTAAACCAAACCAAGTTACACAAAAGCCTGAGCCTTGTTCTTTGCAAGAGTCAGTATTCCAGGTTTTCAGTTGTGAGATAAATCACATTTGTGATCCATAAGGTGCATTAAATTGCTGACATCCCAGCATCTGAACAGCCTGTGCTGCAGTGATATGATCTGATCTCAGATTAAGGAATGGTTCTTTTCATTAAAGACGTGTATTTTAACGTATTTAGGGGTGAAGGCTGTTTACAGATGTTAGTGCTAAATCCAGCTGAAGTGCAGGTGTTTAGGATGGGGCCACTTGCTGCTCAGCAGAGACCAGAGCTGTGGTGCTTGTGCTGGGGGAACCTGCATCTCCTGAGCTGGGCAGTGCTTAGAGGGGCACAGCCTGAGCCCAGGAGTGCCCAGAGGGACCAGGGGGACACAGCCTGAGCCCAGGAGTGCCCAGGGGGACCCGGGGGACACAGCCTGAGCCCAGGAGTGCCCAGCCCCTCTCTGGGAATGGTGTGCACTGAGTGTGCAATGTGAGCACACACACACACACATGTGTGCATTGGGAGATGGAAAAACACATGAAGATTCCAAATGCCTTGACAACAAAATGTGAATGAAACATAAACTTATGCTCCAGGATTAAGATTTAAGTTTCTGTCTATCTGGGTCAATGTTTGAGGTTACTAAGTGTTTGAGTCATTGAACTTTAAGACTGCATTCATCACAGCTTCTTAGACTAATATAAATTTCTTCCCATTAAGTCAATAAGCGTGGTTACATCAGACAGCAGTTCTGTCTAGAAACTAAGATTAATGTCCATCATAAAAGTGACATGAAGAGACAACTTGTTTGATTTATACTGACTATTTTTATCTTCTTCCTTTTAAAATAAAATTCAAGTTATTACTTATATTTATACAGAGGTTTTCCTTCTCACTTCCACTATTACTGGATCATTCCTTTCATGGTGGCTGCTGGGTAATGCAGGTGTAGGACAGAAAGGCCTCCTTGTGGGTGTGCTAACAGCAAAGCTGACTGATACCTGCACTCCTTCCAAAGAGCCTTTCTTTAGTCCTTTTCATTCACCTGTGTTCTGTCAGAAAGCATGTCCAGGTTAAAAGCAGAACTTTATTTCCATTCAGTTTTGCTCAACTGATGTGTAAAAGCTCAGTAATCCTGCAGCAGCACAGGCTGGCCCCTGAGCCCAGCTTGATCCCAGGCTGGTTTCTGGTCCCAGGCTGTTTCCTGAGCCCAGCTCTGATCCCAGGCTGGCCCCTGAGCCCAGCTTGATCCCAGGCTGGCTCCTGAGCCCAGCTCTGGTCCCAGGCTGGCTCCTGAGCCCAGGCTGGTTTCTAATCCCAGGCTGTTTCCTGAGCCCAGCTCTGATCCCAGGCTGGCTCCTGAGCTCAGCTCTGATCCCAGGCTGGTTTCTGAGCCCAGGCTGTTTCCTGAGCCCAGCTCTGATCCCAGGCTGGTTTCTGATCCCAGGCTGGTTTCTGATCCCAGGCTGGTTTCTGAGCCCAGGCTGTTTCCTGAGCCCAGCTCTGATGCCAGGCTGTTTCCTGAGCCCAGCTCTGGTCCCAGGCTGGCTCCTGAGCCCAGCTCTGGTCCCAGGCTGGCTGAGCTGTGCTCCCTCTCAGCTGTCAGAGCTGTCCCAAGCCCTGCTTTGGGCTTTAAACCCAGGCTCTGCTCCAGCCTGGAACTTGCAGTGGTGCTCTCAGCAGTTCCTCCAATGCTAAAAATCACAGCCCAGACAAAGTACTTCTGAATGTACAAATTGTACAGTATTATTGAAATTTTAAAAATCAATTAAGGCTATTTTGTAATTGTGCACAGGCATTGCAGGCTCTGGTTGAGTGGCAGTAGGTAATTTGTAAACTGGTTGGGTTCATTGTTGGCCATCTCTTAGAATTGATTGTCCTTTAATTAACTTATCTCTATCATGCATGTAATGTGATTCCCAATAAAAATTACAGGATTTTAATTGAAATTGAAAAGTTCTGAAAGGCAAAAATATAAATAATATGTATTGTATATGTACATACTCCAACCTGCATGGGCATTCTGAAGAGACTTTAATAACAAGGCAGGTTTTCCATGTGATTTAATTATCAATAGACTTAACTGAGTATTTAGATTAGAAGAGTATAATCTGGTTTATTTCCTGAAGAAAGGCTTTACATCTTTATGTCCTTATTGATTTGCCAATACCATTTAATGAGTTTCAGAGCACAAAAGTTACATTAGTTGAAATACATCTTTGGGATTGGTCCATGTCGCTTTATTTTGGAAATGCAACCACTTGAAGAAAATGCTGAGCATAATTTAAAGTTAATTACAATAAAATATTGCTCTGAAGTGTACATGAAGAAATGCAAAATGGCAGCATGCATTCAGTTATTCTGCATAATCCAGTTATTCTGTATAATTCCAGGAAAATCAGTTTCTTGTCAGTAATCCTGATGTTTTCTTATGTTTGCTAAACCAAACATGCTGCACATTTTATTTATGCTTTTATTTTTAGTTTGCATACCCTGAATTTTTTTGAAGATTCTTCATAACTCAGTTTTCAGTATTTTTACTGAACTGTAACAGTAAATCTGAGTTGTTCTATTGCTGCTTTGGTTTATTGGCTGTTCCTGTATGGAATCAGTGCAGTAACTGGTGCAAAGGGCACAAAGGCTGAAAATACCTGCTCACATAAACCACACTGCTCTTCATTGCAGTGAGGTGAAGCCTGTTAGGAAATACCAGCTTTGGCTCCTTGTTAGCAATAATAATAACAATTTTAAAAAGCCAGCAATCTGCATCTTTGCCTGCAGCTGGAGTGGCAGCAGGCAGAGCCTGGCAGTGCTGCCCTGGCTCAGGTTTGTGGGCTCAGTCAGTGCAGTGACACCTGCAAGGTTGAACACCAAGGCTCTCTATGAACTGCATCAAATCAAAGACAAAAGCTGGGAGAGAGACTGTCTGGGCTCTTTTTCCCCACATGGCATGCAGGCTGTGTGCTCTGGCTGCTGGTGCTCAGAGCTGTCACCAGCAGCCTCTGCTGCAGTTCCTGCATTTGCAGTGTCACCCTGGGGCTGTGTGGCAGAAGCAGCAGCTCAGTGCAGCTCAGCCAGAGGCACCAGAGGGGTACAGCTGGAATCATAATTCATAGTGCCAGCTGCTCCAGCAGATGCCAAAGCCTGGTGTTTGCCTTCTTCGTGTGCTGCAAGGAGAAAAGATGATTGCAGTGTCCTCAGGGTTGGTGCCCTTGCAAGAAGCTGTTTTGTGCCTCCAACCTGTGACCCTCTTTTGAGGCTGCCTTGTTCTTCTGCAGTTCATCTTTGTTATGTTAATTTAAAAATTTAACGGGTTTATTAATCCTGCAGAATTTATTATAGTCAAACATGAGATATTATTAAGTTGCTATTGTGCAGAGCATTTACCTTGGCTGTTGGAATGACTTGTCCTCTGCATTGGCAGACACAGAAACATTCATTTTGTTTCCTAATTAGGAGAGCTGCAATCAGGAACCATGACAGGGTTCAGCTCCTCCGTGTACAGCATGCCAGGTTCCATAGTGCAGGCTTTATAAAATTCTCTTTAATTCAAGAACAGAATATCATTAACTTTGTAAGTGGATGAATACAATGGACAAGCAATTTAATTAACTTCTAACATTGGATGTTGGACAGGAGACAAAATGAAATTATGCACATATTTCTTATGCAGGCAGTCAACCTTGAAAGGGGCTTGATTGTGATGGGTCAGACAAGGGGACAGCTTTGTCCAATTATTTGATGTTTAGTCCTAGAATATGAAATTTGAAATTTGGTACTTTGTAAATCAATCATCTCTTATTTTGAGGCAGCTACAAAGGTTCTCTGGGAAACAGAGCAACCACCAGTGACTGTGACACGCTAAATACAACCTTTTACCACATGGCACTTTCCTCTTTGGAGATGACCTGTGTAATGCTAAATGAAATGGGCATTAATGCCTCCTCATCAAATTGAATTTGTCATCTTGAGTGTATTATGTAAGAACATATCAATGAAATACTGTATTGATTTAAAGTTTTCAAAATTAAAATTATTTAGCGTCGAGTCAATGTAGTGGGAGTCACAGATCTTACCAGTTTACCCCAGGATCAAGTGCCTGGTTTGTACTGGAACAGAACTGGTGAAACATTGAACATCCACCAGTGACAGTGACAGTGGGCAGGGTGTGACAGTGGCAGTGACAGTGGGCAGGGTGTGACAGTGGGCAGGGGCTGGCAGTGACAGTGGGCAGGATGTGGCAGTGAGCAGTGGGCAGGGTGTGACAGTGGCAGTGCCAGCAGTGTCCCATGCACAGCACAATGGGGTTTCAGTGATGCTGCTCTTCTCCCAGCTGGCCCTTGGCTGCATAAATAACTGTGGAGCAGCATGTACAATA
>VWYE01012405.1:179926-191313 GCA_013398995.1 Alaudala cheleensis
ATGTACAATAATATATAAAATAATGTACAATAATATATAAAATAATGTACAATAATATACAAAAATAACATTCTGCATGTGCATATTACCTTCTGCACCCTGAGATTCAAGCTCTTTCTTGAAATTCAAGAAGTGTTGCCACTATCCACATGACAAATCTGGATCTTTGGGTAATTTTTTGAGCCTGTTAAGGATTTTTAATTTCCTGGTGAATGTTTTTGGCTCTCCATGTTTCAGTTGAACACTGAAATAACCACGAGCATTCCCCTGTGTGTCCTGTGAGCAGAACTGATGCTTGTGCTGTGCTCACAGTTAGGAATGAGCCTTTCTCCTGTCCCTTGCCCTGCTGAGGGCTGGTGATGTCCTGAGCCAGGCAGGGTGCTGGGCTCTGCCCTGGGACATGCTCAGCACAGGCTGTGGCTCTGAGAGCTCCCTGCCCCTGAACTCCTCCCTCCTGCACTGCTGCACAGCCAGGCTGGGTGCTGGGCTCTGCCCTGGGACATGCTCAGCACAGGCTCTGGCTCTGAGAGCTCCCTGCCCCTGGGTGCTGAACTCCTGCACTGCTGCACAGCCAGGCTGGGTGCCTCTCACCCTCACTGGGGCCTCCTGAGTGCTTGAGTAACAGAAATATTAAATAACAGCCTGATTAATGACTTTGTGAAGGCTCTGCTTGGCTTTCAGGAATATTGATAAGTGGTGCTTTTTATAAGTGCTCAGCACACAAACACTTCCTGGAGCTTGGGCTGGTTCCTTGCTCTCTAATCTGGGTTTTCAGAAAACGAACCTCTGGCTGATTTTTTTTTTAATTTAATTGATTTGTCATTAAAATATGAAATCTTTCTGTGAAATGTGTCAGTGTCAAAAGTGGCATTAAATATTCTTTGCCCATGCATTAGATTGCATATAGGTTATTCATTTACTCACTGAATGTGTTTATATAAAGCTCAGAGGTTTTGTTTGTTCATTTTTATCTTCTTAAATTAACTGGTCCCAAATAATGGTTTTAAATTGAATATGACTTTTCATTTGCTGTAACAGAATTATTAAGAGAAGGTGATAGAGGTGGATTATGTTAGCTGAAGTTCCCTAATCTCTATGTTAGTCTTCAGGACAGAAAACTGAGAGCTCCTGGGGCTTTGTTTTTGTTCCAGAAAATGCACCATGCTGGTTGCTGTTAGCAGAGACTTCTCTGGGGCATCTGTAATGACCAGGGCTGCAAAAAAGTTCTTTTTTATGCTGGTCTCCTGATTAAGCATTTAAATGACTTGGGATTTAGATATCTTAGAGTTTTTTAAAGTTACTCCAGTCTGTCATGTAGACAAGTCTCAACCTTGAATGAAACCCAAACAGATAAACCCATCTGAATATACCAAAATCTTGGAAAGAGACCAGAGATAAACAGCACAAGATCTAAAGCTATGGATGGACACTTATGGATCAGTTGTTTCCTCAACTGCATTTAATTTGACTTCTATAAAAGCAAACCCCCAAAAAATAGATTTAAAATAATTATTTGTATTTTTATAGTGGTGAATTTGTAGTGTCTGTCCCCTTTGATCGTTGCACTGTTGTTGGTGTGACACTTGAAAGGGCTGCCCTGAGGGACAGTGAGGAAGCAGTGCTGGATGTTACAGCCCTGTCTGCTGATGCTCAGGGACAGCAGCAAAGATTGGGGCAGTAAAATCAGTCAGGGAGGTCTGGAAACACAGGGGGTGTTCTGAAAACTCACTGGGGACAGGGACACTGTGAGGTGGGACAGGGGCACTGTGAGGTGGGACAGGGGCACTGTGAGGTGGGACAGGGACACTGTGAGGTGGGACAGGGGCACTGTGAGGTGATTTACCTGGCACAGAGCAGTCTGAGCTGGGACAGGGGTGCTCTGGCAGCTCACTGACGCTCAGGACAGGGGCACTGTGAGGTGATTCACCTGGCACAGATCAGTGTGAGCTGGGACAGGGGATGTTCTGGCAGCTCACTGAAGCTCAGGACACGGGCACTGTGAGGTGTTTCACCTGGCACAGATCAGTCTGAGCTGGGACAGGGGTGCTCTGGCAGCTCACTGAACTCAGGACACGAGCACTGTGAGTTGCCCCACCTGGCACAGGCCAGCTCAAGGTGGAACTTCCCAGATGTGCAGATGCACAGCTGGAAGAGTCTGTCTGAAAAATTGGCAGATCCATGAAATAAATGGATTACAAATAAATTAGAATTTTTTAAGGCAGATGAACTTCTAAAGACAAAAGCAGTTTGTGGAAATTATTTTAGAAATGCAGAAGGGTATTTGTAGGTACTTATCTGATAGAATTACAGTCAGGAAATTCCCAGGATTTAGGGATTCCTAGAGCTGGACACCCTTTTTTATCCCACCAGCTGCTTCCAGGAGTCTCTAATATTCCAGCAAATTGACTTCACTGGGAAGTTGGCACTGGAGACACTGCTAAGATACAGGTGCAGGTGGCTTCTTCACAACATGGGTTTTACAAATAAAACACATGTATTATTTATTTATGGACATTGTATGTTTAGATTTAGATGCACAATGTTGGTTTAGGTTTTATGGAGTGAGAGAATCTGCAGTGCCAGTCCTGCCACTGTTTTACTCCTGAGTGGACAGTTCCTTTGGTTTAATGGGAATATCAGCTGTAGCTCAACAGGTGTTTTTAATACTGACCAAGGTCTGTTTAAGAGAGTTTGTGGAGTTTGTCAGTGAGTGCTTGGAGCCCACTCACTCTGGCAGTTTATTAAAGGTGCAATTAGTCAAATGCAGCTGAAGTGCAGTGATAGGGGTGTTTGCAGTGCAGAGCTGCAGGAGCAGGGTGGAATTGTTTGGTGTGGTGGGATCAGGCTCCGTCTGTCTGTGCCTCAGGTGGAGCAGGGCTGTGCAGGCTCAATGGCACTTTAATTGTATGTGCTTTGGCTGATAAGTCTCATTCAGGAAATGATAAATGGCTGGACACCTAATTTGTTTGCAAATAGGAAGTGATAGAGTGTTTTATAAGGAGTTGATCAGTGTACCCAGCCTGCTTTTTTAACCTTGAATGGGCATTGGACGGTTGGTGTTAATTGTAGTGGATTGAGTGTGCCCAGAACCACAGCAGCTGTCCCATGCCCTGTTCAGGTGTGCTGGCCCAGCCTGTGCTGCAGCCTGCCCTGTCTCTGAGTGTGGGGAGGTGGCACTTGTATCCACACTGGCATTCTGGGGCCAGCTCAGGGCAGCTGTTTTCACAAACTGTTCCCAAACTGCCTCAGAAATGCAAGGCTGGTTTCCCAGCAGCATTTCAGAGCTGTTCTGCTGTGGCTGTGCCCTGGCAGGGTCCCCAGGGCCCCACCAGCCAGGGCCATGCTCAGGTACCCCCAGTCCCTGGGGCAGGAGGGCACCCCCAGCCTGGCAGCCCCTGGGCACAGGCAGCCACTGCTGCTGCAGCCCCCTGCAGCCTCCTGCAGCCCCCTGCAGCCTCCTGTAACCTCCTGCAGCCCCCTGCAGCACCCTGCAGCCTCCCGCAGCCCCCTGCAGCCTCCTGCAGCCCCCTGCAGCCCCCTGCAGCCTCCTGTAACCTCCCAGCAGATCCCGCAGCCTCCTGCAGCCCCCTGCAACCTCCTGCAGCCTCCTGTAACCTCCTGCAGCCCCCTGCAGCCCCCTGCAGCCTCCTGTCTTCTCCCATTTGGGGTTTTAATGTTTGGAGTCTCTCAAACGTCACTGTGACAGAAATGAGCCTGGCCTGGGAGTGTCTGTGCAGGGCCCATGACAGCCCCAGTGTGACACATGTGACACTGCTCCCTGGGGTGACAGCCCCAGTGTGACACTGCTCCCTGGGGTGACAGCCCCCTTGTGACACTGCTCCCTGAGGTGACACCCCCGTGCTGGGCTGGCCCTGCTCAGGGCTGGCTGCTCTCAGACCCCATCCCCCTGGTGCTCCCCTGCTCCCTGCTGTCCCTGCCGGGGTTCCAGACATGGGGACACAGGGCAGGACACACCATCAATAGAGCCAGGCGTGCCAAACTCCTGTTGACATTCGGCTGAGCCAAAAAGGCTGCAGGGAGATAAGGGCTTCCTGTCAGCAGTGCTCCTGCTAATTCATATTCAGACATTGTCATGTTCCATGATAAATGAATCCCTTGAACTGTATTGATATAGGAGGTTAAACATTGAAAAAGTTGGGCTGAACTTTGACTTTAAATATTCATTAAAGCTAATTATGGATTTTATGACTACATGAATTACAGTTTCTGTGTCATCATTGGCAATTTATTTTAAATATATTTAAAGCAATCTTTATATATTAACTGTCACATTTAGTGAGGTAATGCAGTAAATGTTTACTCTCTACAGTAATTAAACTTTTATTCATCTATTTCCTTTTTGCATTAAATCTCCACAGATTAAACAGTGGACTTTAAAAAGAAATTATGCCAATTAACTGATTAAAAAAAACCCCTGTAGCTATTAAAATCTTCAAACTTCTGTGGCAAAATTTCTGTATAATTACAGGAATAGTGCTTTTAATAATGCCAGTTGTGTAATCCATCAGAACCAATTGTTTCTCTTGCCATCAGCTCCAGTTTTCCCAGACGAGTCTTTCTGTATGGAATAATGAAAGAAATCTCTAGTACTGTAATTAGTATCATTCTGGAACATAATTAAATGCAGGGAATGTTCAATCTGCCTGTGTTTTTCTCCAGGACACATTTCTGGGGAGCTGTGGAGCTGTTCAGTGCCCCCCTGGGTGGAACATTGCTGTGTGTGTGCAGTGCAGGTGCACACGTGGGAGCAGCCAGGTACCTCTGGCAGTCCGGAAAAGCGTTCTGTTCACAGAGATAAAGCCTGGCCTTTCCCCCAGCTCCTGAGCCTTTCCAGGAGGGCCCTGTTCACAAAAGGCAGGATGTGTTTGCCTGTGTACTCTGCAGTGAGTGCCTGTGATATCAGGAGAGCTCCTGGCACTTCACAAAGGACATTTTCCCTCTGTGCCTGCAGGATCTTGGGTGCTGCTCTGATTCCAGGGTGGTAAAGCCAAGCTGTTGGTTACAGTGAACAGGGGGCAGCAGAAGAATCAGATCTACCATCCTGTGTGTTTCTGAAGAACTTGGCCAAGCTACAAATGAGGATTGTTCATGACTGTGCCACCTGACTTTGTGTTTTGGCACTGAGTTCCTGGCAGTGTGTGTGGTGTGTCCATGTCCTCCTGGGTGTGACTGGGCTCCTCTGATCGAGTCCTTTCTGTCTTGTCAGCTCCTGACTTTATAAATCAGGGATCCATAGAACCATGCTTTGGGTGGGAAGGGAGCTCAAATCACACCCAGTGCCACCCCTGCCATGGCAGGGACACCTCCCACTGTCCCCAATGTCCAACCTGGCCTTGGGCACTGCCAGGGATCCAGGGGCTGCTCTGGGCACCCTGTGCCAGGCACTGCCCACCCTGTGCCAGGGAGCAATTCCTGCCCAGTTCACCTGGCTGATGAGTCCTGGGAATCCCATGTGCTGTCGCTGTATCCAGGGGCCACAGGCTGGGCTGGTCTAGAAGCTCCTGGTGGTGCTGGGTACAGTGACCTGGGCACAGTTACAGAGCCAGGGGCTGCCAGGTTGGCCTGATGAGCTGGGAACTTCCTGATCTGAGCCTGACTATGAGCCATGCACTCATCACCCTGCCCTGGGGTGCTGAAATAGAATTCACAACTGGTCTGTGTTTGCACACTGCTGGGAAAATGGAGTTGTGCTGTGTCTGAGCCCTGACCTCAGCAAGGAGCACCTCAGGGGGATGGGAGCAGAACCTGCAGGTGGTGTGGAGTTTGTGCTAACAGCAGAAGTCATATGTCTCAGCCACCTTTCCAGTGGAACAAATAATAGCTCTCTTATCTCTGAGGTGTTTGAAAGTTAAGGTGTTTGGGTGGTTTATAATCTGTAATGTGTTCCTGTGTTGTATCACTTAGATATTGTGTGTGCTGCTGCTGCTGTGTGCAGTACTGCTTTTTCCAAAGGATACTGACATTGTAAATAAGAAAATAAAGCGAAAGCTCTTAGAGTTTAAATTAATCTCATTTAACTTTATTGTTAAACTGGCATTTTATGACAAATAAATTGAATTACCATAATCACTTCAACAAAAGATCCTACGCAGTAGGCTTTGGAAGGCTTTTTAAATATATTTCATTGTGTTAGGGCAGGGAATTATAAGTGCACTCCATCATTTTTACAAGTTTACATTAATGTACTGAGGTGATTAAGTCTGTAATAATGCGGAAGGCAGCGATTGCTGTAATTTCCATTCCAGTTTAGTTTGGGCTCTTTTTCGTGGGTGTTGGAACTGCACAGCCCAAGTCAGTGTCAATGTTAGTGCCACCAGCTCCTGAAACTTGACAGAGTTACTTCATCACTGTCACACATTCCTTGTGCACAAGGGTTGATACTCAGTGCCACAAGTGTTGGCTATCAAAGCAACTTCTGCTGCATAAGTCTTAAAAATTCACTTTTAAAAATGAGATTAAAACTGTCCAAAATGAGCAAATTGTGACACTTAGAAATGAAGCTGTAGCCTAAGTATGAATGGTAGTGCTGTTTTTAACAGAGTTATGACACCCTGAGTGAAATGGGTTTAGAGCATCTCTTTTTCTCTTGGTTTGCTTGTTGACATGCTACACAGAGAAGCTTCAGAGTTCACAGTTCTGTCACCTAGATTTCAATGGTCACCTGTTTTTAACATGATTTGTACCTGATTTGGATCAGTCACTGTTTCCACATACTGGTTTTCACTCAGTCATGGATTTCCATCTCAGCTGAGGCAAAGTATATAGCCAAAGTATGTATTTTTATCATTTCATGTTTTATTGGGTTTTTCTTTTTTACAGGCTCTAGGAAGTTTTTACTTTCTTCATGAATCTTTGAAAAACATCTACCAGTTTGATTTTAAAGGTAAGCAAAGGAATTCAGTGCTTTTAATGGTCACTTGTGTTTATACATCAAGGCAGCTTTTCCCTCCTCTTTCCTGAGGGTGGCACCTGGCAGTGTTTCCATGTTCTGCAGCCTCCTGTGAGATGCAGGCAGGTCCCTGGTGGCAGCTGGTGCTTTCCTTACCTTTGACAGACCTTTCAGAAGAAGCCAGTGGAGCAGCCACAGCTGCAGGCAGAGCATTAATCACTGCCATGCCCCTTTAGGTCCTGGTGACCCCTGAGGATTTCAGAATGGCCACAAGGTCCTTCATGTGGATCAGATACAGGACCAGGACCTTCACTGTCCAGCAGGGGTGGTCATTCTGCAGAGCAGCTGGGGTGGATTTATGGCTTAAATTACCTGGGAGCAGAGCAGGTCAGCAGGAGGGTGGCACTGCTTTAACCCACAGCTCTGCTGTGTCTCACAGGTGTGAAAGTAATGCCAGGCTATAGACATTAAATATTAGAAATAGCAGGGGAAATTACTGAATGCTTCCTGAGGTGAATATCAAAAACTATTATATAAAATTTATGTTATTTCAGTTAAGAACTGTATATATTTAATACAAAAATATCCTGAGCTTCCTTTAGCTCACTGAGCTGGCTCACATTAATACTACATCTAGCACCCCATTAATATGAGGCACTGTTGAAATGGAAGTGACTATGAACTAATTGTCACAATTATATAGATTAATTATTTTTGTTCTCAGCAGAGATTCTCTCTGCTCATGTAACTGAGGGTGCAGGGTCTTCCTGCCCTGAAGTATTTGAGCAGTAGTTCTGTGTATGCACAATTCAGGATTAGCCAGTGTAAGTGCTGCTGTTCCCACTGGTTTCAGGGCTGAAGGAACATTTTGCTATCACAGCCAGAATGATTTTATTTCTGACAAAGCACAAGGGAACACTCCAGAGCAGAGCTGGCACTCCTGAGGGGCTGGAGCTGGGGGTTATCCCTGACAGTTCTGCAGGTGCTCAGGCATGGAGAGAGCACAGGATGGGGACACTGGGGGAGCTCCAGGTGGTGCCCAGGCCCTGGGGGACAGTTTGGGTGGCTTGGCCATGGTTCATTCATGCTGCAGTGCCAGTGGCTCTGTGATACAGGAACTCTCACCTCACCTGAGCCCTCAGCTCCACCCCATCAGCACTGGAGCAGCAGCAGTTTCACCCCAAACTCCACCTGAAGGTCCCTCGCAGTGGTCACAGGTGGGAGATGGGAGATCTGTGTCCTCCTGACAGGGAAATGAAAGCTGCTTTAGGGGAAGAGAGGCTCTCTGCATTTATTAATCCTTTGTTGGCAGCTTATTTGCTACTGTACAGCTTTTAAAGGAAAGCTGTAAGAATTTTTTAAAAGTGAGAAAATGGAAGAAGAAAGTACAGAGGATAACAATTGATAGGGAAACAATCAACAGATGCTTGTTCCACAAAAGAAATGCTTTAAATGGTCACTGCTTTGTTTGGCTTGGCAAAACCTTAACAGAGCCCACTGGAATGTGAACCATGTTCATAAAGATGGGTTTGGCCTAAACATCATTAGGAGGAAAAAGCTCTTAAGAAAAGTCCAAGGAAATGGGTGAATTGGTGTTGTAAGTCACACACAGTTCTTGTAACAGAGCAGAATCCATCTCCCAGCACAGGGTTTGTAAAATATGACCCCAAAGGCTCCCATCTTTCAGGGGAAATGTAAAACTTGCCTCTTCTCTCATGACTATTGACATTTTCACAGTGTATTAAGCTCTTAAATCAGAAGAAAAATCCAAATGGATACAAACATTCTCTGCACAAAAATCATTATGAAATTCTGGTTCTACTCAAAAGCATGCAAAAAATAGATGTTTATATACAATTCAGTATTCCTGGAACATCACTGTTGCTCCTCAAAATTCACTGCACAGTTGGATGTGACTGAATGCAGACTGGAAAAAAGGATTGTTGCTGTTTTTCAGATCTCCATTCCAGAATAGGAACAGTTTTCTCCTGCAGCCTCACATATTTTATGCTGTAGTGTGGATCTGTTGGGTTGTTTTCACAGGGGCCTGAGGCCCAAAAGTTTGCTTACAATGTAAAGTAGTGCCAGGCTGTCTGTTCTTGAGGGATGTCCCCTAAGAGAGAGGTTGGGGCCAGCCCCAGGTGACCACTTCCATTTACAGAAAGAACCTTTTTCTCTGGTGTGGAGGGAGAGAGGAGCAGACCTGGTGTGGCTGGGGACAGGCTGTGTGTGCCTGCCTGGGGCTCACCTGGTGTTGGGTGATGGGAGCTGCCTCCCCTTGCCCCCTGCTGCCTGCCCTGAGCTTCTCCTCAGTCCTTACAGCTCTGCCAGGTCTTCTCTGTGACTCCAAAGGCATCAGCATCTCTTTGCTGACACCCTTAAAGCTGCTGAAAGAGGCACATCCTTGCACAATCTGCTTGGAATGGTGCCAGATCAGTTTATCAGGGTGTTTGTTCAGGGGTCCTGTGGCAGCCAGGCCTCAGAATGGCTGGCACATAAAGAATGATTCCCTTTTTACTGTAATGCAGAGTGCTGCTTTACAGGAAATGCTTCCTCAGATATCCAGTAGGACTGAACAGTTCAGGACTCCTTACAGAATTGGAGTTTTTCTCTTGTACCTTCCCAGTTGAAACTGAATCCAGTGGAGCAGGTCCAGCATAGAGGCAGCTGGACATGAGCTGCCTGAGCTCCTGCCAGAGGAGTTAAACTGAGTCAGGCTCTCACTCAGGCCAGTTCAAGCTCTCACTGGGTGAGAAACTGAGTGTGAAGTGGGTCAGGAAGGAGACCAGGAGAGCCTCTCGTTCATGAGCTGAGTGCATCCACAGGAGCCTGTTGTTTCTGTCCATGATGAGACTGTTCATTACAGACTTTGGGAGGTGCTGTGCATCCCCAGTGAGGCCCTGGTGCAATTCCAGCCCCCACCCAGCTGCACAGATCCATGGCTCCTGCTGAGGGCCAGCAGGGCTGGATCTGAAGGGGCCTGGGGGCTCAGAGAGCTGAGCTGGGCTTTGAGGGTGTGCAGAGACCAGGCTCAGGATTAGAGACCCAACACTCTGCAGGGCTCTGGATCATAGAAATCACAATGCCATAATGCAGCTTCAAGGTCTCTGACACAAACAGGGGTGTTTATTTTCCCCCAGAACAGTTCAATTTGCACATTTTTGATAAGATCCTGTGGATTTACCAGCTGTTTTGCAGATGCTGCTGCTTTGCCAATAATGTGAGAAGATGCTCATAATGTTGAAGTTATGTATGTTAATTTTGGTTTATCTCTCTTTCTAGCTAAGAAGTATAAAAAGGTTACTGGGAAAGAAATCTACTCTGACACTTTAGAAAGCACACCCATGCTGGAAAAAGAGAAGTTTCCACAGGATTATTTCCCTGAGGTATGTACAGAACTGTGAGGCATTCCCAAATCCTGGGTCTGATTCTGATTTCCTCTGGCCACTCTTGAGCAGCTCCTGTCAGTGATAAGGAATGGAATAAAGAATGGAATCTTGGAATGTGGTTGGTTTCTTGACACCTGTAATACACGTTTCAAGTCATGGCATGGTGTTCCAAAATCCAGTCAGAAATCCTTGGGAAGGTGAGGACAGTGATGGAAAGGCTCCTTTGTGCCTGTGAGCCCCAGGAGTGTGGCAGGGCTGTGGCAGGGCTGTGGCAGGAGCTGTGACTCTGTCCTCTGGGTTCACAGGAGCTCTGCCTGCTGCAGGGCACACTGACACACACTGACACACACACACTCACACACACTCACACACACTCACACACACTCACACACACTCACACACACTCACACACACTCACACACACTCACACACACTCACACACACTCACACACACACACACACACACAGGTTTGGGATTGATGGGCTTGTCAAAACCAGAAGCACAGGCAGAGCTGGGGGCTGTCCTGCACTGCACCTGCAAGTGCTGACTCTCTTCTCTTTGATGTTTCCTTGAATTTTCTCAGTTTTTATTTCTTGAGAACATCTAGAACATGGATGTTTCATGGTTAATGTTCTCCTCAAACCAAGTGAATCAATTTGTTGAACTCCTGCAGCATTTGTGGATCAAACAGACATGTCACTACTTTAATAAAAGGAAGAACTAAATAAACCCCTAAAATTAATTTAGAATTTGTAAATATGCACACTTAAAGATATTTACACAGTGCTTGTGTGCTTGGCAGGGCACTGCATAAATAGTTACAGGATTGATAGGATGAAGGTTGTTCTTTTTCTTGACTCTGATACTAAATTATTTATTTTTATATCTCAGTACTGGAAGGAAAAGTGCCTTTGACATGATTTTGCAAAGCATTTACTTCCTGTGAATGAACATCACAAATACTTCTTTGAAGTTAAGTGTTAGATGGTTTTGAGGGAACTTGAGCAGTTTGTTGTACTGTGGCAGTGTGGGGGAGTGGCAGTGCTGAGAGCAGTGCACAGCACAGAGAGTGACTGCAGTGCTGTGA
>VWYE01012405.1:192589-216889 GCA_013398995.1 Alaudala cheleensis
TGACTGCAGAGCTGTGACAGTTCTGCAGTGCTGAGAGCTCTGCAGTGCTGGGACAGTGCTGGGACAGGGCTGGGACAGAGCTGGGACAGTTCTGCAGTGTTGGGACAGTTCTGCAGTGCTGGGACAGTGGCTGTAGTGCTGGGACAGTGGCTGCAGTGCTGGGACAGTTCTCCAGTGCTGTGACAGTTCTGCAGTGCTGAGGGCAGTGCACAGCACAGTTCTGCAGTGCTGGGACAGTGACTGTAGTGCTGGGACAGTTCTGCAGAGCTGTGACAGTGGCTGCAGAGCTGTGACAGTTCTGCAGTGCTGTGACACNAGTGCTGAGAGCTCTGCAGTGCTGGGACAGTGCTGGGACAGGGCTGGGACAGAGCTGGGACAGTTCTGCAGTGTTGGGACAGTTCTGCAGTGCTGAGAGCAGTGCACAGCACAGAGAGTGGCTGCAGTGCTGTGACAGTGACTGCAGTGCTGTGACAGTGGCCGCAGTGCTGGGACAGTTCTGCAGTGCTGGGACAGTGACTGTAGTGCTGGGACAGTTCTGCAGAGCTGTGACAGTGGCTGCAGAGCTGTGACAGTTCTGCAGTGCTGAGGGCAGTGCACAGCACAGTCAGAGCTGCCCTTGTGCCTCACAGCACCAGGACAAGCTGAGGATTGCTCAGTGATACCCAGGGAGAATGATTTCCTCCTTTGTTCCCTTCTCTGCTGTTGCTTCATGGTGAGGCTGGCACAGCTGTAACTTGTTCATTATTTATTGTCCCTCTTGCACCAACAGTCCCTCACAGACTCCTGTGCAGGGTCTGGGGCTCTCCCACACAGGGCTGTGGGGCAGGGGTGCTGCTGGTTCCTGCTGGGTGCTCAGGGATCAGGGGTTCCAGGGTCACTGGAGGGTGCTCAGGGATCCCAGGTTCCCTCACTGCTGGCTGCTCAGGGGTTCCAGGGTCACTCACTGGAGGGTGGGTGCTCAGGGGTCCCAGGTTCATTGCTGGGTGCTCAGGGGTCCCAGGTTCCCTCACTGCTGGGTGCTCAGAGGTCCCAGGGTCAGTGGCAGCTCCCCCTCAGTGCCTCCTGTGCTGCTCTGGGACAGGAGCAGGGGTCTGTGGGGTCAAGGAGCAGCCCTTGGGGCAGTGACACCCTCCCAGTGCCCCCAGTGCTCCCAGCACAAACCTCTGTGTTCTGATTGTCAGGGACAGAGTTTACCTGGAGGAGGAGCAAACAGGAAAAGAGAAAATCCCCAAATAAACGCACTGAAGTACTGAACAAAGCTCAGAAGCACCATGAAGCTCAGTTCCTGCCCCAGCAGGATTTCTGTGAGCCTGGGGCAGTGGGGCCCTGCTGCACAGCTGTGCACAGGGGCAGAGGCTCTCAGGTGTGCAGGAACAGCTGCACCTGCACTGCAGCTCTGGGCCTGCTGTGCTGCCCTGCCCTGCTCCTGCATCTGCCAGCACAGTGAGCTCCCATGGCAATGGAAAAGCTGCAAAATAACTGCAGTGACTTCTAGACTGTTTCTCTTTGGAGCTGGAGACCAAACTGTCTCAAACACACAGAGCAGCAAAAACAACAGGGAGACAGCTTTGGTTGTCATGTGCATGTTCCTGTAGGTAAAGCTAAAATTAATCTTGCTGTCACGTGTTTCCTCTCTAGACAAATGTTAGTTAGAGCAATTAAAAGGCCACAAACAGTGTGTGTTTTGGAAATTTGGAGTTACCCAGCAGAAGGCATGAGCAGCATGTTTGCCCAGACATTGGACTGACATGCTCTTGTATGTTTTAGCCAGACCTTTCATATCACATCTGTAATTTTTTTGTGTGAGAAATGGTTTAAGACTGATTTCTTTTTATTGCAGCTGTTTAAGGATGATCTAAAAGTAATTACAGTGATTGAGGCATAATGCAATTCAAAATAATTACAGCCCACTGCATATAAAACTAACAAAACTTTCTGCCTTGATTTATGGGTCCTCTTGGCAAGGCATAAACCTCAAATGATGCCTCTGGGAGCAACACTCCAGATAATGTTGGGCCATTTTAAAAAAAGCAGATTTGTGTAGTCTATCAGGCCTGAGTAATTTTTTTTTCTCATAGTGAGAAATTGGTTGTTATCATAGATCACAGATACTGCTCAAAGCTCTTATGAAAGATGAATTAATTTCACTAATGCTTTAATGCAAACCTTTCATGGAGGAGGCTGTATGGTGATAACCTCACTGCGGTCTCTCCTTTCTCAATTATGATTTATGTTGTCTTTTAGTAGATGAAACTGCCTGTATTCACAATCCATCTGCTGGCTAAAGGAATCCTATTAACAGAGGATCTGGGAAGAGACTTAATAATGTAAGGTGAAAGATGTGGTATCCCCTTTCTGGGACATGAAGCAGGGGGGTTTTTTTTTCCTGTTTTGAAATGTAGATCACTCTCTGAGAGCATAAGATGACCTATGTCATCTCCACCTGGTTTTATGCTGCCTTACAGATGGTGCAGCAGCCAGTGACTATTTGTTAAAGTAAAAATAAAGATTGCTGCTTTGAAATCTGCAATAAAAAAGCAAATTCCTCTTTCCTGCTTCCCAAGCTATAACTCTCCTTCACATTCTGTTTCCAAAACTTTCTGCATTCCAGATACTTCATTTAGGAATCCTAAAGCACATCCCTGATCCAGAGATAGGTGAGGCAGGTTGTTGAGCTGCAGGATGGATGTAAGGCTGAGCAGGACTGTCCATGTCAGAGCTGTGCAGCTCTGGGCTGCAGTAGGAGGCTGAAGCCTGACAATTTCTGCATTCCTGATGTTAAATAGATAAGTTATTGATAAGTGAATTATCTACTGAACTCAAAGGAGTGAAGTGTGTCCCAGTGATGAATAACTAAAGGTGGTTTGCAGGTGTAGAGCAGCAGCACAATGGAACAAGTGCTGTGTTACAGTAACAAGGCTCAGGTGTTCCTTCTTTATCCTTTACTCAGCCTCAGCTGGGCCCTTTCCAGTGGGAGCTCTGGCTCNCCCCTCAGTGCCTCCTGTGCTGCTCTGGGACAGGAGCAGGGGTCTGTGGGGTCAAGGAGCAGCCCTTGGGGCAGTGACACCCTCCCAGTGCCCCCAGTGCTCCCAGCACAAACCTCTGTGTTCTGATTGTCAGGGACAGAGTTTACCTGCCTCACTGCTGGGTGCTCAGAGGTCCCAGGGTCAGTGGCAGCTCCCCCTCAGTGCCTCCTGTGCTGCTCTGGGACAGGAGCAGGGGTCTGTGGGGTCAAGGAGCAGCCCTTGGGGCAGTGACACCCTCCCAGTGCCCCCAGTGCTCCCAGCACAAACCTCTGTGTTCTGATTGTCAGGGACAGAGTTTACCTGGAGGAGGAGCAAACAGGAAAAGAGAAAATCCCCAAATAAACGCACTGAAGTACTGAACAAAGCTCAGAAGCACCATGAAGCTCAGTTCCTGCCCCAGCAGGATTTCTGTGAGCCTGGGGCAGTGGGGCCCTGCTGCACAGCTGTGCACAGGGGCAGAGGCTCTCAGGTGTGCAGGAACAGCTGCACCTGCACTGCAGCTCTGGGCCTGCTGTGCTGCCCTGCCCTGCTCCTGCATCTGCCAGCACAGTGAGCTCCCATGGCAATGGAAAAGCTGCAAAATAACTGCAGTGACTTCTAGACTGTTTCTCTTTGGAGCTGGAGACCAAACTGTCTCAAACACACAGAGCAGCAAAAACAACAGGGAGACAGCTTTGGTTGTCATGTGCATGTTCCTGTAGGTAAAGCTAAAATTAATCTTGCTGTCACGTGTTTCCTCTCTAGACAAATGTTAGTTAGAGCAATTAAAAGGCCACAAACAGTGTGTGTTTTGGAAATTTGGAGTTACCCAGCAGAAGGCATGAGCAGCATGTTTGCCCAGACATTGGACTGACATGCTCTTGTGTGTTTTAGCCAGACCTTTCATATCACATCTGTAATTTTTTTGTGTGAGAAATGGTTTAAGACTGATTTCTTTTTATTGCAGCTGTTTAAGGATGATCTAAAAGTAATTACAGTGATTGAGGCATAATGCAATTCAAAATAATTACAGCCCACTGCATATAAAACTAACAAAACTTTCTGCCTTGATTTATGGGTCCTCTTGGCAAGGCATAAACCTCAAATGATGCCTCTGGGAGCAACACTCCAGATAATGTTGGGCCATTTTAAAAAAAGCAGATTTGTGTAGTCTATCAGGCCTGAGTAATTTTTTTTTCTCATAGTGAGAAATTGGTTGTTATCATAGATCACAGATACTGCTCAAAGCTCTTATGAAAGATGAATTAATTTCACTAATGCTTTAATGCAAACCTTTCATGGAGGAGGCTGTATGGTGATAACCTCACTGCGGTCTCTCCTTTCTCAATTATGATTTATGTTGTCTTTTAGTAGATGAAACTGCCTGTATTCACAATCCATCTGCTGGCTAAAGGAATCCTATTAACAGAGGATCTGGGAAGAGACTTAATAATGTAAGGTGAAAGATGTGGTATCCCCTTTCTGGGACATGAAGCAGGGGTTTTTTTTTCCCTGTTTTGAAATGTAGATCACTCTCTGAGAGCATAAGATGACCTATGTCATCTCCACCTGGTTTTATGCTGCCTTACAGATGGTGCAGCAGCCAGTGACTATTTGTTAAAGTAAAAATAAAGATTGCTGCTTTGAAATCTGCAATAAAAAAGCAAATTCCTCTTTCCTGCTTCCCAAGCTATAACTCTCCTTCACATTCTGTTTCCAAAACTTTCTGCATTCCAGATACTTCATTTAGGAATCCTAAAGCACATCCCTGATCCAGAGATAGGTGAGGCAGGTTGTTGAGCTGCAGGATGGATGTAAGGCTGAGCAGGACTGTCCATGTCAGAGCTGTGCAGCTCTGGGCTGCAGTAGGAGGCTGAAGCCTGACAATTTCTGCATTCCTGATGTTAAATAGATAAGTTATTGATAAGTGAATTATCTACTGAACTCAAAGGAGTGAAGTGTGTCCCAGTGATGAATAACTAAAGGTGGTTTGCAGGTGTAGAGCAGCAGCACAATGGAACAAGTGCTGTGTTACAGTAACAAGGCTCAGGTGTTCCTTCTTTATCCTTTACTCAGCCTCAGCTGGGCCCTTTCCAGTGGGAGCTCTGGCTCCTCCCTGGGCTCCTGTGCTGGCTTTTTGGGCAGGTAAAAGGCCCAAACCCTCCTGGTCTAAGGGGACACTTGTTGCTTTTTGGCAATGGGACATCCTGAGCTCACACAGTTACTGAAGCTGCTGATCTGATGCAAGAAAGGAACTGATTTTGAGGTAGGAACTCCCTTCTGCATTGTTTTTGTGGCAAGTTGCCATAATACAGCTCTGTCTCCTTCCAGTGAGCAGGGGGACAGGGGCTCCTGTGCAAGGCTCTGAGGAGGAGTCCTCAGCATGGCAAGGAATGGCACTGTCACCCGTGGCACTGTCACCCTGGCACTGTCACACATTGGGTGTTGCTCAGTGCCTTGGCTGCTGCTGCTGCCAGTGTTCAGCTGGTTCCTGTTCCAGCTCCCTCTGAGCTGTTCCTTTAAGGAGCTGCAATTACACTGCAGTCATCACCACTTTCATATGTCTTTCCTTCATGCCCTGCTTTGTATGGTTGAATAAACCCTTTCTGGGTCACTATTTAATTTGATATGGTCCCCCTCAGTAAAATGATGGAGAAAAGATGAATTAAGGCTCAGTGCTGGTCATTATCAATCATGGTTTGTGTGCATTACTTATTGCTCACAGTGCTTTTTGACATTAGCCCTCTCTAACCTCTCTCTTCATGTTAATGCTGCCTGCAGGTCCTTTCCCCCTGTAGCAGCCATTATTTATGGAGGTGGTGGTTCTGGGGGGTTTTAAAAGGTCAGCACAATCTCCTCAGGGACTCCATTCACAAAGGAAAAGCTGGCACAGTGTAACTACCAGTTTCCAAATGGTGATTTTAGAAACTCTGCTTTTTGGTGAGGACCTCTGATGGGGAGGTGTCAGAGCTCCAGTTACACCTGGGGAAGCACCTTGGTGGCCAAGTGGCCTCTGATGAGAACTGCTGCCCTTGAAGCAGGACTCCCCTGTGGGAGGGAGGCTTTGGGAGGAGATGCTGTATTTTGTGCAGTCACACAACACAAATTGGGTTGCAAATACCTTTTTATTGGCTTCTCTCAGCAGGGGCTTGTGTTAAACAGCTCTGTTTGCTCAGCAAGGTGAGGAGAATCCAGCCCTGTGCTGTCATGGCAGGGAGGGCCAGGAGGGGACATCTCCATCTGTGTGACACCCCAGGGTCAGCTCACATGGCTGGGGCTGAGCTGGGACCTGGGCAGAGGCAGGGCAGGGACACCTGTGGGGCAGGGAGGGGACCCGGAGCCCCGCGTGTGCCCCGGGAGGGGACCCGGAGCCCCGCGTGTGCCCCGGGAGGGGACCCAGATCCCAGGACAGATCCCAGGACAGCAGCCCCTGGGCTGTGCTGCAGTGGGACCAGGGGCAGCAACAGCAGCAAGAGAAAATCTGATTTAACGCGGGAAAAGCTTTCACCATGAGGTCAAACAGCAGGAGACAGGCCCAGGCAGGCTGTGGGATCTCTGTTCCTGGAGATGCTCAAAACCCAGCTGACTGTGACTCCAAGGAACATTCTCTGCTTGGGCCTGAGTTGGTGTTGCATCTTTGAAGTACCTTTGCATTTTGTCAAAGAGGAAAATAGCAAATGAGGAATGGCAGCTTGATAGAGAACATTATCTTGGACCACATCATAGGCTTGGACTACTTGATTTTAGGTTTTTTGTAGTTATTTTTAAGAAGGAAATAACAACACTCCCTTTTTAAAAATCAAGATTAAATTTGAGCCAATTTTGCATGCTTTTAGCATTTAACTTTTTTTCACTGGTTTCCTTTTGAATAAGTGTTGACATCTCTACCTGTAGCTGTGCCCTCATGAGCATCACAGAAGAGACCTCAGTGGGTTGTGGGATTTGTGATCCAGCCATGGATCCTGTCAGGAAGGATTGGAGTCTTTGCTTTGAGCCAGTCATCCCCTGGGTGGTGGCTGGACCTGCAGAAGAGGCTGATTTTTCACTGTTAAGAAAGCTGGGGGTGCTCTGCTGGCACTGGCAATTTACTCACAATAGGGACTCTCAGTGTTTTGCTACAAAACCATTGGCACTGCTCTTTAGGGCTGTGTGGTGCAATGTTCCTGCCCAGAGCACATCAGGCAGACACTCCTGCACTGTGCACAGGGAGTGACTGGGATGCAGAATCTTGGCTCTTTAGGGGAGCCTGTGGTTTGTGCAGTGGCTCAGAAGTGGTGCTGAAAATCCCCTTCTTGTCTCATGAGCAGGAGCTGGATTCTGGCTTCCTTGCCAGTGGTGATGGTGAATGGAATCTTTTACCATTATTTAAATTCCTAACTTCTATAGAAACGTTGGGTGGCTTGGCTCAGCAAGAGAAATAGCTTTCTTGAAGGTCTCATTCATTTTAATTTGATATAAATCTCTGATGACATTTTACAGTTCAGGTAAAATTACAAAGAAAACATTTGTGCATAGGCAATAAGAATTTGCTGGTTCAAGCTAAGCATAAATATAGTTGGAAAACTTTCCTGTTTGGTTATCTTCCATCCATAAACAACTGCCAGGGCTTTTATTAATTTTGCTCCTAAGGTTGTAACAGCTGCAAAACCAAAAATATAATTAATTTCAGGATTTATAAGAGACACAATATCTGTTTTACAGGTATCTCAGTTTGTGTTCAGTGCTTCTTGGTCAGGATAATAACCATTAATCTTGGTTATAATGTATGGATGAGCTCTGCTTTGTTGTGTTCTGGGTGCCAGTACATGTCACTGTCACAGTAACCTTTACCTGAGGTCATTGGTCCTTATTCTTTTATTTTTCAGTGCAAGTGGTCCAGAAAAGGTTTCATTCGAACAAGGTGGTGTATTACTGATTGGTAAGTTGCACCTTTAAGTTGTTTCTGTTCCATTTGTTGCATGTGTGTGTTTGTGAACTGCTCCAGGGAGGCACTTCCAGGTGTGGATTCATGGAGCAGGTGGGTGTGCACATCCCTCCTGTTGGACAGGGAGTGCTCAGGAGCTGGGGCAGGGCACAGGTGAGGACTTGGTCACTCCCAGCTCAGGTGTGGCCCTGGGCAGGGCCAGGGGCTCAGGCTCAGCCTGGAGCTGCCCCTTTCCCTTCCCCTGCTGCTGCCCCCACTGCTGGGGCTTCTGCAGAAAGAGCTGTGCCACAGGTGCTGCTTCACATTTCTCTGAGCCTGCCTGGAAATCTGAGCCTGCTTCTTTCCCTTGTAGCCACAGTTTTGGTGTTTACTGCTCACCTTTGCTGTACTCACCTAAATGTACAAGAGCATCCAACACTTTCCCTTCCTCCTGTGGTTGTTCCATGTCTTAGCACTGAAAGCTTCATTTTGAAATCTCATGAATGTTCACACAGGCTGACTTTAGAGTACTGACCAGTGCTCTGGCTTTGCTGGCATGAGCAGGTTTATTTCATTAAACAGTCTGTAAAACAGAAAAGGGACCAGGTTTTTTCCTTTTACAGGCTTCTGACCCAGAAACTGGGCAGGCAGTTGTGTGATAATGCAGGTTCATGTGAACTTTCCAGATCCCTTTGTGTGGGGTGTGATTCCAGCAGTAGATAATTGCACAAGTGGGTGTTAACATCAGCTGCTAATCTGGCCTTTGCTCCTGTATCATCACTTCTGTCCCTTCTGTCCTCTGGGATTTCCTCTCTGCTGAAAAAACAACATGAATTTATTTTTAGGCCATTCCAAGGAAAAAGAAGTTCTTCAGAGACAGATTGAAATGTGATGTTTTCTTGTGGGGGGACATGAGAAGAGGGCAGTCCTTGGCTGTAGGGGATGTTTGGGGAGGGGGTGTTGGGCAGTGAGGATGAGGGACCCCACAGCTCCTCCTGCTCTGCAGTGAGCTCAGCCCTGGTGCTGGTTCTGTCTGGAATCACCTGCAGTTTGATCCTCAGGAGATAACGAGGTCTCAGCCCTGGTGCTGGTTCTGCCTGGAATCACCTGCAGTTTGATCCTCAGGAGATAACGAGGTCTCAGGTGTTTCTAATGGGAAATTGAAGGGGAGAGTTACTGTGAACAATTTCTGGAGAATGAAAGTGGAATACCATGGAAAACTCGGGGTTATAAATACACCTGGGGCAGTCTGAGTGCAGGATGTGACTCCTCAGGGGGGATGAGTGTTGGCCCCCAGCCTCTGCACATGAACAGGGTTCTGCCCATGTTCATCATCATGAAAACCAATTCCATAACTCGTGACTTCTGATCGATGCATTTCCACGTTCCAATAGATCAATAAAAATAGAGCCCAGGCACTTGTTGTCAGTACTTGTGCCTGAGTCCTTGGAGGGAACTATTCATTTCCCTACCTGGGAACACGTTGTTACAGAATGTACCTCATGCCAAAAACAGGGGGCTCCCAAAAAGCCAGGAAAGTGACCTGAGCAGCCTTCAGAGAGCTGTCCTTTTTCCTCCTCTGTGCTCTGCCCCAGTTAAATTTCCCTGTGAATCCAGATCTTTCAAATCCATTTTTCTTCATTAAGTTACCTTTAATGTGGACAAAGAACTAAAGAATCCTGGGGCACTCAGGGGTTTTCACATAATGCAAAAATTAAAGAGAACTACATAATTACATGTACTTTTATTTTGTGGGGTTTTTTTAAGTGTCTTGACTAAAAGGTGAAGGTGTTTGTTTCTCTTCCAGTTCTCAGTGTCCTAGCAGGTGGTGCACTGAATGCATCACAGTCTTAAATACAGTTTACATGCATAGTTCATGTTTGCCAGGGAGGATGGAATAGAAAATGCACTTACAATATTTAGGTAGGACACCAACCTTGTGAGTGTTTGCAGGTATGTCAGTGGTCAGAATCATTTTGATATTTTCAAGGAAGTAGTACTGGAAGATGACAGTCAGGGAAAGGCAAATTGCACTTTGAGAGGAGAATTTAAAAGCACCAGTACTATTTTGGGAATAACTGACTCATTACCTCTGCTGTGGAAAAGGATCAAGGGAGAAGGAATTGAATATGGATCATTATTATCTCTCTGAGATGTGTTAATAGGTGGATCCTGTGAAGGACACGAAGGGAGAAGGCACAGGAATTATTTATGTGAGTGCTGCCAGGGCCTGTGATGGAGTGTTCTGTGTGGCTGGGAGTGCTGTGCTCCAGGCACACTGGGAAGGGGACAGGAGAGTCAGGAATGTGCAGGTGTTTGGGTTGGGGGTGAGAAACTCTGGCTGACCACAGCAGGGAAACTGGTTGCTGTCAGCCCTGCAGAAGGGGCAGAAGTCAGTTTAATTTGCAGGAAAATAGGTAATATGATGAAAGTCTGAGTTTAAGGACAAGGAAGTTGCAGGTGGAAACTCTTTCATCAGTAAATCTTGGGAGCAAACATGTTTCAGACACGTGGGGGTGGGTTGTAGATAGCTTTACACATCAGTGTAAAGGTGAGCTGGTGACAGGGGACCCTCCCTGTCCTGCAGGGATTCTTCCTGTTCATCCTGCAGAGACAGGACTGGATGCCTCAGGCTGTCAGGTTGTGTAGTTCTGTGATCATTGTCCCTTTATAAGAAGGTCAGTGGGACTGCTCCCCATAAGTTTGGGCTCCCTGGGCAGGATGTGCAGTTCCCTGGAGCCAGAGGTTCCAGCAGGAGGATCTCTGGCAGAGCCCTTGGTGCTGTGTGACCTGTGTCTGTCCATCCCTCCCTGTGCTCTGCACTGCCACTATTGCTGTGTCCAGGGGCATTCCCAGCTCTGCTGTGGTCAGGGAACCTCCCTGGGCACAATTGGGACTTCCTGCTTGCTGTCTGTGTGCTCTGCACTGCCCCTATTGCTGTGCCCAGCTCCATTCCCAGCCCTGCCATGCCCTGAGCACACCTGGGGGTTCTGTTTGCTGTCTGTCTGAGCCAGAGCCTGTCTGCCCCTATTGCTGTGTCCAGCTCCATTCCCAGCCCTGCCATGCCCTGAGCACACCTGGGGGTTCTGTTTGCTGTCCCTGTGCTCTGCACTGCTCCTATTGCTGTGCCCAGCTCCATTCCCAGCTCTGCCATGCTCTGTGCTCTCCCTGAGCACACCTGGGGTTCTGTTTGCTGTCTGTCTCAGCCAGAGCCTGTCTGTGCTCCCTGGCAGGCTGCAGGCAGCCTCGGGGGCTTTTCTGGCTGTGCCTCAGTGCTGTCACAGGCATGGCCCCAGGAGCAGCAGTGTCCCCTCCCAGCTGGCAGAGCTGTGTGCTGCTGGCTCAGCATTCCCCACACAGGGGCACATAGGGAGGCACCGTGGTGGGATTCAGTCCTTGGTGTCAGTAACATTCTCCTCTCAGTAGCTTTTGGTGGTGTTTATTGCAAAGCCACAGTTCCACTCGACACTCAGCTGCAGCTTTGAAACTGGAAGTTGTTTGTTTACACATTCAATTTTATTTTAAAAATATTCTGGGGAGAGGGTACTGCCTGATTTCTGGAATTGTAACTGACAAATAGCTTCTCATTTTCATGTTACACATCCTTTATGCAAAAGACTTGATGGAGTCTTACCTGTGGATGAGCTGTGAGCTTGATGGCAGTCTCTGACCATTTTCTGATTGTGATAGCTTGATCTGCTCAGTTCTTTGAGTAAATTTTAAGGTGACATGAGTGAATACAGTAAGTGCTGTGTTGAATGCTTTGCTGATGCAACAAATGTTTTTTTTTTTCTTTTCTCCTGAATCATTTTTTTTTCCTTTTTTTTTGTCATAGTGCCTTTGACTTGGTAAACATTCATCTTTTCCATGATGCTTCCAATTTAATTGCTTGGGAAACAAGCCCATCGGTTTACTCAGGAATTCGGCATAAGGCTCTTGGCTATGTGCTTGATAGGTATGTATTGGCCTTTGCTGGTCTTTTCACTCTCTGTGTTCTTGGGCAGCCTGTGCAGGGTGTTGCAAGAGGGTTTTATTCTGTCACCTGCTGCCAGAGTTTTCTAGACAGTGCTGATTACAGATCACTTTATGACACTTATTCTTTAAAGCAAAATACTGATCTTGGGGAACCACTCTGAAGTCACCAGAATTGCAGAGTAGGAGCCACACTCATTTCCTAAATGTGTTGGGCAGATTAGATTATTTTTAGACGTGTGGGCTCTAATGATTCTGCCATTCCAGTGCATCTTCAGTCACAGAATAACAGAATAATTCCAGGTGGAAGCAGCCTCTGGAAGTCCCTTATTGATCCCTGTGCTCAGAGCAGGGCTGGCTTCAGCAGCTGGTGCAGCTGAGCTTTGAGCAGCTCCAGCAGGCTGCTTTGGAGCTCCTCTGGGCCATGCACTGCTGTGTTTCACTGCCCTCACTGTGAAACTGTCTGTTGCCCAGAGCCAGGGATGGGGTGCCAGCCCAGGCAGGGTCACCTCTGTCCCTGCCCAGAGCCAGGGGTGGGGTGCCAGCCCAGGCAGGGGGTCACCTCTGTCCCTGCCCAGAGCCAGGGATGGGGTCCCAGCCCAGGCAGAGGGTCACCTCTGTCCCTGCCCAGAGCCAGGGATGGGGTCCCAGCCCAGGCAGGGTCACCTCTGTCATTCCCCAGAGCCAGGGATGGGGTGCCAGCCCAGGCAGGGTCACCTCTGTCCCTGCCCAGAGCCAAGAATGGGGTCCCAGCCCAGGCAGGGGTGCTGAGCCCCATCCTGTCCCCAGGCAGCCTTTGGCTGAGGTCACAGCAGTGGCAGGGGCCAGTCCCAGGCTGGCTGAGGGTGGCACTGCCTGGCCTCGTGGGGAAGCTGTGCCCAAAGCTGTGTCCCTGCTGCCTCCCAGCCTCCCTGTGCACAGCACAGCCCGAAGGGATCCCTGTCCACCCACAGCCATCAGCTCCTCTGGCTCTCCCTGGCAGCAGCCTGCAAGTTACAGACACTCCTGGACAAAGCAGTTTGTGTGTTGGAAATGTTTCCCTGTGTAGCTTTCCACTGGAAAAGGTTCTGAAATGCTGCAGTGGAGTGTAAATGCCTTTCCAGTGGGTTTCCTTCTCAAGTTTCCCTCCTCTCTGTGTGTTTTCTGTCCTGTTAGGGTGGATGGGAGGGACAGGAGAGAGGCTGCCTTTCCCCCAGTAGGGGGCTGAGCAGGGATTTCTCCAAACAGGAATTTGCCATCACCTTTGGGATGACCCAGGGGTAAACAGGGAAAATCCAGTATTGCCTTTAACTTGTACCACTCGCAAAACCTGCTCAGACATTCGAAAATGCTGGAGGCACTGGCAGGTTTGCATGGGCAGCATGTATATAATATATATAAATATATAAAAGATCCCTGATTTCCAGAAGGGACTCAGGGGGATCAGGATCTGCTCTCAATGCAGTCTGAGTGCATAGTCTTGGGTTCTGTTGCATAGAGCAGTATGGCATTGATTTTTATTTCATTTTTTTCTTGGCTCCATTGGTCTCCCCTCCTTTTCTAATGCTCTTTGCACGAGGGAGACCTGTGCAAACCTTTGGCATTATTTATCTCACGCTGGTGAGCAGCGCCCAGTGTGCTCCATTAGCTGATTTTGGCCGTGGACCTCCCACGATGGCGTGGCCAGGGGAAGGTGAGGAGGCTGCAGCATCGGTGTCAGCTGTGGGTCAGGGATGTCACGACGGTCTGTCATTAAAATGTGACGCTGCCAAACCTGCCCCGGCTGCTCTGCTCAGAAAAGGAGCCCCGGTCCGGGCTGCTCAGAGCCGTGGCAGGCTCGCAGCGATGAATTGTGCATTTTGAGGGGGCAGCCAGCCGCAGATCCGGACCTCCTCAGAGCAGCCCGGGGCTGCGGGCACAAAGGGGGAGTTCTGCAGCAGTGAATAATGGGAAGCCCCTTTCAGCGGCAGGAATAACCTTTTGGCAGCCACCAGCACACTCTATTCTGATCTGCTGATTGGGGAGGACAATACACTGAAGCTTACTTTGAATGAATGCTGCCACCAACAGTGTCCCCATTCAGGGGCTTTGGGAACCATCCTCGGCCATTGTCCCCCAGGACTCCCTCAGACAGCAGGAAAAGGGAAAGTGAGAGCAGCTAGAGGGGGAAAAGGACTCCTTTTCTTGGCTTTAATCTCTCTTTAAAGCTTCATAGATCTACATTTCCAGCTGAGCTACTGGAACTATGCAGTGTCAGATAAATACAGAAGAGAGAGGTTTCAAGCTGAGCTTTCAAATCCCCTTATCTGCATGAACTAATAATGCAGATTTAGTGCTGTTAAAAACAGAGGCTGATAAGTCTTTTCCTTTAAAGCCTTTAAACTGCTAAAGAGCATTTAACAGCGATGCAGTTCAAACCCAATGAACAATGCTGAGAAGGAAAACAGTTTAATGAGCTAAACCTTCACTGAATGAAACAGAAACACCTTCTCACAGTTGATTTAGGTCACTGTGGGAGTCAGTGAAAGCTCGGTTGTGTTCACGCTGCATCTTCATAAACATGAGTTATGTACAGCCTTTTATCTGGGCAGCAGCAGCCTCAGGAGTTCGGGATGCAAACCAGGAGAGGCTTTGCACATAAAGCTCAGTTTCACTGCTCACATGGCCAGGGAAGTTGCTCTCTCCAAAGTTATTTTAGCCACAAAGTTTTAATGCATAAGAAAAAAGCTGTACATCATCAGAGCATTGGTGAGCGGGGCGAGGTTGGGGGAAAGCCAAGGGAAAAACCACTGCGGGAATGATACAAAGTTGTGCTGAAAGTTTTTTTCTCCCGGGGAAATCGGTTAGTAATCCTGATGTTTGACGAGTAGAAAGGTTTGTTCTTTTAACTTTTATTAAAGCTTCTGTTTTAATAAAGTTAACCCTGAAGTGATTTAGCTTTAATAGCATTGAAATTAATTAGAGAGGAGAACACTTTTAAAGGCAGCTCACTGTGCTGGGCCAGATTGCATTTAATATTTGCCATTTAGCAAGGGATTGTTGCTTTAAAGACTGAGAGGATTGGAATCGCTCTTGTTAAATATTTGCTTGTATCTTTACAAATACATACACAGCCTGTATATAGAATATTGAGGTGTGTAATGAGCCTCTGGCAGCACCAGAGTGAACCCAAACTGAGCCCCCAGGAGTCAGTCACCTTGTTCCAGGCAGACACAGGTCTACTGTCAAAGCTGAATTTCATTTAAAATAAGAACATCTGCTTTATATTTTGTGGGGAAAAAAAACATTCTTCAAAGACCATTTTGGATAATGCCCATGTACCGTTAGCCCTATTTGCATAATACTCGTGTGTTTTTGTATTTTCTGAAGTTGCAGGGTGTAAACTATAGGTGAGAGTAAGAGAGGAAAATAGTTTACATTTTGGTTTAATTTTTCATGCATCTGTTGTAACTAATGCTTGTGCATATTTCATCTTAATTAACCATATTAGTCGTGTCCTGTAGCCACTTGAGGGGGAAAATGCATTAATGTAATCCCCAGGCTGGGGAATGAGGAAAAAGCTGCAGGATGGGGCCCTTCAGGAGTGGAGAGCAGAGTTTGGGAAGGGCAGGACGTGAGGTGTTAGCCTGATCCCTGCTCCTGGCGTGCCAGCCATCCAAACTTCCTGAAATGATCTCCAGCATTGAGATCCATAAAATGAGTGTGGTTTTTTTTTAATGAAAGTGACAGTGCTCTTCTGTTTTCCTATTGAAATGTTCCCTGGCCTAGTTCAACAGAAACATTTTTACATTACAACTGTGAAATCTTGGCATAAAGCTCCCCTTTGTGCCCTTCATTATTTTCTCACAAATATAGTCCATTGTCACATAGCTGAAGTTAATTTGATCAACATTGGGACATTTAACTTTTATGTCCGGTCAAAGGAGCTGTTTCATGCTGATTTTGAGTATTGAAAAGAAATGATTGCCAGAAAAATAATGTTACTATTAACAATTCAGAGCAATTAGTTTCCCAGGGAGAGGCGATGTGATGCACGGCTCCACACAACTATTCTTTGTCATTTTATGGATGCTCATCAGTCAACTGTCACCTCTTCTCAAAGACCCCTCCAATCTAAATGTTTCTCTTTGGGCTTTTCCCAGAACTAGCAGCTGAATGAGCAAAAGAAAAGCCACTTAGTTTCCAGGCAAAGGAAAACTTTGCTCTAAAGATCTGGGTCATTTGGGAAGATCCCCACAGCAGCGCCTTCAGGAGGGCTTGGGATTCTTTTGGTTCGGTTTTTACTTTATTTGTTTTTTGCCACGGTGATTTTAATACGAGCCTTCAAACGAGTAGTGAGATTTCTGTGTATTCAGATAGAAAGCACTCTCAGGGCAAATAAACCTTCCAGCCAAATGTCTCCTAACAAAGGTTTAAACCCCTGGATCACATTCAAATCGACAGCTTTTCATTAAACACCCGGGGCTCAGCTCATTAATATTCAGCCATTCTCCCCCTTAAAGGGAGGTTAAGTGCTCTCAAAATTACTGTGTTTGGATAATATGCT
Organism: Alaudala cheleensis; assembly: GCA_013398995.1. Taxonomy (NCBI): domain Eukaryota; kingdom Metazoa; phylum Chordata; class Aves; order Passeriformes; family Alaudidae; genus Alaudala; species Alaudala cheleensis. Next base: position 208,995 of record VWYE01012405.1, read on the forward strand.
CTTTAAAGAGTAAATCCAGCAAAATTGTCTTGTTACTTTCAGCCTGTCAAATACAGCCAAAGTCACTTTTCCTTGCTCCTTGCTTTTCTGCTGCCTTGTCAAAAATTCAGCTCGTGTGTCCTTCCTCTCTGCACAGACTCATTGTGCATTTTACTGAGGTTATGTTTTTTAGCAGGAAAATATTTTTGTACTAGTATGCATGGAAAGCAAATACTAGTATAACTTTAAGGACACAATAAATGCATTAAGTGTATTAAGTGAATGATAATTTTAGGTCATCCTAGTCAGTAATTTTGCCCTTATTCTGTTATTTTCAGCATTTGGTGCTCTTTTTGTTTGTTTGGTTTTGGTTGGTTTTTTTGGTTATTGTTGTTGTTGGTTGGTTTTTTCTTCTTTTCTTTTTGGCACCATAAATTGAACAGGTTGTAATAAATTTTCAGTATTTGTTATTCAAATGGTAAATACCTGATTTTTCTCTTACTATAAATCTGTGTGAACAGCACCAGGGTTGGAAGTGAAGATCTGAAATCCAAAATCCAGAATTTAGGTGCTTGCAGGTATCCCAGAGGAAGGTGTCATTTACAGAAAGAACGGAGGGGATGCACTGAGGCACTTGTAGCTGCAGCTGGCCAGTGTGAGCAGAACTGCAGCTCTGCAGAGGAAATGCTGCAGGTGAAGCTCCAGGGCTTCCTGCAGAGGTTTTAGCAGCTGCCTGCCCACACAGTCCCAGCCCAGCAGCCTGCATGTGGATCTTGGCAGTCTTGTGGCTCTCAGAGCCTCCACCTCATCTTCCCTGTCTGCCTGTTTTCCTTCAGCAGGAGCTCCTGGAGCTCTCTGGCACAGTGGGAGTGCTGGAAGCACAGGCAGGGCTGCGTTTGCTGTTACAGTCCTGCTCCAGGAGAGTGTCTGTAATGAAATACGTGGTGCAGGAGAAGAGAATGCCTCCTAAAAATGAAATGACTGCCAGGAACTTGTTGCCTGCTTGATTTTGCTCAGAAAGTGGCTTTCTATGAGAATGTGCAGAGTGTGTCACGTTCTCATGGAGGTACATTTCTCTTTACTGTAATTTGTTCCTCAGAGAGCCTGGAGCTGGACAGAGATAAGTCATTAGTGTCCAGCTAAAGGTGACACTGACATCAGCATCCATTGTTGTCTGGGCCTTTTCAAATCTCAATGATTCAATTAAGAAGAATCTATATGGGCTGTTGATCCAATTCTTATTCATTTGCAGAGAAATGAAAATAAATTGCTATTGTGATTTTATTTACAATGCTGGCTGTGAGCTGATGCTGTGAGCCAGCAGTTGTAAAATGGAGAATGGTTGGAAGAGCCCATTCTGCTCCCCCTGGAGCCCGTGGGCACCAGGCCAGGACACACCTGGCAGGTTGTGAGTGCCATGGGGTGGGAGCAGTGTGGGAGGGGGCTGGGGGCTCTGCATCCTGTGCTCCAGGAAGGGTTTGAATCATCCCTAGCAGGGAATGGCTCAGATGGCAGGGACAGGCTTCCAGCCCTGGGGATGCTGTGCAGGAGCTGGGGAGGCTGTGGCTGGCTGGGCACACACACACACCCTGCTCGGGGCTGGGAACACACACACCCTGCTCAGGGCTGGGCAGGGCACCCTGGGGCTGCCTCACCTCTTGTGGGGCTGCTTTATCTTCCCTCCATCAGTGCTCGAGGTGCAGCCAGGATGGCTCCTTTCCTCTGCAACAAGGAAATGGGTCCTGCTGCTTTCATGCCCACCAGAATTTTCATTGTTCCAACCTAATGTTGACAGCTCTTAACTTTTGATCTCGGTGCTCTTTGGAAGGAGGGTTCTGCCCTTCTCTTTAGCACTTCAAACGTTTCTGTCCTCGCCCCTTTTTTGTTCCCTCCCTTAGCTCTTGGTACTCCACTGTAGTGTGATTTTCAAAGGGATAAGGTAAAATTGGTTGCTCGTGAGCTTTTCTCAGCATTGAGCCTTGTTCAGTCCTTTCTTGGTGAATTCTCTCTGGCTCTGAGCCATTTGCATTGCCCTTTTCTGGAAACATTTCGGTTTATTTTTAATTCCCATCACCCTGAGCCCAGCTGTGTCCCAGGCCCGATGGTGGGAGCCTGCAGGTCCCATCTCTGGCAGCTCCCTGTGTGATGTGGCCTGTGTCCTGTCAGCCACACAGGACATGGAGCTGCAAAAGATGCTTGTTGTAGGTCTGGCAGGACCCAAACCTGCCAAAATCCCTTAACCATGGCACCACCCTTCCTATTGAGGAGCTGTTCAGGACAGGCAGTGTCTTTATCTGAGTTTCTCTGGGTATGTCACCAAAAATGCTTCTCCCAGCCTTAGCCAAGGACCAGGATCCTGTTGTCCATATCCTGTTGTCCATATCCTGGTTATTTCTGCCTCACTTTGTGCTTTTGACACCAAGTGACCACAAGATTTTTGCTTTGCCCCCCACATTTGAGCCCTGCAGAACAAAGCAAGAATTGAGATGTGTTGGGCTTCAAGCAGAAGGACAGGGCAGGTCCCTGCTCTCTGCTGAGCACCAAGTGGCAGCAGCACTGAAGAGCTCAGGAACTGTGTGGAAGGGTGGTGATATTCCATGAGAAGGCAAAGATTCAAAAAGACACACCATTTCTCTGGTTTCTTCCTGTAGTTTTCTCTCGTGTCAGCTAAAGAGCACGGACATTTCTTTGTGTGGCAGTGCCAGAGCTGTAGTGCTGTGTTGTCCTGCAGCAGAATTGACAAGTCCTTACATCATTATCCAGGGCTGCTATTTCATTAGGCGAATGTCAGTGTCAGGTAAGATCATGGGTTTGTCAATATAATGAAAATACCAGTCAAGTGAGGAAAAAGTCACAATTTTCCAGCTCTAAAAATTGATTTTTATTGCTCTTCTTGTAATCCTTTCTTTGGATTAAGTATTTATTATTGATGTGGTCTTTCTTTTAATCTTAATAGCTGCTGACATTGTAATTAATTAAAAAATACAACATTTTTGCCCAAATGGCACTATATTGAAATTAAAAGTGAACATCACATATTAGTTAAACAGCCCTGGCAAATGTCTTGAGTGCTAAGATGATTGCCTGAGCTTCTTGACAATTCCCTTCATCTTCCTGTACAGTGCTTGACCTTTTGAGATATTTTGGTGTTACTAATAGGTTTTAGCCATTATATCAGAAAGAACAAGGCACAAAAATATTATAAACTTTATCTTTTTAATGACAGCACTGCACCACCTTGGGCATGCCAATGAAGGCACTTCCATTATGGCTTTTGAGGCACACTTGAACTATCAGTCAGCAGGTAACTTGTGCTCAGAATTGATGGGGATTTCTCTGGAATTTGTCCCCAAAGGTGTATTTGAAATGGCAGAAGGGTGTGAGCTGAGCACCATCGGGGCTGCACAGGAGAGGACAGGGTTCTCTTTCAAAGCTCTCTCTGAAACCTCTGCTGGGAGGGACCAGTTCTCCAGGTGCAGGTGTTTGAGCTGATCTCGGAGTAAAGCTCAGAAAAGCAAAAGCAAAGCAGACGGGAACAGCAGAAATGCGAGTGGTCTGTGTGGTGTTTCCATCCTCTTGATGCTCAGTTCCTTGGCATGGCTGTAGCAGGAGACAGGTTCTAGTGCTGTTGTTCCTTGACTTTCCACCAGAAGTCACTGCAGGAGCTGTTACTGCCTCTGGCCCTGCAGACCCTGGAGGAGGTGGGTAAATCCTTGTTATCCACGGGCCACCTGCCCCCTCCCAGCCAGCTCTTGGGATGACAGCATGGCCAAGCACCTTTCCCGAGCATTCCCTGTTGGGGTGGGAGCCCGGCTGCCAGGGAGGGTCCTGCCTCTGGCTCAGGGACTGCTGCCATCGACAGGGTGAGCTCTGGGTGCCTGTGCTGCACAGGGAGTGCCCCAGGGGCTCCCTCACACCTGGGACAGGGGGTTGTCACACCCCTGAGGGTGTGTAACAACTCACACCTGGGATTTTCACACCCCTGAGGGGCCAGAGCCCAGCGCTGCTCCTGCTGTGTCAGCTCCAGACAGCACCTGGGGCTGCAGGCACAGCTCAGCAGTGAGCACAGTGAGCACAGTGAGCACAGTGAGCACAGTGAGCACAGCCCAGCAGTGAGCACAGTGAGCACAGCCCAGCAGTGAGCACAGTGAGCAGCTTGTCCTGGGAAATGCTGCTCACAGGGGACTGAACTGACCCTCCTGTCTCTGGGTTAGCTGTGATCTTCATAGCCCTTCCCTTAGGAGAGGACATCTCATACAGGCACTCATTTGGTAAGGTCCCTTCCAACCCAAACCATTCTTGGATTCTCTGTCCTTTGTAAAAGCTTTTGTGTGGATAATGCACAGAAATAACTGGGTTGTGGAGAGATGGTATCTTACCCCAGAAGCTGTGCTCATATTAGCTGGTATTTATCTTAAACACATTTAGTTATTACAAAAATTTGCTCACTGAATAAAATACGGCTTGACCCTTGGATTGTTTCTTCCCAGGAATTGTGACAGTGTCCCTCCCTCTCCCCCATTCAGCCCGCTTGGCAGAGCCGCACCGGTTTGGTTTGGTTTTGTTACGTTATTGTTGCGTTTAAAAAAAACCCCCAGAGCCTCGAGCCCCTCTTTTCAGCGGTGTCAAGCCGGGATGAATTGGCCAGGGAGGGATGTTTATAGACTGTGTGCAGCAGAGTGTCTTTGTGCGGGACGCTGTGACACTGCGGTGGCCGCCTGAATGAACTGCGGTGAGGCGCTAATAAGGTGTCCCCGCTGGGCTCCCTGCAGCCTCCCCGGACCTCCCACCTCAGCCCATTCAGAGCCAGCTCACTGGAGCTAATTTTTCCCATTCCCTCAATTCTTTAGGCCTCCTTACAAACAGAAAAGTCAACTTTCACACCGAGGAGAAGATAAGTGCTTTAGGAAATAATCGTGTAAACAGAATGTTACCTTCTGACCTGATGCTGATACCTTGGTCTGGGACAAAACCCAGCTGGCTGCTGCATTCGACATGGCTATTAAAGGAATAATGCTGCTGATCCTCCTTACAAAGTGCCCTGAGAAATGGTTTAGCCAAATCACAGTGCCTCTTGTCACACTGAATCATGTTCAGCTGCTCTCTTCCATGACCAAAGTGCTGATATTTAACTGCTTCCTTGTCTTCCCCGTTCTGTGAAGGGGGGACAGCATAGGAGGGGGGAAAGTATGAAAGCCAGGGGAAGCTGATCCTAGAATTTTCTGGCTGAATTTCAGTGCTTTGAAGTATACATAGAGTGCCCCATACAGCATTTATAAAAGAGGTGCATTTCATCAAGTCACTTTATTTTTAGCTACTACAATGAGTACTTTAAAATAAATTGCAAAAGGATTGAAATAACACAGAATTGTTCACTTTAGGACTGCACTGAACCCTGTTTTTTGTAGCAACTGAAATTAATAAAAAGGCCCAGATTTCCAGCAGTATTGAGAAGAGGAACCTCTGCCTCTTCCTTGTTTTAACCTTGGTAGGATCTGACATTTGCTAAGTGGCTGTGAGGAAGCTTTGCCCTCACAGTCAGCACAGCTGGCACTGCCACCCAGAATGAGGGGTGTCCTTAGGGAGAGGAATTGGGGTGCTGAGCAGCCCCTGGGCACAGGCTCCTGCCCTGGCACTTGGGTGAGCTCTGCCTCCCTGTGCTGCTCCCAGCCCAGCTCAGGGGCTCAGGGCTCCTCACATCATCACTGCTGCCCCAGAACAAGAGATGCTTTTGCCACAGGGCAGGGCCAGGGGCTGCCAGGACAGAGCTCTGCTGGGGGAATGAGCTTTGCTGGAAGCCTGGCTGACACAGCAGGGCAAGGACACCTCCAGTGCAACTCAGGAGCTTCTTTTGGGTCTGCAAAGCTCTTGCTGATACCCAGAGTGAGCCAGATTGCAGCTGTTGGACCAAAATAAGAATGATACGTATTTATTTTGCAGCAAAGAAATTGCAGTAGTAATTTAGCATTAATTTGCAGTGACAGAAAAGTTTACTCTTTAAAAAAGGTACAAATCATGGATTTAACTCATCAAAACATTTCAGCATGGGGATAACTTGGACTGTAAATTCTACTGGAAAGTAACAATTGCTTGAATGTTTCCTTCTCTTACTGCCCTGTCGTGGCCAAAAAGTTCTTTGGCCCTTTCATTCAACTTGTCTGCCACTTCTCAAAATGCAGCAGGATCTCAAGACAAACTGACACCAACCCCTTCAGTGCAGAAAACTTTCAGTGTAGTGCCATCAGTTAAAAATGTAGAATTCATTTGAAACTGGCAAAATATATATAATATATATACAATAATGAAGGTAATGTGCTCCAGGCATGAAGAATGTGTTATCCAGGACTCCCTGTGCAATTACAAGTTCTGTGTGTTGGGAAATGGAGGAGGAATCATCAGTGGTGTTTGTAGCTGTGTACTCTGAAGTTCAGGGACAGCAGTGAGCCCTGTCACAGATGGGAGTGTGCTTTTTCCCCAGAGCAGCTGATTTGCCAATTTGTTATATTGATTTCCAAAACGTGCAGAAGTAAAGATCTTGCTTTGCTATGTTTTAAAACATGTTAAAAAATTCTTTTCCCAAAAGTGATTCCTTCTGGAGCAGGAGCAAAGGAGGAGAAGGGTGAATGTGTTCTGCCACCCTTTTCAAAATGAAGACTTCTCTTTCTGGAAGTGAAGGGCTCGCTGGCATCTGTTGGAAAAGTTTTCAGTTTCAATTGCAGTTGGGTTTTGGATCCCCTCTGTGCCCTGTCCCCTGCTGGTGGCCTTGCACAGGTCACAACAAGCAGCATGGCCAGCAAAGCACTGGTGACTTGTGTGTGCTGCCATGTGGAATTGTGGAAGGGACATTCCTGTGCCTTCTGTGCAGGCAGGAAATCTTTCACTGAGTCACCTGCTTTGTCCTAAGCTATCTAAAGTTGTGCAGCAACAGACCTTCAGGTGTGCTGAAGCCTTGGGATGAGCTGGTAAAGGAAATGGCACTGGGTCCTCCCACTAAAACCATAGGATTTATACTGGTGACAGGGGCTGGCTGCTTTCTTTTATGTGGTTCAGATTTATCACTTCAGTGAGTGATTCATGGTGGCATTTTAAAGGACTATTTGGTTCGTGGTTAAAGGAAGGATATTTTTTAGAAACAGAAAGCAAAAGTGAATGACAGATTTGGAAGCCTTCCTAGCTTTTCTGCAAGCACTCATTCCTTTTTATAAAAATGTTGTTCTGAATTTCTCAGTTGCCTGTACACATGTTGAACTGAACCTATTTATGGCTTAGAACATGGAAACACAAGGAGCAGAAGACTTTTGTTTAGCTCTCACCCCAGTCCTGACACCTTCCCTGTGTCCCTGGGCAGGCTGGCTGTGCTTGGGGTGTCCCATTTGTGTCCCCAGTGGTGTCCCTGGGCAGGCTGGCTGTGTTTGCAGTGCCCCATTTGTGTCCCCAGTGGTGTCCCTGGGCAGGCTGGCTGTGTTTGGGGTGTCCCAGTGGTGTCCCTGGGCAGGCTGGCTGTGTTTGCAGTGCCCCAGTGGTGTCCCTGGGCAGGCTGGCTGTGTTTGGGGTGTCCCAGTGGTGTCCCTGGGCAGGCTGGCTGTGTTTGGGGTGTCCCAGTGGTGTCCCTGGGCAGGCTGGCTGTGTTTGCAGTGCCCCATGTGTGGCCCCAGTGGTGTCCCTGGGCAGGCTGGCTGTGTTTGCAGTGCCCCAGTTGTGTCCCAGTGCCCTCAGTGTTCCCAGGGGAGGGGACACTGCTGCACTCCTCCTTATTGCATGTCCTTGGCAGACTTGGGCTCTGAGTGTGAAAGCACAGTTTGAGAACTGGTCCTTGTGCCATTGTTGAGGGCAGCTTTAGGCAGCAGAAGGTTCCAGCACAGAGCTGTCAGAGTTCCAGACTGCTGGGAGAGGTCTGAGATCTGAACTCTTGCACT
>VWYE01012406.1:0-32462 GCA_013398995.1 Alaudala cheleensis
TCCTGGATGCAGGAGAGCTCAGCATGGGCAAGGGTCAGGCTCTGGTGCACCCAGGGCAGGCTCAGGCTGTGGTGTTCAGTGCTGAGATGGTGTTTGGATGAGCTCTCCTGCAGCCAGGGCAGGCTCAGACTCTGCTGTTCATGTGGGGATGATGTTTGGATGTGCCCTGGCTGCAGGAGAGCTCAGCCAGGCCAGGCTCAGGCTCTGGTGCAGCCAGGACAGGCTCAGGCTGTGAGGTTCAATGTGGGGATGGTGTTTGGTTCAGCTCAGCCAGGNTCAGCTCAGCCAGGACAGGGTCGGGCTCTGGTGCAGCCAGGACAGGCTCAGGCTCTGGTGCAGCCAGGACAGGCTCAGGCTCTGGTGCAGCCAGGACAGGCTCAGGCTCTGGTGCAGCCAGGACAGGCTCAGGCTGTGAGGTTCAATGTGGGGATGGTGTTTGGTTCAGCTCAGCCAGGACAGGGTCAGGCTCTGGTGCAGCCAGGGCAGGCTCAGGCTGTGGGGTTCAGTGTGAGGATGATGTTTGGATGTGCCCTGGCTAAAGGAGAGCTCAGCCAGGGCAGGCTCAGGTTCTGCTGTTCCCTACTCAAGGCTTTGGTCTGCACAGTGCCCCCAGTGCTGCACCCCACAAGCCCTGGAATGTGTGGCAGGGGATGGCAGGAACCCTGCAGGACAGTGCACTGCAGGACAGGGCAGGTTCAATGTGAAGAGAAAGGTTGCTGCTGTGTTGGTTGGATGAAAGGATCGTGCTCTTTGTGGGAGAGGTGGAAGGAAATTCCAGCACTGTCTGCAGCAGTGTTCCCCTGTCCTGCTGGGCCAGCTCCTCACCGTGCTCCAAACAGGGAGCTGAATCCCTTTTTGTAGTCTGACAGTTTCATGAATGATCCAAAAAACTCCTGGGGAGTGCAGAAAATAGCAAACTGTTTGCAGCAGTTAACTCTGTGAACTTCGTAATGCAGCACTAATGATGCAATTTGCTCAGGCAAATTCAAGATGGACAAAAAGCTTTTTGAAAGACTTTCAGTGTATTCCCAGGTTCATTCAAAAGAGATGTTTGTTACTTGAACAAATGAACAACTTTACATGTTGAATGTGAGGGTAACAAGTATTAATCAGGAGGATTGGTTTGCCTGGTTCTGCAAATTAGAAAATTTCAGGGTAATGGGGCACCTTGTGCCTGTCCTTGCTGCTGTAGCTGCTGAAAGCCAGCAAAGCTTTCCCCCCAGGGGTTTCCCCTTGGCTGGAACGTGCTGCCTGCCCCAGGTGTTCCTGTAATCCTACAGGGCAATCCCCGACCAGGGATTCCAGAAAAACACTGCAAAAACAGGAAAAAATCTAAGGCTCACCCAGAGAAGAATGCAGGAGAGTGTGGCTGCAGGGATGGAGTTGCCATAGCTGTGAGAGGCTCAGCGAGACAGGGTGGAATCCAGTGTTTTGGAAGGTTTCCCCCTATGACACAAGATTTTGGAATTTTACAGCTGGTAAATCCTTATTAACACAGGCAGCCACTGCTGGCCTGCATCCCCTGGCTCTCTGCTCACCATGGGGGCGCCTGGTGGAAGTGTGCCTGCTCCTGATTATTCAGCTTAATTGTTTAGGGAGAATATTAAAAAATAATCATAACTCTTGGCATAAACAAAAGGCAGAGACGAGCTCCCATCACCTGTTGACAGAAAATTGATCATGAGGAGAGCTGGCATGGGGAGTGGAATTCCCTGTTCTCCCACTTAGTCATCGCATCCTGGTGTGACTCATTTTATTACATGGAGGTTCCCAGTGGTTTTATTTTGAGAGAAGCTTTTGTTTAATAATTTACACACACACACACACAAACACACACTTATCATCTTAAAAGAACAACAAATCCATTCTGATGAATTGGCAGAAGGAATGGTTTGGAAGAGCTCTGGAATGAAATACTGTTCCCCCTGCTTCACTGTTCAGCTGCTGTATTTCTGTTTTATTTGAATGTGAATTGAATTCCTCAACAATGGATGGGGAGAAATCTCCTCTAGACTTGTTCTCACAGTGCAAAATGTCAGATTTGGGGCTGGGCTGGCTGCTGGATGACTAATCCATTGCCCTTTTACCTCCCAGACCTTGCCTTGGATCTTTGGCCCTGGTGACTCAAACGTCTGTCCTGAGTGCAGTGAAGGCACTGGCCTCTGCTCACAGCAAACACAGCTCCATTAACTGCACTGGGCAGTCTTGCTTCAGAGAGAAAAAGAATTCCATGAAAATGGAGCTCAGGAATGAATTTAATAGCTCTACTGTTCATGAGTTTTAAATACATTCATGCCTGCTGTAAAGTTTGAAAGTTATTTTGAAGTAAGAGCTTAGAAGGGGGCAGCTGCCCAGGAGCAGATGCTGAGCAGCCTTGTGCTGACCTGAAGCAGAGTAACTTCCCAGCTGAAAGCAGAATTTGTCCCTGAACCTGTCTGGGATTTGTCCAGAGCAGCAGAGATTCTGAGTGAGGGTTCCCTGCAAGGTTTCTGCTTCCCAGAGTGGTTTTGTCCTACTGGAAACCATTCACTGCTCTCCCTTTGTTCTTGGGGTGCCTCTAAAAAAAACCCTTCTTTGCTTTCCAGAGCTGTCTGTCATCTGCTGATAAAAGCTGACAGAGATAATGGTTGTGCTTTTTTGGAAGACCTTCCAACAAACAGAGTGAGTGGGGACAATTCCCCGTGGGGAGCTGTGCAGAAATGAGCAGTCAGAGCCCTGCCCCTCTGCAAACCAGCCTTGCTTCCTTTGGGGAGCCAGTAACAGGTTGTTCATGAAGCAATTTGTGCAATGCTTGACTGAAAAAGCAGTGTACATTTGCAGGCCTGAAATCACATGCAGGCGTGGAATCCCCTCCAGGAGCAGCACAATGGTATATTTAGTCCTCAGCTGCAGAGAGCTGCAAAGAACATTTCCTGAGCCTCTCAGCCCATCAGTCATGCTTGTTCAAATAAAACAGGGAGTTTGTTTCCCTGCTAGTTACTGACCCCAAAGCCATGAGTAAGGGATCCTGAATAATGTGCAAAGGCTGTAACTGGTTCAGAAAACCTTTAATTGGCTAATTAAAAAAAGTCCTATAAGGGGCTGCAGAGAATCACCCAGAATGTTCCTAATGCAGGCTGACGTTTTGATTTCCCCCAGTTTGAGGCAAGACTTTTGGCATGATGGCAGTTTGAGTTAGAAAGGGTAGAATTACTTTCCTCCAACAACTCATTCATTCCCCCAAAGAGTGCTGACACAATCAGATCTCTCATCGGGGTTTAATGCTAAGTCTCATAGCCCTGAAGCAGCACAAAAATCTCTATTTCCTGAACATTTCACTGACCTGTGGTGTTAAAGACTTGCCAACTAAGACAAACCATTAAATGAGCAGGGAACCACAACAGTAAAAATACTGCATGAGGCAGCCATGGCTGGTGAGACCTCAGGGTCTAAATCCAGGAATATTTTATCATCTCCAGTGGGATTGCTGCCCTTCCCAGAGGGATTGAATTCCCTGTGGTGGAGAAGCAGCTTGAAAGGCACCACACACGTGGATCCCTGAGTGATCTTGTGCAGTTTTCTGTCCTGCCCATTGTTGAGGAGTTAATTTAATTTAATTCTATGCAATAAGCAGCTATCTGCACTTGTAGACTTTAGATTAAATTGTTAATCAAGCTGGGGTTTATTCTCCTCGGTTTCCAAGCAGGAGCTGTTTGTCCAGAAGGGATCTCTGGAGGGTTGAGCACAAACCTCCTGCTCAAAGCTGAACACATTTCTGGTGCCCTGGCACCACCTGGGCTCCAGGGAAGGGCCTTTGGTGGGACAGGTTTTACTGGGGGCTGTGCTCCACTCTCACATCAGCCTTAGGATAACTTTTAGTACATCCTCACAATAAGAATCCCGTTTTTGTTGAGGACTTTCTCCAACATCCCCTTTAATTTCCTCCTTAAAAAAAAAATTGCATTTATGCACATTCTGAAGGTGATAAATGTGTTGACAGCTTGGTGCAGGTTTTCTCTGTTCAGAATTTCCTGAAATGATCCTGAGACTTCTCAGTTTATTCCTCCTGCTCTCCATTAGCTCCCAGACTGTGCATAATCAAAAGTTTTCTTTTCATTACCAGGAAAAAGAATAGGTTAAAGCAGAGAGAGAGAGAGACTTGTGAATGCAGTTGTATTTTTCATTTTGCTCCCTCCTCCCTCATCCCTCTGCCAAGAGCTCCCCAGAATGTGCATATCCAGAGCAGTTAAAGGAAAAGCAAATATTGATTGTCTCGAGCTAAAGTGAGGCAGTGAGACAGATGGAGCCACATCATCATATTTGAGCAGAAGGGTCAGGGAGTGAACTGCAGGGTGGTTAAATCCAACAGGGCTCCAGTGCTCAAAGAACAGGGATTGCTGCTGCTGACAGATTTGTTAGAGACCTGTTCAGCTGCCACAGATATGGAACACATCCAAACAGAAGCATCCAGCATTGCTGGAATGATAACCCCAACTACATTCATTTCTTGTTTGCCTTTTCTCATTCTTACTTCTGACCCACACAGACTCTGGAGTCAGCCTGAACATCATTGGATTTTTATGGCTGGCTTCATTGGCTTTTAGTGCCATTTCAGTGGCTCAGTCACTAAATCAAATCCCCTGTGGTTGTGGTTGCATGTGTTCCACAGGCTGCTTGAATGGGGCCCGTTTCTACTTTAGTTTATTCATGTTGGAACAACAAATCCTTTTGATTTCCACCTTCTTTGTGGAGCCAGTGCTGTTGTATCTGCCCAGGCTGTTTGAATTTAGCAGTGCAGAAACAAAGATGAAAACATTCTGCCTGGAGCAAAAGCAGTGTCAAATATTCCTGCTTGGCTGTCCTTGTTGTCAGGACATCTTCATGTGGCACTGCTGAGACAGCTCTGATGTGTGTCTCTGTCACAGCTCTCACTTTAGCATGGATTTTTTTGTTTCCTTTCCCCTCCTCTTTTCCTCAGAGAACTGTAAGAAATTATCCTTTGGGCTGTTTAGGAGTGTGGGGAGGTTCCTGAACACACACTGTGATGGTTCCTTTTCTCAGAGGTCACCTAGAAGAGGACTCTCCCCACTGAGCATTTACTGCCTCATAATCAGACAAGGATTTGCTGGATTAACCCCCCAGAATTTTGGCTTCCCCTTTCCCTGTTTCTGTCTCAGCAGCAGTTGGCTGCATTTCCAGGGCTGTAGATTGAATATAGCACTGGCCAAAGTGGATGACATTCAATAAAGGGATATTTTCCTGCCTTTGCAGCAGTCCCCTGGGACGTGCTGGCTCCAGTGGCACAGCTTTGCCCACGGTAGAAAACACAGCTGACTCACAGGGGAGGGGACTCAGCACTTCAAAAAAGAGAGACAGAGAGAGAGAAAACTGGGAGTTGTTCCTTGTCCCCTCCTTGCAGCAGGAGCAGCCGGGATCTCCTGATGGAGCCACACCCGAGCTGCTCCCGGGCTGTCCCCATTGCCCAGGGGGGACTGGGGTGAGGGAACCCCCTGCCCCACCAGCAGCACATCCCAAGGGAAGGAGGGATGTGAGCTCCAGGAAAAGCTGCCTTGATGCCCCAGGTGTGTGTGCTGGGCAGGTGAGGTCCTGTCCCACAGGGCTGGGGCACACAGGGACCCCAGGGCCGTGTCCTGGCCCCAGAGCACAGCTGGGGAAGGGCTGCCCTGAGAGCCCAGCACATCTGTCAGCTCATTGTCTGGGCCCAGCACAGAACAAAGAGCACAACAACTTTAAAAAAAAAAAAAAACATGCAAAATGCATTTAAAAATACTCTTTCATTTCCCTTTTTGCCAGAAGCAGAAGTGCTTAAATAACAGAGGACAAAAGCAGCTCTTGCAGAACCTCCAAGAGTTGGGAAAAATAAAAAAGCTCTGTGAGAAGGACTGGGTTTAGGAGATTTTTACCCCCTCATCCTGCCCAGTCTGGGGAGAGCCCCCAGAGCAGGCAGAGCTGCTCCCCCTAAAGCAGACAGCAGCATTCCCAGTCCTTCAGGTCCTTGGGATACGTGTCCCCTGGCCAGTTTAAAGCAGGCTTTCAGAAAGATATCAGGCAATTCTTTTCCCCCCATTGGTACTTTTCTCCTGCAAATTGCCTGGGTAAAAGGCTCAATGGAATATGAAAATCAAAGGGGTAAAGATTAAAATCTGAAAAAAAAAATAAAATAAGGGAAGCACTATAAGAAAAATATTTCTTTATTTAAGGAATATTTGTAACCAGAGGAAGCAGCCAGTCTGTAAATGAATGTCCTGTCACTGCTGATACACTCTTACAGCACAGGGTGGTTGTATGATGTGGGAAACCAAGGCACAGAAAATTCTCAAATCCACACAGGGGGATCACATTTTATTTTCCTCTCTAAACAGAATTTTATGTAACTCAGGATGGAGATGAGCTGCAGGGATGTGATAACTAAGGGCAGCAGAGTGGTTCAGGGTAGAGGCTGCCCCACGTGCAGTGAAGTGCTTTAGCTCTGAGTACAGTGAATATTTGGTGCTTTGGCACAGCTCTGGGGCTCTCAGTGCCATTCTGTGGGAACCCAAGTGGTCTGGGCTTAAAGCAGCAGAAGTTTTGCTGAGCTGCTGACCCCGTGTGACCATTTCTGTGACCCTCTGATGCCCTCCAGCAGTCAGCCTGGCTGGGCTCAGGCCTGGCAAAAAGCAGATGCTGCACCTGTGCTAAATATTTCATTCCCCAGTTTGGCTAATTTCTGCATAAACATTTAATTTCAGTATGTATGTAAGCTCTTTCCTGGTGAGAGAGGTGTTCAGTGATGTGTTCAGTGAAGTGCTGTTGCTTTGGGAAGGTGCTTGGAATTAAGTCCACTTTGAGAGCTTTGCTGACTTAATGCCCTTGATTTGTCACTTTATTTATTTTTTTTTAATGAGTTCTATGATTTAAAAAGAGCCCACAGTGAGGTTAATGCTGTGCTGTTGTTCTAGATGGGCAGCAGATCTGGGAAATGGAGGCAACAGTGGACAAAGACAAGAGCCAGCCTGTGAGTATGCAAACCCTGGGTGTCCCCTCCTGCAGCTGCTGTGCAGGTTGTGTTCAAGGGGGAGCTTCCAAGGAGCAGCTCAGGAGCAGAAAGAGCAGCGATGCCAAAGAATAACTGAGTTATTCTGACAAAAAGGGAATTCTGCAGTGCCCACTCCTTTATCAAGCACTGTGGGATTGGCAGTGCTTCTGCATTTGTCATCATTTCATGTTTTATTTGTAGCTGAGACCTCTCTGCAAGTTCAGGACAATCCAAGTGCAGGAGAGATTCAGTCCATAGAAACCAACTCGCCAATGCCAAAAATCCTCAGCTCTTTTTTCTCAAACCCTTCTCTGCAGGGATGAGCAGGGAGATCCCTGTGGTTATGCCTGGGAGGGAGTAACCCCAGAGGCCCAGGTGAGCCTCAGGAGCTGAGCCCTGCTGTCCCTGTGTCATTTCAGAGCATGCTGTTTGTGGAAATCCCCGAGTACAGGAACAAGCACATCCGCACGGCTGTCAAGGTGAATTTCTATGTCATCAACGGCAAAAGGAAAAGGAGCCAGCCCCAGCACTTCACCTATCACCCAGGTAACTCTCAGGGACTCTTGTTGCCTGATTCCACGAGCAGGATTTGATTTTCTGCTGTTTTCTTGCTGTTTTTTGAGGATCCAAATGTTGCTGATTTCATTCAGCTCAGCACTCAGCAGCTGTTTGCTTTAAAAGGTGATTTCTGGTCAGGGATTTCCATCAGTCTGAGGTGTCAGTTATCTGTTACCTTGGCAAGGGGCTGATGCTGCCCCATTCACTCCTGGGAGTTTGCCAGGAGCCTCAGTGGGAACAGGCTCAGTGTGGGACATGAGGTGACCCTCTGAAAACCATGAGTGTTGCCTTCTCTGACGTGTCCAGCAAAAAGAAAACATCAGATCTGGGAAAGGGCTCGGGATGGAGGAAGGCAAGCAGCACAAGCAGTGGATATTCCTCAGAATGAGGCTAGCTGAGGAAAAAATATGAATGCTTTTGTGATGTTCTTCCTCTGGGGGATTGGTGAGCCATGTCACAATAAATGCAGCAGGATTACTAATGAGATTCCCAGAATTTCTCAGCTTTGGCTGGGAGAAAAAATATTGTGAGAAAATCAGAGTATTGTATTTGTGGAAACCAGAAAGCATAAAATAACAGCACCAGATTTTGTGCAAGCTTCAAATGATGTCTTAATTTGACTTGTCTCTAAGGAGAGGCAAACATTCGTTCAGACTCTTGTTTTGGTCTCCTCCAGCCTGAAAATCTCTGGTCCTCTCCCTGAATTTATGGACTTTGCAGGGTAACACCAATGTGCAGGGTTTGTAAATTGTTACTAAATGGTTCTGCTCTGGAATAGTATTGAGAAGCACACTTTTATCTCAGTACAATCCCTAAAACAGAGCACTTAGGAAAAGCAATCCTTACTTCCAAAAAGGAATGTTGCATGACCACTGTGTGATTTCTGTCATATCACTGTATGGTGTTTCTGTCATGAGTTTTGGGGGAGATTTGACAAAATAAGTCATTGGAAATGTAGAGGACCATCATTTACCCCACCAGGATTCACACAGTTCTATCATGGTCCTTTAAATGGTGGTGTCAGAGAGGTCTTCAGCTCTCAGCTGAGAACACTTTGTGCTGCAGAGACAAAAGCTCTCAACTAGTTCAGCTCTGCCTTTGGTCACTCGTTAAATGTTTGACAGAAAGGTGGGGAGTTGTTTATGTCCTGGGATTTCTATTGATGGAGTCTCCTTTGAGATGGAAGTACTGCATGAAACACCTATCTGTGACTTCTTATTTTGTGTGTGTGCCAGAATGGAACACTTAAATGAGTTAAAACAGGAGCAGTGGTGGTTGAATTTTTCAATTTTAGCAGTTTGTTGTTCATTAGTACGTTTAAGCACAGAGTGCTTTAAAGAATCTTTCCCGTGGTTGCATGTGGGTGGTTTATTAAACTCATGGCTTGTGACAGATGAATTTGCACACTCAAATCTTGTAAAAGCCTTAAATCTCTTATTACTTCAAGGAAAACCTCTCGGTTCCTCCTCAGCTCCTCACGAATAACCTCCTCTGCATGCTTTGTTCTAGTACCATCCATCAAAACAGAGCCCATTGATGACTATGATCCAGCCCTAATCTGCAATCCAGTGCACAGTGCTCTGGGGACAGTAACACAGCCTTACTATTCACAGCACACAATGGCCACCGAGTCCCCTTCCTGCCTGGTGGCCACCATGGCCCCTTGCCAGCAGCTGCGCTCGGGCCTCTCCTCCCCCGACTCGCGCTTCCAGCAGCAGAACCCGGCCGTGGTTTACCAAAGGAGCAAGAGCCTGAGCCCCAGCCAGCTGGGCTACCAGCAGCCCGGGCTGATGGCCACGCCAGTGGCCATTGGAGATGCTCACAGGTCCGTGCTGGTGCACGCCGGGTCTCCAGCGCAGAGTTCGGGGGTGCTGCACCCCTCCCCGGGCCACCAGCAATCCTCTCCCGTCATCCACTACTCCCCAACCAACCAGCAGCTGAGGTGTGGCAGCCACCAGGAGTTCCAGCACATCATGTGCTGTGAGAATTTCAGCTCGTCCAGGCCCAGCCAGCCCCAGGCCAGCCAGGCACAGAGGCTCAGCCCCAGCTCCTACCCCAGCGTCATCCAGCAGCAGCAGCAGGGCCAGAGGGCGGCCAAGAACGGGCCCCCAGGCAGTGAGCAGAAGGACGTGCTGCCAGCTGGAGTCACCATCAAGCAGGAGCAGAACCTGGACCAGGCTTACCTGGATGATGGTGAGTGCTGTGCCCCTCTGGGGGCTGCTTTGTTTCGGAGGGAGGGGGGCAGTGGTGGAGTTTCAGTGGCTCTGTGCCTCGGTGTGTGGCTGTTTGCTGTGCTTTAGGGGCTCTCATGAGGTGCATTTTTGGTGGCCACTCACCCACAGGAACCCTCTGCTTGCTCTGTGCTTGCTCAGCTGCCAGGTGGGGCTGGTCCCATTTTGTCTCCCTTTGCCCAAGATTCCATGGCCAGCCTGGGAAAATGGCGGCTCTGAAACCAAACACGCTTCTTAATTATTTTATTATAATTTTTTTTTTTGTTCATATCAGGGCAATGTCCACTCCGTGAAATGCTCTTGTACATTTTGTACCAAAAAAAAAGCCCATTGAGCAATCTATCAAGGGCTGTAATGAATGGGGCAGTGCTGCAGGCAAAACCATTGCAGATGTTCTGGATGAACAGTGGGACATTGATAAGTAAAACAGTGCTGTTCCTTTGTTGTGAGCCAGCTGATTTAGCCTTGAGGAATGAACATAAGTTAGAGTAAAGCTTTCTTTGAACATATCCTGCTTGTTCTTAGGTAGGCAGCTATTGGCAATCTTGGTTGATTGGTTCTTTTTATTAAAGCATGCTTCTGGCAGGAGGAAATCAATGCAGAATTAATAGTGCAGCTGGACACTGCAATCACAGAGAGCAGCAGCAAACCCAACATTGATTTTAGTGGGAGCAGAGTGAGGCTGCTGGAAATGCTGCTGCAAATACAGGATGTTCTTGTGCAGGAAGCACAGACCTGGTTGTCACATTTGTAACTCTGCTCTCCTCTCAGTGCTGGCCATTCCAGGCTTCATCTCCTGGCTGTGCACCAGCATGTGCTCTAAGCACCCATTAGATTGGGATTTTTATTGCACTCACCTGGAGCTGTGAAATTGTGCCTGTGAAATTTTACTTTGTTCAGCCTGGGTGTGCTGAGTGCTCTGTGTCGTGACAAGCCTTCTCTGCTGGGTTTGTGGGCAGAGTTTGGATGGTTTCCTCTGGTAGCTGTGTTTGCAGAGTGGTTGGTGCAGCTTTGGTGCCATCACTATAAAATCTGGAGAGTTTTTACTGCTTCCCTTCTCTGAGCAGGAGATTCAGGAGTCCTAAATTTAACTTGGAAGATTCACTTTCCATTCAGGGAACTGGGCATGATAACAAAGCAAGAGAATCTTTCTGACAGGAGAACTAAACACTGTTATTTAGGGTAATTTTAATATGAGAAGCTGAGAGATTCTTTCACATTTCTAAAAAGACTTGGCACACACTTTGTAAGAGAAGGAAAAAAGAAAGAATCTTGAAGTAAAAGCTCAATTCAAAGTCAAGCCATACTTCACTTTACAGAGCTCCCAAGATGGACTGCAGAGTTAATTTCCCTGAGTTTTGAATCAGGCCAGTGAGACCCAGGATCACCCAGAATGCACTCAAGCTCCCTGCTAAGGGAGCCATTAAAGCAGCAGCAATTAATAATGAAATCCCAGGCTTCTCCTTGGCTGACTGCATCCTCTTGAATTGATTTCAGCTGGAGATTAGTGTATCAATCATGGCACCCAAGTCAGGCCAGGCAGGATGGGGCACATACAGTAATTTAACTGACCTCAGTGAGTTTGCATCAGCTGCAAGTGTGAATTGGAGAATTGTGATTTACTTTAGGGCTGTGCAAAGCATTTCATTCTGAAATGCTCAGGACTTGAATTGAAAAGCCACATTGTTTGCTGCTGGGCAAAAGTGACTCAGAACATAACAAAAGCCATGTTTTTCCTGACTAGAAAGTTTGGGTTTGCGCTTTGTAGCATTAAAAGAAAGCAAACCCAAAGGATTAGGGAGGCTTTGCCCTCAAATCCCTTTTATCCAGCAAGCCCTTGTGAGATAAAGTGAGCTGTGAGGTCCTGCTGTGATTTTCATGGACAGACACAGAGCTGGTGCTTCCCCAGGCAGGCTTGGCACGAGCCAGGAGCTGCTGCTGCTGCTGCCCAGGCTCTTGGGCAATCCCTGCCTCTCACTTCCCTCTGCTCTTCCTCCCTTCCCCCATCTTCCTCCTCCCTCTGCCTTGTTCTCCTTTCTCCAGAGTCATGCTGACAGTCCAGCTTTCATCCCTCTGCTCTTCATGGTGAGCACACAGCCTTGGTGTGCTGGGCATTGTTTCTGTTCTGAGCCTTGCCCACACTCCACTGGAGTGCCCTGGATGTGCCCCAGGCTGGGGTTCCTCATCCCTGGAGCTGATCCCTGTGATCCCGGGCACTCTGGGAGTGACCAGAGCACAGCATCCCACTGCTGAAATAACCATTGTTACTCCTCTTCACCTCTCTCAGCTTCCTGATGTCACTGCTGGCAGCACCCCTCAGTATTTTCTCCTCTTCCCTGCTGTAAGAATCTGTTATCTGTCCTTCCTGAGGCCATGGCTTGGTTTTGCTGAGAGCCTTCCCTGCTCCCCAGGGCACAGAATGCACAGGGAGCTCAGCACACTTCACCTGGCCACCCCTGCCTTGGAAAGAGCAGAGCTGTTCCCCTGTGCAGGAGGGTTCCAGGCCTGGGGGCTCTCCAGTGCAGCCACAGCAGCCTGCACCCCAATAGAGAGATGGAGAGGATTTACCATCATCTCAGCTGGGTTCTGCCCTGTGCCAGGAGTGCTTTGTGCCCAGCTGGTGCCTCCCCAGCCCCTTGGTGATAATTCCAGCAGATGTGAATTCATTTCAGCTGGGTCCTGACCCTGCTGCAGATGTACAGAGCTGCCACTTGCTCTCTTGGAAGGAGACATTGGCAGAGAGGAGGTGCCCAGCCCAGCCCTGGTGCCCTCCTGCAGCTCCCCCAGCCCTCCCCTCCCAGCCAGAATTACAGAACAGGGGTTCAGGATGGAAAGCTCCAGTCAGAGAGGGTGGATTTGGATGTGCACCCATCAGGGACTGATGCAAGTTCACCATTGCCACACACAGCTGCCTTTATAGTCATACTGCTCCAGAGCTCTCTGTAAAATAGATATAATAGCTGTAAAATAGATGTATCTGTGACTTTGTGATATCAGGTGCTNTCTGTAAAATAGATATATCTGTAAAATAGATATAGCTGTAAAGTAGGTATGTCTGTGACTTTGTGATATCAGGTGCTGTGAAGAATCCCCAGAGGGAGGGACTGCTCATGAAAAATTGACAGGAAAACCTTTGTTACACACCTGTGCCTCAGAGATTCCTTGTTGGAATTACTCTGGGAGTGACTCAGGGATGACTCTGGGTGTCAGGAGATCCATGAGGGTGCAGCAGGTGTCCAGGCCAGTGCTGGCAGGCAGAGATCAGCCCTGAATACAAGTGAAAGCCATGGGGTGACACAGTGATAAGCTCATTTCAGCAGAGGCTTCATCTTAATATCATTCATAACCAACCCGCCCACGGTGGTAAAAGTTACCCAAACCACCACATAAACATGTTGACAAATGGAGAGTAGTTCCTCAGAGCACTGAGATGGACTCTTTAAAGCACAAACCCAGCCCAAAATGCAGCTCTTTGCAGCAGTGCCTGCAGTCCCCTGGTGGGGCAGGGTCGAGAGGGGCTGAGCCAGGGCTGGGGGCTCTGACTGTGCTATTCCTGCAGAGCCAGGGGCCAATTCCCCACCTGGGACACAGCCACGAGACCCAATTCCACACCCAGCTCTTGGGTGTTATCAGCTTGCCTGCCTTAGATTGAGATCTTTTCAGTTCAGCTGTCAGGCTGAGCTTTGCAGAGAAAAATGATTGTCATTATTCAAATAGTAACTGTTTAACCACATCTGACACTCCCGAGTGTCTGCTGGATCCAGCAGCTCTAGATTATTTTTGGTAATGTCTTTTGGGGAGGAGAAGAGCAAGGCAGATGCTGTGCAGTGCTTTATCAGGCTGCTGATCAGCAGAGATGTGTTACAGTGAGCTCAGGTATTTCGCAGAAAACTCGGGGCACGTCAGATATTTTTTTTTAGAAAGAGGCTGTGCAGGATGTGCAGTGTGGTCCTTGCTCATCACTGCAGATCACCTCCCTGACAAGCTGGGTGCTCACTGGGGCAGTTCTGCTCATGCAGCAGCACTCAGGGTGTGTTACATCCCAACATCTCCTTCGTGTGTTTTCTCATTCAGTGAGAAAACCCTCAGTCCGTGCCCCCATGAGATGAAATTCAAATCCCTTCTTTCTATTGGGAGAACCTTTCTTTTCTGGCCAGCTCTGTTCTCCTTGGCCAGGGGGTACCTCCAGGTAAAACCCTGGCTCTCCTGGGACTCTCAGAGCCCAGAGTGCTGCTCCAGGACTGAGCTCCTTGCTGCTGGCACACGCTGAGTGTCCTGCTGGCCCTCCCCAGCCCTGCCCCGGGCTGGAGGGGGTGACAGAGCCAGCTCTGCCAGCTGGGGATCCAGTGGGGAACCCTCTGAGCTGCAGTGGCAGGGCAGGGTCCTGCCTGGCTGGAGAGAAGCTGCTTTTCTCTCCCAGCTCTGAGCACACACAGCACAGAGGATTCTGGCTTTAGGGGCATGTTTTAGGTTGGTTTGCAGTTGTTTTCATCCTGTGTCCGTGCCCAGAGTTAAGCAGCAGGACAGGGCAGAGGGGAAATGTTCTCGTTTCCTGGCATTTTAGACCTGGGTGAATTTGAATCCTACAAATGGGCTGGGGTTCAGTTTGGAGCAACGATTTGCATCTAAAAAAAGCCATGCTCTGTTTTTAATTAGAACTACTTTTCATAGAAGGTGTGGTCACTTCTGCTCAGGCAGAGTTTGACTAAGAGTGAAGCCTGTATGCTCAAACACTCTAGCAAATCTGTGTGTTCATCAGGCTCATTCCTAAAGCTCTGACTCACATTATTACAGATTTTCTGTTCTCTGCTGGGACCTTGCAGCACTCCCTTGGTACTCTGCAGCTTTATTTTTGGATCACTGCTCTTGTGGGGTTGTGTTGTGTTGGGATCTCCATGCCCCTGTCCTGTGTCTCACTTTTCTAGAGGCAATATAAAAAGAGAACAAAAACGTGGTTCTGCTCCCAAAAGCCCTGAAGTCTGTTGGCAGGAAGTAGAAAGATCAGTCTGTGAGGAGGAAGGTCTGGGTTGAGTCTGAGCTTGGTCTTTCAGCAAAGGACTTTAACTTCCCTGTGCTTCAGTTTATTAATTTATCATCCTTCCCTCTTAGACAATTAATTGGTGTCAGTAACACACACATGGATTCTCAGGAAAAACCCCTACACTTGCACACCCAAATAAGAATTAAATATTTGCACTGTTATAAGCAGGCTCCCTCTGATCTTCACCTCCAGAAACAGTTCCCTGTTAAAAAGCCCAGGCAAACCCATCCCCATTTGAAGCCTGCCCTTTGTGAGCAGCTGCCTCGGAGCTTGCAACCCAAAACAAAGCCAGGGGAAGAAAAACCCACACATCCCCAATCAGCAGCGTGGAGGAAGGAAGAAAATGAATCGAGTGATTAAAACCATCGTTCCACTGGCACCTCTTTGTTCTGCAGCTCAGGAATCTTTAATTGGTGCAGGCAGTGCCCACAGGCAGAGCTGTGGCACAAAGAGTTTCCTGTGGAGGAGCACGAGGAGCACGCAGAGCCCACCAGGAGCCAGGGCTGCTTGAGGGACACGTGGCACTGCTGCCTCCTCCCTGGGCAGGGTCCCACCAGGACCTGCTGCCCCCAGCCCAGCAGCCCCAGCTGCAGGGATGTGAGGGTACATTCCCCCTTTCAAGGCTGGCTGTTATCAGGCAGAAGCTCTCCCTTCTCGGGAGGCAATTTTCAATGGGAGTTTTGAAATACTGGCAAAGAGTTACTTGGGAAAAAAAAGAAACTTGTTCGTGCAGTTGGGATTGAAAGCTTCTAAACCACAATAAAGTCCTTTCCCAGACTTGCTGTCCATTTAGTCCAAGCTCATGGCATTCCTTAGACAGTCTGAATCACAGGCAGCAGACAGCTCTTACAAAGGAGACCATAGACACCCATCTGTTGGGAGGCATCTGCCAAAATGGACCATACATTTACTTTTATTCCTTCAATCCACTTTCAATTTAAGGGGATAATAACAATAACATTTTTCACTCCAGTGCGGAGAAATGGTAATGAATTGTAATTATTCCACTGCAGGAAGAGGCAGACAGGCTTGTCCCCAGCTCTCACAGATGGGTGAAGTGAGATCAGAGCTTTTGAGGGACTTGGCTCCAGCTGAGGCAAAAAGTCAGGGGTAAAACTGTGACTTTCCTGGGGAATCCCAGACTTCCAGGTTCCCCCAGGTGTGCAGGAGCTGGTGCAGTAGATGTAGGTGGTTAAAAGATGTTGCATTAAATGGAGGGACTGGCAGAGCTCCTGTCTCCTTTCTGTGCCTTTCCACAGGCTCACTCCTTTCATGCTGTGTGTGTCAAAGAACTGTAGGTGCTTTCCAGCAGTGAGCATTGCTGGGTGACAGGTCACAGTCACTGGGGCCAGGTCTGCCAGAAACATCCTCATTTCTTGGGTCAAGTCTGGAGACAGAGCAAAGCTTTTGCTGTGTGAGCAAGTGCAGGGTGTGAGGAAAAGGGATTTCCTGCAAGCTGGGAGTGACCCTGGGTGCTTCACCCAGAAATTCTTTCAAAATAACAGTTTTGACAACAGTTTTTTAAAAATGGGGGTTTGGTGATGAGAGATGTGCAGCTAGAAGATGGTTTACAACCAAACCCTGCAAAGCAGGAAAGGGGATGAACTCATTCTGGTGCTGAATTCTCCATTTTGCGTTGAACCAGAGAAAAGCCTCGAGCAGGGCTTGTTTTACACTCCAGCAGCTCACCACAGAGCCCTGCTGGTTAAGGTGGTTGGGGTTTTTTAAATTTCATTTTGCTAACACAGCTATTATGGTAAAAACCCTTGCAGAGACACTGCTGGTGTAAAAACCTGGGATCAGCACAGCTCAGGCCAGGTCAGGGAACCACCAGCACCTCTCACTGAGGGGATTTGGGCTGGGGTGACTGGGCAGGGGGTTTGCTCCTGCTCAGCTGGAGTGGCTGATAGAATAAATATGAATATAAAGGGAAATAGAAGGGATTTTTATGTGGCAGGAGCTCAGCCTGCTTGCTTGGTCTGTTCAAAATGAATCCCAGTAATTGCCAGCAAAGGTGATGCACTGGGCTGGACTCACTTACAGGGGCAGGCCGTGCTGAGGGGTGTTGTACCTGCAGCAAGGTGTGTGTTTGCCCTCACAGACAGGGAGGTGATAAAATGCTTTTAGGTCCCCTTCAGAATGAGCATGATGTAATTAAATATTGGTCAGTGAACCAGCTCAAATTCACATGGCAGCTCAAGGCTTTTGCTAATTCTTTATGATTTCAGTGCAGTTCTTGGAATATTAATTTAGAAGTCCCTGTGCAGGTGACTTTTCTTACTGATCTTTTCAGGTCCA
Source organism: Alaudala cheleensis (assembly GCA_013398995.1). Taxonomy (NCBI): domain Eukaryota; kingdom Metazoa; phylum Chordata; class Aves; order Passeriformes; family Alaudidae; genus Alaudala; species Alaudala cheleensis. Next base: position 17,144 of record VWYE01012406.1, read on the forward strand.
ATCCAAGAGAAAAAAACCCAAAACGTTAAAAATAGAAACCTGGATGTTTTGGGCTTTCAAAATTCAGGCAGACTCAAATGATGCAACTTTGGGGGCGGGAGGTTGATTGCATGATTTAAAAACCAGTCCCATGATTGCAGGAGGCCTGACTCATGAACGCCTGGGTTTGGCAGTGCTGCTCCTCAGTTTCATTGGTGCAAACTGGGTTAATGGCAGGAATGTGCAGAGGTGGGGAAAAGGTCTTTTCTCCCCTTAAACTCAATGTAATAACTGGGAGGATTCAGCTTCTCCTGCAGTGGCTCTTGAAAAGGCAACTTGAGTCCCTTTTTGAGCTGCACTTTGAAATGTTGGGAGCAGCTGCTCGGAAAAGTTTGGAAAACATCTGCACATTTTTTTTTTTAGCTGTTGTGAAATAAAATGCCTGGCAAGGAGAACCATCTTAAAGATCTGTGATCTTTTTAATGGTGCAAACTGGAAGGCAGTTGTGAAGTCTTCTACTGTAGAAAAATGCCTGGATTCTCAGCGTTACAAACAGAACTTTCTCAGCCCAGGTCACGTCCTGCCAGGGAGCAGGGATGGTTGGGGAGGGAGGGAGTTTTTGTCTGTGTAGATCTCTTGTCTCACAAGAATGAAGATCTAGAATTCATTGGCTTAAAATCCATTTTTTCCCCACCTGTTTTTCATACTTTGTTTATAAATAATAATGTAATTATTTATTTGTAATTAACTATACATATAGAAATATGACAATAATTTATAACCAGTATTTATTGATAAACCTCTGGCCATTTTTAAATTAGGAAAATGAGGCTGAATCCTCTGAATTTCCCATCTGAGTTAGTTTTCTTATGAGAACCCAGAGCAGTGAGAGCTGCTTTTCTGCCCAGCAGAAGCTGCTGTGACCTTACACTGCCCAACCATTTTATTGCTCTTTCCTCACCAGTTCCCAGAGAATTCTGTGCTCACATTTGGATGCAGTGAGTGCTCAGAGACACTTCTAAAGCAAATTTTCAAGACAATCCTGCAGTAGCTGTGAGAGGTACTCGATGATCTCAGGGGTCACTGCAGTTCCTCTGATGAGAAAAGCAAGCAGCACATGCAGTGGCAGAGTCAGGGATGGGGAAGAACAGCTTGGAGACCATAAAAACTCCCTGCAGCAGCTCAGCTCCTGGTCGGGGTTTTCAGGCAGGTGCTGCCTTCCACACTCTCACTCAGTGACACAGCTTTGTGTTTACCAAGAGGAAACCTAAAGTGTACAAACAATGCAGTTGTGTCTGAATCATCACTGTGAGTCCCCTTGCTTCAGTTTTGCAAGCACAGAAATCTGGGCATTCATCCAGCTGGGAATGGCAGAGGTGACTCCTCGCTCTCAGAGGGGTCTGCACAAAATCCTGAAATCCAAGGATTCCCAAATTTGCAAGCACTCATATCCTCCAGTTTGTGTGCACAGCTCCAAGGGATGCTGCAGTCTGTTTGGAATTTAAACGCTGATAGCTACAAATTTGCATGGCTAATGATCTGCAAATGACTGAAAACTTGGCCTTGAGCTGGATTTAACTCATGTTATGTATAAAAGAGTTAAATCTTCAGCTGCTGTTAACTGGAGTCAAACCACTGAGGATCAAAGGGCTTCACCACGAGCAGCTCTTACTGACCCAGTGACAAACACTGACACTCCCCATCTCCTTACAGGTTCTCCTAATCCACACAGTTCCCATTTCAATCAAACCACATCCTTTTGTGGATTTTTAATTTGGAAACTTTGCACTCCAAAATACAAACCAAACTCTGCCTTCAGCTGAACAAGCACTGCTTCTTTAGAGTGAGATTGCAATTAAAAGTGGATGTAGTGAGGAAAGGATTATTGACTTCTGCCTGTGCATGTTGGAGTGCTGGGCTTCCACCTGAGGGGGAGTTTATCCACGTGGATAATTGTCAGGTGTGGAAGGGAAGGTCAGGAGGGGCTGTCCCTTGCTCCTGTGGGTGTTGGGAAGGGCTGGTTGTGCACCAAACTCTGTGGTCAGACCCCTGAGACCCTGCACAGATTTGGGGTGATGTCCCTGCAAAGTGCCAGCAGAGCGTGGTCCCTTCTCAGTGCTGGCTTGCTGTGACTCCCTGCAAGGAGTGACTGGGGCCAGGGCAAGAGCAGCAGTGAATTAGCAAAGTGTGAGTTTGCAATGATTGCCTGTGAGCAGCTCTGCCAGGGCAGTCTAGAGTCTAGTCAAAGATTCCCAAATTGTGGTGTGGTGTGCTTTGGTTTGGTTTCTTAATGATGAATGACTTCATCAGCCATGAATGAACCGAGTCAAATGTAGGACAAATAGTGAGACACATGAATGACTCCTGTGACATTTGCAGTGTCTCGAGGGGTGCTGGTTTATTTAGGTGGTTTTAAGTTTCTTTGGAAAGAGTGAGGATGACTAAAGGAAGGGGGAACCACTTCATAAGTGTGGGGGTCAATGGTGGAAGTATTGTGCCAGTTAAACCTCCCTGGGCTCAGCATCTGTCATTATGAGTGTCAGTTCTTGGGAAAGATCTGGGTTCCAGGAGACTCCACAGGCACAGGCCTGGGTGATGGATCAGCCATTGCATTCCCTTTGTGGTCAGAGACCTCCCAGTGCTGGGCCTTCATCAGCCCCTTGTGGGCTCCCAGTTCTGCCCAGGAGGCAGCAGTGTCCCTGAAGTGTCCCAGAAGTGTCCCTGAAGTGTCCCTGGGCACCAGCCTGGCAACCTGTGCTCAGGCCTCAGTTCAATTCACATTTTAGTCCTGTACAAATTGATGTTTGCAAAGGCTGGATGTTGTCTGGACACACCAGGCTTTGGGCAGATCTGGGCTTAAATCAGGACTGAGGCAAATATGAGGAGAACTTTTAGCAGCTGCATTTTTTAATTGTAGTTTGAGTTGTGTATCTTTCTTCCTTAAAATTGCATTACATTTTCTCTTATCTGATTTATTCTGCACCCTTGTTCATTTGCTTTGAGTGAGCTGCTGATTCCTTCCTTGGAAAGGAGTCCAAGATTGCAGCACCTGAGGCTCCAGCAGGTAAACCCTAATTTTCAGCTGTGTAGTCTGGGTTAGGAAAGGGCTCTTCTGACCTCATCCTGCAGCTTCATACCCTCAAATAACTTAGTGGTGTTGTGAGATATGTTTCCTTTTTTAAAAAAATGCTATTGATTTTATACAATTTTTTCTTCAGGACAGTTTTATAGGCCATAATTAAACCACAAACTTAGTGCTATGTCTGTTTTAGAAATTAATATCTCTGACCTTTTGTTTTGTACTTGGTTACACTTTACAGCCCTTCAAAACTAATGCAAAGTTTAGATCAAGATTATGACTTCAGAGAATTTCAGGCTGTTCAGATAACAGTCTTGGTTTAGATGCAGCACTCAGTGCTGCTCCAGTCTGCCAGGCACAAACACATCTCTGCTTCCAGGACCTGCTGCTGAGCACCAGTGCCTGTGCAGGGGCTGCAAGGAGCCTCTCCCATCCCAGTGCAGCCCTCAGGGCCAATAACCCAGCCCTTAATCCCAGCGAGGCTGCAGGAGTTGCGTGGTTCCAGCAGTCTGTGTGGACAGAACCAGCCTTTCATTTCCTCCTGAGCAGAGCACACGCTGCTGCCTGGGGTTTGTGCTGGTGTGGGTGCTGTGCCCGAGCTCAGCCTGGCAGGACCCTGCAGGGTGGAGGGTGGGCAAAGGACAGAGCTTATCCTGCAGGATGGAGGGTGGGCAAAGGACAGAGCTTATCCTGCAGGATGGAGGGTGGGCAAAGGACAGAGCTTATCCTGTAGGATGGAGGGTTAGAAAGGAGCAGCCTCTCCTGCCAAAGGACAGAGCTTCTCCTGCAGGATGGAGAGCTGGCAAAGGGCAGAACTTCTCCTGCAGAACGGAGGGTTAGCAGAAAGCAGCCCCTGGGTGCCACAGGACAGAGCCTGTCCTGCAGGATGGAGGGTTAACAGAAAGCAGCCCCTCAGTGCCACAGGGCACAGTCTCTCCTGCAGGATGGAGGGTGGGCAAAGGGCAGAGTCTGTCCTGCAGGATGGAGGGTTGGGAAAGGGCAGAGCCTGTCCTGCAGGATGGAGAGCTGGCAAAGGGCACAGTCTCTCCTGCAGGATGGAGGGTTAACAGAAAGCAGCCCCTGTGTGCCACAGAGCACAGTCTCTCAGGATCTCTCTCCTCAGCACGCCCCAGCTCTCAGAGGCTCAGCTGAGCCGGGGAGTCCCTGTCTGAGGCACGCAGGCAGAAATGCCTTGGCAGGGCAGCGAGTGAGGAAATGAATTTTCTTGTCTCTCGCACAGAGCGTGGCCCTCACGGCCGGCCAGATCGAATTTGTTGTGATAGCAAAACAAGTTCTATGGAAACCATTGTGAGCCCTGAGCGGGGCTGCCCAGGAGAGTTGGGGAAAGCCGCTTTTGTTTGTTGTGCTTGGCACGGCTCTGCTCTGGATGAAGATGCTTTAATTTTGTGGGGAGACCCAAGAGAGCATTCCTCTTTTTCCATACCAGAAAGCCTTCCAAGCTGGCATAAGCGTCCCCTCTTTCCAGCTGCTCCTTTCCAAACACACTGTGCCTCCTAAAGATAGTCTTTACAGTGGCTGGGGCTGGTGGAAAACATGAAGCCTGCATGGATTAGCACAGGAATTCATTTGGGCTGACGAATTGGGTTTCCCTCTATAAACAGCAGTAGTGTTTTCATCTTCTGGACAGCACAGCCAACTTCTCGTCCTCCTGCTCCTCGCCCAGCCCTCTGCCTGTGGCCAGCCCAGCTGAGAGCACAGCAAGGCCTCTTGTGGGGGATGGAAAACAGCACGTGTTCAACGAGGTGTTTGCAGCTATCTCCCCTCTCACACAGGTTTTTTTTCCAACCCTTAGAAGAGGTGATGGGCTTATTTTCTTGGTTTTTTTTTTTTTTTCTTTTTCCCCCTCCAGTTTATTTTTCTTTCCAGGTAAAAGGGAAATTAAAGTCGTCCCTTCTCCCTGGCTCAGTGACCTTCCAAGCAGCCCACACCATGTATTTTCTTTTCTACTTTGTTTCATTTTAAGTACAATGTGCGGAGCCCCTGCAGGAGTTGGGGATTCTCCAGGGAGGATTTTGCCACCCTTTTCCCCCCCAGGGCCCTGCACAGCATCACTGCCCCCAGGGCCATCCTGCCCTGCCAGGGGAGCACCCCCAGCTCCAAATACACTTCCCTATCACTTAGACTCTCTTTTATAGTGAGAGGTTATCTATCACCCCACGTTGTTCCCATGGTTGCTCAGGGGGGAAGATGTGGAAGCCAATTTTGTGATCAGGCTGCATTTAGTGGTGGTTTATATTTACCTGATTTTATATTTAAAATCAGTGGTAGATGATTTTCTTAATGTCCCTGAGTAACTGAACTGGAATTGTAGTAATTGTAATGGAATTGGAGTTGTTGTGGATAAAAATGGGGGATTTGGCATTCAGCTGTCAAATGGAAGAATTGTTCAGGTAGTAAAGCTCTGGCTCTTAACTTTACCTAATTATTGTGTTTTCACATCTCTAACCCACACCCCGTTAAATATTTGTTCCTTAGAAATAAGTCTCAGCAGGTCCCCTCCTCCTCATAGCACTGCAGTCTTCCCTTGCCCTTTCAGGGCACTCTCATCCAGCCTGTCCTCATTCTAAATCACAGATAGCATTGATTTTTCCCATCACAAGATGGGATTTTAAAAAACCAACAGCAAAAAAAGCAGAAAACCAGAAAGAGGCTAGCAATGCTGTGATGGTTTGCAGTTTTATTGATGAGCACAGGTTTGTACAGTCTCCTTTGGTGTGAGTGTGGGGGAGTTCAGCCCCATTGCCACCAGAGTGAGGAGGGGAGCCCCAGGGCGCTCTCAGGACAGGCTTTGCTGTCTCAGGACAGGCTTTGCTGTCTCAGGACAGGCTTTGCTGCCTGGCTCCTCCAGGCAGACTCCCTGGCTGCCAGGGCTTTGCAGCTGGAGCAGCAGCCACACGAGGCAAACAAAACCCAGCAGCTCTCCAAAAGGCCAACAGCTGGGTGCAGATGACATTCTTGGATTAAGAACAGGAAAAGCCCCAAAGCAGTTGCTGTCTGGTCCCTTCCCATGCTGGGCAGTGGCAGGGCCAGCCTGGGCACCTCACACCTCTGGGAGGAAAGGAAAACAACTGGGGCTGTTTGTGGGCACCCAGAAATGAGAAGGGAGAGTCCCCACTGGGGACAGTCACCCTCCTGAGCCGCAGGAATTGCCTCTGCTTGTGGCCAGGAGGCTGCAGCCTCTCCTGAGGGTCACCCCACCCTCAGCTGTGGTCAGCAGTGACAAAACCCTCTGGGGACTCTGCTGGCTGCCTGCACTCCCCGTGGTGATTTCCAGCCCAAAGACAGACTGTGTGATTATTTGCAGTGTGCATTAGTCATGCTGAGGGGTTGCTTGCAGTGAGGGGACCCCAAGGAAAGCCCCATGGTGTGACCTGTGTGTGACCCAGCCAGGGCAGGGCACCAGCAGGATGTTGGCTGCTGGCTTGGCCGTGAGACACAACCCAGCTCTGCTCCAGGGGGCTCTCCTAAGGCCTCTGGTTGCTGTCAGTTCAAAATAGGGGAAGTTTTCAGTCCTGTGGTGCTCCTTAGGGCATCCCAAAGGCCACTCCCCAGTCCTGCTGCAGGACACCTCTATGGTGTTCCCAGCACTTGCTCCATCCCATCTGTGTGGGAGCTGTTGGGCACAGCCTGTGCCACGTCCCAAGGGATGATGTGTGCTTGTCCCTGGGTGTATTGGATGCTTGAAATGGCTGAATGTCTGATCCCAGTGATTCCCCTGAGCCACCAGAGTCCCTTTAGGAAGGTGGCTGTGTGTCTGACCCCAGTGACTCCCCTGAGCCACCAGAGTCCCTTTAGGAAGGTGGCTGTGTGTCTGACCCCAGTGACTCCCCTGAGCCACCAGAGTCCCTTTAGGAAGGTGGCTGTGTGTCTGACCCCAGTGATCCCCCTGAGCCACCAAAGTCCCTTTAGGAAGGTGGCCCTGCTGCAGGCACGGGGTGGCTCCGTGTGGTTCCACTGTTCCTGTGGGACATTTGGCTCCTGGTGGCAGCCACCCTGCTGCCAGCCCTGCTCCCAGAGGCTCCTGGGGAGCTGCCCTTGCTGCTGCTGTGAGCTCCAGCTGTCCGTGGCTGGTTCCCCACCGCAGGACAAGCAGTGTTCCCTCTGCAGCCACGTTCCCTGCCAGCTGCTGCTGGATGTGTGCTGTGCTCCGATGAGATCATGTCCAACGTAAGCAAGTTTTATCTTTATTTTAGGCACCAGGGTGTTTTATCACGCTGCGGTTCCGAAGCCGCCGTGGGGAGGTTGGAATTCTCCCAGGAAGTGGAGCAGTGCATGGTTAAATGCAAAGTAATGGCTTCAAGATGAGCCCCAGACACAGAGCTGTGAGCTGGCTGTGCAGGCCTGTGTTTAAAGGAGAGCGTGGTTACACAGCTGGGGAGAACTTGGGGGAGATCAGCATGGGCTTGCCAGGTATCCCAGCTCCTGCAGGGAGCCCCTGGGACACTGCCCTGAGCACAGCATTTACCTCCTGCCTGGGGTGCACACAGCTCCCAGACCTCACAGCTGCAATACTGGGGATGGCTCACCTTGAAATCCCGGGAAGGATTCCCTGGGGCAGGCTCTCTGGGTGGTGGTTCCTACGTTTTGATCTGGGATTGGGATATCTGAAATCATTGAGGGAGATCTGGAAATAATTGAGGGCTAATTTCTCTGAACAAATGGAGGTCGTTGCTGTTGTGGTGAGGTTGGGAATTGCCCAGCCTCAGTAGTATGGGCTGCACTTGAGCTAAAGGTGAACCTCCACTGGACATGCAGAGCTCATTCTGTTCCTGGTAACTCATAGCCCTTCTTTTTCCTCTCATCCTTTATTCTTTCCTTTCATCTGAGAACAGAAGTTGTCTCATTGATGCTGTTGATTCAGATTGAAAGTTTGAAGTCTTTGGATGATGCAGATCACTTTTTTCTCCTTCTCTCAAGCTGTTTGCTGTCAGATGTTCCTGGCCTTCTTGAGGCAAGATGTGAACCCAGTTACAGGATGTGCTCCCCGAGGTTTTTGCACTCCTTTTCCCAGTTATCCGTGTCTCTCACAATCAGGTCTGTCTCGTGGTCTCTGATTTATACAAATACCCCATGGTATTATATATCTTTGTTGGTACATTATTTTATGGCAGAAACCCCAGCACTCTGTTGTGGCAGATGCTGCTTTGACTCCAGAGTTTAAAAAAGCAGCTCCCCTCCTCAAAGGAGTTCCAGTCAAAGTGCAAAGTAAGAGCAAACAGCTGGATGTGGGCAGACACACAGTATCTTGTATGTGGCACCTCCTCGACGTTATTAGATGTGAATTGTAACACTCTGTCAGTAAGCAGTGAAATATTTCATGGTCTGGATGATTTCCAGCTGACTTGGGAGCGGGAGCTGCAGCCCCCAAGTGCTGGGCTGCTGCTGCCAGGAGCTGCAGAGCTGCTGAACCACCTCTGCCCCTGGCCTGAGAGCAGCTCCCAAAGAGGGGAAGAATCTTCCCCCAAATATTCCCTTGTGGAAGGATGTGGAGGCATGATGTAAAAATGATCTGTGTGTTGGAAGTGGTTTTGTGTGTTCCCCTGCTCAGTGTGGTGCCCATTGCCCGAAATCCTCCTGGAAATGGGAACAAATGCCTTGTGCAGGCTTGGCTGGGGCTGTTTGTAGGGCAGAGGGAGATTTGCAGGTCTGGGCCAGAGGGGAGCTGGGTTTGCTTGGCAGAATTGCTCACAGGCCACTTGTGCATCTTCCCTGTTACCTTAGGACAGGGATTTTCTGCTGTTTCCCCTGAGAGGGAGGCTCAGGATCCAGTTCAGACATGTCAGGAGGGAAGGCTGCTCTGTGGAGAGGCTGGGGAGTCCTCAGGCCCTGCAGAAGTGAAGACACAGCACCAGATAAGATGCCAGAGAATTGGAGCCAGTGAATAGTTTGGTGGATTAATAGACATAAGCACTGGAGCTCAAGGGAGGGAAATAGATTCCATTATTGACTGTTCATCCCCTGCAAAACTGCCTAAAGGGGAGGCTAATATGGTTTGTTTTCCCTTAATTAAATATTTGTTAAATGGTTTGTTTCCCCTCAATTAAATATTTGTTCTGGTTGTTCCTTTGTGACAGAAATAAAAAAGCAGCAGCATTGCCCATGTGGTACTTTCAGCTAATCCTGAACGTGCTGGAAGTGTTCTTCTGTCCTCCTCCCCCAGTTATTTCCTGTAAAAAGCAGCTTTCTTGCATCCATTCTCTTTTCTCTCTCAGTTTTTGAATCACTTTGCTGAGTGACTCACCCTGCCCCAGTAAATAGTTTAACTCCAGGGGAATGATGAAAGCACAGTGACCTGTGGATAGAGAGTTGTTGCTCGAGTGCTTTCCCTGCTGTTGCTCTTTCAGAGGTGTTCAGGTATCCAATCCCAATTTCATCAAGTTTTTAAACCATGAGGTGCTGCTGGAGGGAAAAGTCACCACCAGCCTCCTTTGGTTGTGCTGGTTTAGATCTAAAAGAAATATATCTTAATACCCCACAGCACTGCTTATCTCAGCAGCTCTGGATCAAATGCACAAGGTGCAAACCCTGCACAATAACCCAGGCACGAGCACACCTCACCCTTGTGCTTTGCAGCAGCAGCAGAGTCAAATCAGAGTTAGCAGTGACAAAATGAGGGCTCTTGCCTTGTGTTTCTTGAGCTTCACTCCATCAGCCCAATATTTCTGTGTGGGTTTAGCCAAGTAATGTGGTTTATAAAATCAATTCCATCCCTTTCTGGTATAAGTTTTTGTGTATTTATTTATGATGTGCTCATTCTGCTTGGAATATTTTACTTGGTCTCGTTGCATGTAAACTGAAGCTAAATACAAACTTCATCTTCTCTCAGTAACTCACAAACTATCAACTGCAGAGAGCCAACTCCATGACTCAAACACGTGTCCCTTCCCTTGCAATCGCAGCCAAAACTCTCTGGCATCAGGCTGCTGCAGAATGGAAGTCATATCTAAATATATGTGAGCAGAAAGAAAGGCAGTTAAAAAAAGACTTTGTTATGGAAAGCTACTACAAACCAAATCCACGGTGGCCTGGAGTTCCTCATCACACCCAGGCTGATCTAGTTTTCCACTTTCAAGGTACTCTCTCTTCCCAGAGCAGCTGCTGACACTGGTGGAGGAGCTGCAGGCAGCCAGCTCAGCTCCCTGCAGCCCCTTTCTGCCTCCTGAGCAGCCTGGAGGGGTTTATCTGATAAAGCATAGGGTATTTATCACCATCCCAGCAAACAATAATAACCAGAGCTTTTGTTTCATGCTTGTGTCGTTGTGGCACTTTGATACCCAGAGCCAGTCCTGGCTCAGGTCAGCAGGGAAGGGTGTGAGCAGTGCCTGGAGCCTGAGCACCATCCCTGGGTTTGGTCTCAGTGCCTGCACTGCTCTGGACTGGGCAGGAGAAGGGATTTAAATGAGATTTATAGGAACAGAAACACCCCAGCTCAGCTCCAGGGGTGTGACACAACCCCTCTAAGCTCAGCTCAGGCAGTCTGAGCCTGCAGAAGAGCCCCAAGGGCTGCCCACAGGCTATTGGCTGAAGCAGGAGGGAAAGGGCATGAAATTGTTCCTGAGGGTGCCCTTCCTTCCCCCAGGCCGTGTGCAGGGAGGGTTTGCACCTGTCTGAGAATGGGCTGGTGAGAAAAGTGATGAGTGAATACTGAAATCCATGGAGCAAACAGGAAATCACACTGGAGCAAAACCTGCTCTTTGTCTTGCTGCTGCAGCCAACAGCCCAGGATAGAAACCCAGCTCGTGTGTGTGTGTGTGTGTGTGTGTGTGTGTGTGTGTGTGTGTGTGTGTCCTGCAAACATCACACTGAGCCCACTTCCATGGAAAAGTGCCTGAAAACTTCACTCACTGATTCCCAGCAGCTTCAAACAGGGAGCAAATGGATTAAAATGGATTTAAAATGGATTAAATACCTGGAAGCAGCACAAATGGCACCCATCAGCCTTGGGACCTTTCCCTTCAGCTCAGTTCAGGGCAGCCCCTGGCAGCTGTTCCTGCAGGAGAACGAGTCATTTGTGCTGGAATCCTCCAGCTCAGCACCTGCTGGTGCTTTGAGATCTGAAGACTCTAAAGTCCTGCCTCAGGACTTTAAAACTCCCCTGCAGGGACTTTTGGGGATGCTTGCTCTCTGCTGCTGGAGGGTGTAGCTCGTTCTGTGGAGCTCATCATCCTCTCAGGCTGCTTTCCCTTAGCTCAGCACGGATTACTGGAGTTCCACAAGTGTGACCTCACAGACTTTGAGCATTTTTCAGCCCAGAGCAGATCTGGGGCAGGTCTGGCCCTTCAGGGATGCTGTGGCAGGATGAGGACAGAGCTCCAAGCCCTGGAGTTCCCCTCTGGGTCACACCTTTCCCTGCCCAGCTTTGAGGCTGTTGTTTTGTAGCTGATCTTTCCTGGCAGCACAGTGACAATAATGAAAGTGCTCAGAGAATCCTCAGCGTTTCTGAGGTGGTGTCACAGACAGGTTTGTGTTTTGGGTACTTCCTTCCTGCTTGTTTTGATCTGCAGTGCGTTTAGGACATTGAAATTTATTTTTTTTTTTAGCAGAAATGCTATCTTTATTTTTTATTGCTCTTTTCTTGCAGACACACCCAGCTTCCTGTTAAACATTTTGGGTAGGACAGAGATACCAATTGTTTGATTTTTGCACCTCACTCTGGCACTGTACTGAAATATAAGGGAAGGGTATTTCAGTGTCAGGAATGAAATCCAGATCCTGTAAATGCAGAGCAGTTCAGATATTGATTTCAGTTGGGATGGGCTTTAGCCAGAAATATGCATTTTATTTAGATTCTGTTTTCCATCAGATATCTGTATTAAGTTGCTAAATTCGTGGAAAGATGCCAGTGGGTTTGGAGTCTCTTTGCTACTCCTACAGCAAAAATGCATCCTGGCACTTGAGCTGCCACTCAGTTTGAGGCCAGCAGCCTCTTCTTAATTAATTAAAAATTAATGGAGGTGCCCTGATTGCTGTTGGGCTGGAGGGTGGTGGAGAGGTTCACAGGACCAGACAGAGAAGTTGCAGGGTGCATCTCTTGGCATGAATTCAGTGAGGAGGAACCCCTGGTTGTGATGTGTAATTAAACCTGTACAGCTGAGAACATCTCAGTGCTTTCATGTCCCCATTTTCCAGGAGAAAAAGCCTTTAATTGCTGTTGATTTCTGAAACAGCCCCACGAGCTCCCAGCACAGTTTTTTGGGCCTGGGCTCCTCGTTCCTGATGCACCCAAAGTGGCATTTCCCAGCCAAGGAGTCGCTGTGCTCTCGTGTGCAAAAGCTGATTTTCCAGGATGCAGGATGTAAAATAGGCTGTGCACTGAGTGGGAGGTTCCAGGCTGTCATACGTGGCTGCACAACCCTTGGGAGCCAAGGAAAATACTCCTTTTCTATATATAGTCACCTGAAACCCAGCAGCAAGGACACTTCTGAGCCTTGCACTCAAAACTTCAGTTTTAAGAAGCACTTTTTGCTCCTTAATACTGCAATTATTTTCTTTTTTTTTTCTTAATTTCCACATGGTTTTGCCAGAGTGCCAAATTGAATTTTTGAATTTTCACTGTGAGTTCAACAGAAATCTAAAAAATATTAGGAAATCTTAAAAAAAAAAGGCAGAAAATTTGAAATACTGCCTTTCCCTAAGGAAAATAATTCACCTTATTTGCATTTGAATCAAAGACTGTAACTTCCATGATTTCTTTGCCCAGATCTTTCCTGTACAATTAAGACAAAATCTGATTTTCACAGCCACTGTGGTTGGATCTCTCAGTTCAGAGGGATTGGCTTTGGATCTGCCATAAATGTGTTGGATCTTATTTGGGCACTGGGGTGAGGACAGGAGAGAATTCTGCAGGAGGCAGTGATGAGAATCTGTCCTGGCTCACAGGGACCCCCTGTGCTTTTGGAGTCTCAGATCCATTTATCAGCTTTTCACCTTCTGTCACCAATTTAGGACTGTAAGTTTTAAAATATTCACTTTTAAATAATATCAGCTGAGAAAAGAGGGGGAAAAAAGTAAAACCTAGTGCTGGCTCTGAGCAAACAGCAAGGTCAGTGGTTCAGTTCTGCCTGATGTGTTGTATATGCTGAAATGTCCTTTTATGAAATGAACCCACAGAATGAAAGAGTAGCTGAAAGCTGTAACACTTGGCCATGCAACAATAGGTCAAAGGTTACCTTTTTTTTTCTCAAAAATGGTTTTGCAAATCTTTTTCAGAGCTGATAGATACACACCTTAGCTGGATACAAAACATTATATGAAAAAGAATGACTGTGATCTTTGATCCAAGCAATCAAAAAGAAAGGTAATTGGTATTTTTCTGCCTTTTCTCCAGCTGTGTGTTTCTCTTAACCTTTATTTATTTATTTTTTCAATTAAAAAAGCCATGCCCCTTTTTATTTGGCGTAGAGGGTTTAAAATATTTATTTTAATTTTTTTCCCATTCTTTTTCTTCCCCACTTGTGTAGCACAGAGCTGTCCTGAGGTGGGGCTGTGCATGCTGGGCTGAGGCTTCTGAAGGATCCCATCCTCCCCAGGCAGGGCAGGACCGTACCTGGCCAGGTGTGAGGGCACCCTGCAGACACAGGGTCACCTTTTCCCCATCAGCTCCTGCCCAGGGGTTGGCTTTGCTTGGCAGAATTGCTCCTGGAATGGAATATTGCAGGGAGGAGCCCCTGGGGCTGAGCTTTGGCTTCTCTGAGAAGCCCCTGGCTGCTGTGGGATTGTCCCCAGAGGGTCACTNCAGGGAAGGAGAGGTGGGGCTGTGCATGCTGGGCTGAGGCTTCTGAAGGATCCCATCCTCCCCAGGCAGGGCAGGACCGTACCTGGCCAGGTGTGAGGGCACCCTGCAGACACAGGGTCACCTTTTCCCCATCAGCTCCTGCCCAGGGGTTGGCTTTGCTTGGCAGAATTGCTCCTGGAATGGAATATTGCAGGGAGGAGCCCCTGGGGCTGAGCTTTGGCTTCTCTGAGAAGCCCCTGGCTGCTGTGGGATTGTCCCCAGAGGGTCACTGCCATGTGTGGGGCTGTGGGACAGCCACAGCATCCCTGTTATCCAGGGAGATCCATGGGATTGTCCCCAGAGGGTCACTGCCATGTGTGGGGCTGTGGGACATCCATGCCATCCCTGTTATCCATGGGATCTGTGGGAATTCACTGCCATGTGTGGGGCTGTGGGACATCCATGCCATCCCTGTTATCCATGGGATCTGTGGGAATTCACTGCCATGTGTGGGGCTGTGGCATGCCCTGGGATCCATTCCTGTTAATTTATTGATTGGCTTTAGGGCTGTGGTTGCAGATTTTAGTGCTGGGACAAGCCCTGACACACATCAGTGATGCCCAGCTGAGGCTGCACCCAACCCTCCCCTCCCCAGCTGGATTTGGGTGAAATTCAGGGTGACCATGGGACAGCTGATAACAGGGAGCTCTTGTCACTCAGATTTTTCCAAAAACCCCGATTTTCCAGGTGGAAGAGCAGGCAGGGAGCAGCCCTGGCTGTGCCTGTCCTGGGGTTAACACCTCACACTGCTCCCCTGGGCACCAGGCGCCCCTGCAGCCTCAGCCCACAGAAGCCACTGGTGACCTCAGGGGAGGGAAAGTGAACTTTGCAGAAGAGGCTGAGTCAGCTCTTCACACAGCCTGGAGCCTGCCAGAGCCCCCCGGGCAGGGAGCAACAAACCTGGAGCCCTCCGAGGCTCCTCAGTTTAATGACCTGCTCCTGTTTCAGTTCGTGTTTAGATGCACATTGGCTCTGGTATTTCCATGACTGTGTCAGATAAAAGGAACAAATGAAACTCATCCGTGGCACTTTTGGCAGCCCGAACAAACGTGTTGATAAATCAATCCCCTGCAGCAGCCTCAGCCCACTCGTGTCTGAAAGGAAATGACCCTCTGACAGTGGGTGCCCACTTCTTCCACCTCACGGCTATTTTTAGCCGAGGCTGTGCAAAGTTTCCATTGAGGACCTGCTCCTGTCATTTCCTGGGTAAGGGCGAGCAGGAAGCTGTGAGGGAGCAGGAGCAGCTTTGGCCTCAGCGTGGACCAACCTCCCCTCCCTCTGGCTGCTGCCTTGCACTGCACAGCAGCGCTCCACAACACCCCAATGGCCTTTCTTTGCCACGATTCACCCCAAACCAGCAGCTGGCAGGGGCAGGTGGGATGCTGGGCACTCATTGAACACCCAAATATTCATTTTTTGCCCCAAAACCAGCAGCTGGCAGGGGCAGGTGGGATGCTGGGCACTCA